>JAKRGL010000038.1:0-576881 GCA_022392935.1 Ophiostoma cf. undulatum
CGTGACTATCCTGCCGGAGTCCCGTGACTTTCGACTAGCCTAAGCGTATGGGTAGGGCACGGGGTCCTCGTGGGATCCCGTACTGGGTGAGCAGGGATTGTCGGCGTGACAATTACGTCGAGTAGCTAAGTATATACTCTTTTATATACGACTTATACTTCTTTATACGCGTCGACGAGGTTTTTAATATCGTAGCCCTTTAAACAAATAATACTCTCATCCTCTATAACCTTACGTTCGCGAAGTTTAAAAAAGCAGCTTTTAAAGAAACGGGCTTTTTAACGAAGCCCCGTAAAGCTTTTAATAACACTACTCTACTTAAATTTAACGGCGGAGTACTCTTTTAAATCGAAAACGGCTTACTTTACCTTTTATAAATAGCTTAAGTAATTAATATTACCTTAATTATAAAAGAAAAGTAAGTAAATAAAAAATTTAAAGGTAAAGTATCGAGCCTTTTTATTATAAAATAATAATATATAGCCTAGCGCGTACGCGGAGTATACGTAACATCGGTATATTAACCCGAAGCGGCTTATAATCTTTCCGTCGTTATTTAATAAACCGACCTCGACCCCGGAGACGTTAAAATATTAAATACGCGCTTCCGGTAGTAAACGGAAAACTTAAAACGCGGCTTACGTTTTAAAGCCTTCGATAAAGACTTTACGGAGGTAGTTACTTTCGTCGACGGTGTTTTCGTAAATAATAAAGACCTTTCTTTTTAAATCGGTTATATAATTATAATACGCGATACCTTAAGTACGTATAATATCGTATATTAATTATTTATTAAGTATAAAAAAGTTACGAAATTAGTTTTAATTATAAAGTTATATACCCTCGTTTAAAGCTTCGACGTAGCTAATTACCTTAAAACGACGCTCGATAATATTTATAAACGTAAAGTTCCGTTAATACTTTATATAAATAATAAATTAATCTTCGATACGGTTATAAAACTAAGAATTACCGTAAAAAAACGCTTAATAATCGATATCGCTATAGTCCGCTAAAGCTACGAAAGAAAAGAGATCACGGCCGTAAAATAAATCGTTAAAAACGCGAACTTAACCGACGTTATAATAAAAGTAAAACTATACAATACGTTAATGAGGCTTATTAACACGAATTATATCGTACTAAAAGAAAAAAAGTAAGTAAAAAAAGATTAATTAAAAAAAGTATAAAAAGAAGAAAAAAAAAAGATATTAAAGATACGGAAAGGATTTTTAGTAATTTTTATATATATTTAGTTTTTAAACGTATATCGGTTTAAATTTATTACGACTTTTAAAGAGAAAGTTAGTGTCGATGTAGTTACATTATAAATATAATAATAAATATAACTAAACGATAGGGACTCTACGCATTCACCTTTATTACTTTACTTAACGGCTATATCCTACGATAAATAAAGTTTTTACCTTAAACATTATTAAGAGACCCGAATTTATACTACTTTATAAAAAGGCGGTTTAAGTACGGATTATAAGTATTAACGAACTATTTAATATATACGTTTTATACCGACACTAAAAATATATATACTTACGGAGGAAAGTCGTAACTCAGTAAGTAAAGCTACGAAGGTTATTCTACCTTTAATATATTACTTAATTAAAAATATTAAACTTTATACCGTTAACGAACTTTTATTAATCCCGGTCGAAACTTATAATCGAACCGCGGTATAATTACTTATTATCGCTCGGCGTTTAATAATAGTAGTAATACTTTAAAACGATAAAAGTATTACGGTAATCTTATAAAAGTATTATAAAAAACGGGTTTATTACGGAAGGGGGTATAACGTTTATAAAAGTATTCCCGTATAACGTTTAGTACTAAGTTACTAAACGCCGGCGAGGTATATCTTTAAGGTTAGCCGCTTTTAGTTTAGTAAGTAGTATAAACGGTATTTTACGGGTTTTTTCGTTTTCGACGTAAGTAAAGTTTATATCGTCGATCGGCTCGTTAAACTAAAAAATAAAATTAACGTATAATTTATTAATATAATATTAAAATTACTTATTACTTATTTATATTAACGTTAGTATAATATATAACTTTTTAACGACACGTATACCGGCGTCGGTTTACGAAAATAAGTCTTTTTTTTTTATAGCTATTATAAAAACGACGAACTAATTACCGCCGTTATAATTATAACTTAAAATAAATATACCGCGCCGGGTAGTTATAATTTTAATACGGGCGAAAGTCCGCCGGTTTATCGACTAAAAGTCAGCCTTTTTTTAATCTTTAAAAGTTTCTTAAAGCTCCGTAAAGTATATATTATTATAAAAATCGAAGTAAGCCTTAACGAAGCTAAAAAAGTTTAAAGCCACGTCCTCGTAGTTAACCGAGAGTAACGATACCGTATCTTTAAAGGTTACGCCGTCTCCGGGCTCGCTCGGAGTAATAGTCTCGGTACCGGTTATAATAATAATAATAGTGTCGGCGTCGACGTCGTCGTTATTATTAATATTTTTAAATGTTTTTATTTTTAATATGTTTTTAGTATATTTTAGTAATTTTATAAAGCTTAAAAATTTTACGTTTTAGTAGCTTTAAGCTAATTACCTAAGTAATTACTATCGGTGCAAAACGTATGTATTAAATAGTTCGCTAACACCTGTAATCCGTACTCAGACCGCTTCTCTATAAGGTGGTATGAATTCGGGTCTCTTAGTGATGCTTAAGGTGAAAACTCTATCTATCGTGGGATGTGGCCGCCAAGTGAGGTAATAGGGGTGAATGCGTGGAGTCCCCATCGCTTAGTCATACCTATTATTACACTTATAATGTGACCACATCGACAAAGGCAATGTTAATAATCTGTCTACATCGTACTGGGACTGGTGCTTCCCCATGTTGATTCTATCACAATTGCTACTCCAATCCCCCTATTACCAGTGTGCCTTCTGTAGATCACAATATGGCGAGACTGGTGATGGAATCCAGGACACGGATGGCTTGAGAAAGTATATTATTCCAAGACAAACGAGTAAGATTCTTTAAAGGTGCGTTCATTGGCCGCCGACTGTTATGCAAGTAAGGAAGAGAGAAGAGAGAAGAAAAGAGAAAAGAGAAAAGCAAATCACAACTGTCCGATCCTTTCACTCTCACACCGTCTCTCGCTTCATCGATTGCTGCCAGTCATCATGGTGCTGGCGTCCATACTTTTCGGCCTGCTGTGCCTCAGCAGCGGCGCGTACTCATTTCCTTCGCTGGCAAACGGTCTGAATGACATACAAAACGCGTGGACTGAAAAGCTCTCTGCTACGCTGTCGTTGGCTGTTAATACCACCCTGCACAAGCGGTTGCTGTTTGATCCGCTCACAGAGCCGGTCGACGTGTCTGGCACGCATGCCTTTGTGCCGCCCGACTTTGCAAACGGGGACCAGCGTGGCCCCTGTCCCGGCCTGAATGCGCTCGCGAACCACAACTACATCGACCACAGCGGCGTGACTGGTCTCGTCGAGGCCACTGCCGCCATGAATGAAGTCTTTGGAATGGGTGTCGACCTCGCCACAATTCTCGCGGTCTTGGGAACGGTCTTTGTCGGCAACCCGCTGTCTCTGAACCCGGGGTTTTCTATCGGCTACGAGTCTCCCAGATCGCAAAACTTGCTCGGCAACCTTTTCGGACTCCTCGGCACGCCGAGAGGCCTCAATGGGTCGCACAATATCATAGAGGGCGACTCGTCCAACACCCGGGCCGACTTGTACATGACAGGTGATGCATCTACCCTCCAGCTTGACCTGTTCAAAGACTTTTACGCAATGTCGGCCACGGAAGAGGGTGACTACAACATGGACCTCTTTGCCAAGCGGGCTGCACTGCGCTTTAAGCAAACGGTGTCGACCAACCCCAACTTTTACTACGGACCGTTTACGGGCACAATCGCTCGGAATGCCGGCTACTTGTTTGCCGGCCGCCTGTTTGCCAACTTCTCGAAGGAGCATCCTCTCGATGGCCATTTGGGTATGCCTTTTGTTTTTCGTCCACCTCTGCCCACCTTGGGACAACACCGGCTAACTGCAATATAGACAAGAAGACACTCCGCAGTATATTCGCCGTTGACGATGTGAATGGCTCTCTGGTGTACAGCAAAGGCCACGAGCGTATTCCTGATAATTGGTACCGCCGTCCAGTCGACTACGGCCTCGTGTCTCTCAATCTCGATCTCATCGACTGGGTCGCCCAGTACCCGCAGCTCGGCTCTATTGGCGGCAACGTGGGCTCGGTCAACAGTTTTGTTGGCGTGGACTTGGGCAACGTGACCGGGGGTGTCCTGAACGCAGGCAACCTCCTGGAGGGCAACAACCTGCTGTGCTTTGTGTTCGAAGTGGTCAAGACAGTGGCGCCAAATTCGCTCTCAACGTTGTTCACAATCATCGAGACGCCGCTGAAGATGATCACGGATGCTCTGGGTTCAGCGCTGTTGAGCACTGCCTGTCCGGCATTTTCAGATCTCACTGTAGGTGGCAGCAGTCTGGCTGATTTCCTGGCACAGACATACCCAGGTGTAGGCCTGTCCGGGAACGTGCTGTAAGGTGCCGCTTGTGGAGTTTTCATCAGTGCACGCAACCGGGGTGTAATATATGGCTATAGACGAATGCAACAGTAATAGACAGCGGTACTTGAATAATTACAGCCCCGGTTTCGATGGACAGGTGCGAAATGAATAAAGAATAGTTTGACCTGCATTTCAGCCACGCACGACATATGTTATGTGGTACTATGATGTTATCACTTGTCGTCATCTAATTGTCAACCGTGAGCGTGAGCTGGTTTTACGAGCATACCAAGAGGTTGGCAGCTGAAACTTCATTGCGTGTGATGCTAGGATTCATGACTTTTTGAATTTCCCGCCTCATTGGTATTTTATTGCTCTGTATTTATTCTTTATTCTACTTCAACGACGTGGTTAATTATTCTAGAATTAAGGTCAAGATTATAGTTTCTTTGTGCAATATTAATTTCGAACATTGAATGGAATATAAAATAGTGAATAAAGACCGCTTATAAATTAAATATTAATAGTTGATGAATTAGCGAACAGATTACAGGACAGACAAAAAAGTACCACACAGTTCAGACAAAATAAATAAACTTCATGTTGAAGAGTACCCAAGTTTCATTTATTTAGATTGTCGGCACGGCCGCTTGAACATTACTACTTGATACCGGGCATCTAGATAAGAGCCAGCTCTATCATGTTGGTGCCAAGTGTGGGTGACAACGGCCGAGGTGATCGCGCGAGCTTATCAGCGGCCATCCAGCACAGGCCAGCATCTCCGTATCTGTAGATAGACGCACATGTCCAGTACCATCCGTAAGCTATGCTATTACTGGGACTGTACTGGCTGAGTAATCCAAGGCTGTAGGCGCTTTGTGACTTTGCGCAGTCTATCAGTATATGGATGCCCCGAGGAGCCAGCTTCCGGCTGAGTATAGATTGACTATATCCTCGGATCTAGATATATGACTTGCCTTCTCAAGCTCCGTAGAGGTTGCACTATATCAACATTTCAAGTGTAGATGCAAATACCATCCGAGATGACTCAAACTACTGACCAGCCTTGCGCCGCGGCCACTAAAGAATATGACGTCGTCATTGTCGGAGGAGGCCCCGTAGGCTTGCTTATGGCTTACCAGCTGAAGCGCTTTGGCCTGACAGCATGTGTCTTTGAGAAGCACGAGAAGGAGACACAAGATGCCTACGGACGAGCGATTGCATTTTTCCCGCGCACCATGGAGCAGCTGGATCAGCTGGAGCTGTCCGACCACATGCTGCAGCTGGGCTTTGCGTGCCGCAGCAGTGTCACCTACAAAGATGGCGAGCAAGTGTGAGTTGGTATTTGGGTGATGTATGATTTCCAAGATTGCGATCTACGAGACTGACAGACAGGATCCCTGGCCGTGTGTGGACATTCATGGAGAACATGGACGGCTCGGCCTTCAATTTCACGCTCGTGCTGCGGCAAATGTACACCGAAGACATGCTCCGCAGCAAGCTGCAAGATGCTGGGGCACCCCACTTCCAGGGAGTCGAGTGTGTTGATTTCAAGGTTGATGCTGATGCCGCGATGAACGCGTATGCCGTGACATCGACGATGCTCGACCACAAGACGAACGAGCAGTTTCAAGTAAAGAGGTTTGTCACTTTTGCTTTCTTTAGACGAAGCCGGTCAAGCTTACTAATCCTATAGCAAATACATCATCGGAGCCGACGGCGGGCACAGCTTTGTGCGCAAGCACGCCGGCATACCCTTTGAGGGCGACAAGACCGAAGACAAGTGGATTCGCATTGATGGCATCATCGAGACGGACATGCCCATCACACGTGCTTATGGGTGAGTGTATAGTCTGTACAAACTCTTCTGCATAGACCTTTACATGCCTAACGACACAGCGCCATCGAGAGCAAGACGCACGGAAACGTTCTGTGGGCACCGCTCGACCACGGGGCCACGCGTATCGGATACGCATACAGCGCAGCCATCGCCGCCCAGTACCCTGATGGCGTCACCCAGGAGGTCGCCGAGATCGAGGCGGCAAAGAGCATGGCCCCGTTCAAGGTCACGTTCAAGGAGACTCACTGGTGGACTCTGTATGCCATTGCCCAGCGCATGGCCAAAGAGTTCTCGACCTGGAACGACCGCGTGTTTATTTGCGGCGATGCAGCACACACCCACAGCAGCGGTGCTGCGCAGGGCCTGAACACGGGCACGCACGATGCTGTCAATCTTGCCTGGAAGCTTTCTCTTCACGCGCGCGGCCTTATCAAGCCCGAGGTCCTGCACACTTACTCGGACGAGCGCAAGACTGTTGTCGAGCAGCTTATCAGCTACGATCGCGATATCTCGACCCTCATGTCGCACAAATGGCCGGCGTGGTACACCGGCGATCCCGAGGCCGACCCATACATTATCCTGGGCGAGATCTTCGAAAAGGCCACGTCGTTCAATACGGGCCTGGGCATCTCGTACCCCGAGAACATACTAAACAAGAAAAATACGCTGCAGTCCGTCACCGTAGCTCCCGGCAGTCGCCCGCACGACGTACTGCTGACCGTGCCAGGCGTACACCAAGCATTGCGGCTACAGCAAGTTGCTCAGAACCACGGCTGTTTCTGGGTAGTTGTGTTCACCGGCCAGGTAGCCGACACTAAGCCTCTCTTGACAGGCCTCAAGACATTCATGGCCGATCATCCATCGCTCTCCGCGACTCCGGCGATCCGGTTCGTTACCACGAGCATCAACTATGAAGGGTCGCCGTTCGAAGCGCTTGGCGGGATGATGCCATTCGGCAAGATGTACTATGATCGCGATGGCTCGGCACACAAGCAGATGGGTGTCCCCGAAAGCACGGGCGGCATTCTTGTGCTGCGTCCTGATGGTCTTCTTGGCTCGGCTGGGCCAATCGACGGCGCCTTTGTCAAGTCTTACTTTGAAGATATCTTTAGATCCTAGCTAGTATCCAATAAAATGATGTATATTTCACAAAGTTGGTAGATAAGCCTGCATCATCTAAAGCAGCCCGATATGCATAATGAAAGCAAGTCGCCCGCGTCACGTGACTTTGCCGTGCCAGTTGCCCGGGTCGTATCAGAGCATAACCCCATGTGGTCTAGTGCCAGCCGTCAGTGTCCTTGGTCTGAAGGCGGTAGTAAACACTGGATTGCAAATGAACAAGTCCATATTATACAGTTGTTTTGTTTGTAAACATGCTGCTGCTACGTCTGGCCTCACGGCCTGCGACCACAACGGTCTTTCGACGTTCGTTTGCAGATGCTCCATTTCAGATCCGCACGTTTGCCTCGAAGACGGCGACACCCCGGATCAATGGGAACCGGCTGATGAACACGCTTCACGAGACCTGCAAGATTGGCAAGGCTCACAAATATGGAAAGTAAGGAGATCAACTACAAATTAAAAATAATATGCTATTGCTTCAAACAGGACTAACGGCCAGACACTACACGGAAACGGGCATGGCGAGGCTGGCACTCAACGACGACGACAAGACGGTGCGACTATGGCTTGCAGAGCAGGCTAAAGCTATTGGCTGCAGTGTTACGGTCGACCAGATGGGCAACATGTTTATCGTCCGGCCTGGTAAATCAAAGGATGCAAACGTTGCCCCGGTGTACATGGGCTCACATCTGGACACGCAGCTGACAGGCGGCCGGTACGACGGCATCTTGGGCATCATGGCCGGCCTCGAGGCTCTGCGCACACTCCACAATACAGGCTGCGAAACAAATGGCCCTATAGGCCTTGTCAACTGGACAAAGTAGGTTCGTCTTCTTTTTGGTCTTCAACGATCTGCTGTTAACAAAAACAGCGAGGAGGGCGCTCGCTTCCCCATGACAACCATGTCTTCTGCTGTGTGGGCCGGGAGTGTCCCGCTAGAAACAGCTTGGAACATGAAGGAGATCACAGCACCGGTGTCAGGAAGCGGCGAGCCCGCAAGCGTGAAGCAGGAGCTCGAGCGCATCGGCTTCCTCGGCAGCGTCCCGGCGTCATACTTGGCCACTCCGATGGCGGCACACTTTGAGCTACATATCGAGCAAGGCCCCATTCTAGAAGATACACAGCGCCGGATCGGAGTTGTGCAGGGCGGCCAGGGCTATAAGTGGTTTTCTGTCGAGGTCCTGGGCCGCGACAGCCACGCAGGAACAACACCGTTGGCGACGCGGCGGGACGCGATGCTTGCAGCAGCCCGAATGATTGTAGCCAGTCACGATGTTGCTGTAAAGTACAACGGTGTGATCACGACTGGCGTTGTTGAGGCAAAGCCGGGTACCGTCAACACCATTGCTCGCATGGCGCGGTTCACCCTAGATATCCGGCATCCCAAGGCCGACGCATTGGCGGCCATGGTGCAGGAATGCCGGACGCAGTTTGACGAGATTGCGCGAAACGGGACAGCCACTGGACAGGGAATCGATGTTCACTGGAGCCAATTCGCTCAGAGTCCGCCAGTATTGTTTCACGAGGACTGTATTTCGGCCATTGAAGACGCAGCGGCCGAAGAGCTTCCCGACAAGCCCCAAGGAAAGGAACTGTGGATGCCTCTCTGGAGTGGTGCCGGACACGACAGCTGCAACACGAGCAAACATTGCCCTACAGGAATGATCTTCACCCCCACACGGGACGGCCTAAGCCATACGCCGACCGAGTACTGTAGCCCCGAGGACTGCATTCTTGGAGCACAAGTGCTGCTGGGAGCCGTGCTGCGGTTTGATGCCAAGAGGTAGTATGTTGGATACATATGCTTATTTAGAGTGATCAGTCTCGTGTGTTTCATGTGCGGCTTTGGTTTTGGCTAGACAAGAGCTGCATAGCAGGACTATCCGGACCTGCACCTGAAAGAACAGACGGCAGACCCTTCCAGTATATCGCATCGAGGCGGATCGTGGCCAGTCGAGCAAGCGGCCACACGCGAGCCTGTGCCCGGAGCGTGTCTCTCCATCTGTGGAGGAGTGTCTTGCTGCGTGCGGCTATTGTGTGGGTGGGCGCCTGGGCCAGGCTGAGGAGCACAAAGTTTGATATGTAGCAGAGTTGATAACGGACATCTATCAGTCAGATCTGTACCCTGCAGTAACGACAAGCAGCAAGAATAGAGGAGACACTTACAGCTCGGCCAGAATGTTGAAAAGTGCTTTCCTTTCATGGACCCGACAATCTCCATGCCAGACATGGCACAGGCATAGCAGTTTTCGTGGATTGTGGTCACCGGCTCGGGAACGACGCCATGTTCGACCGGGATGGCGTCGTACATTAGCGGCCGAAGAAGGGCCCGAAAGATGAGGATCTCGAGGGTGAGATGGGCTAGGCGCAGCGACGCACCAACAACTAGGTCATCTTCGGTTAGGTCTGTTGTTGGCTTGGAGAGGAGAGGCAGTGTCTGGCGCCAACTCTCTATGCGAGCTCGAAGCGGCTGCGCTCGGGAGAGGAGAATACTTAGAGAAACGGATTTGCGCGCCGACTGAAGCGTGCTGCCGTGGTGTCAATAAAGGGGAAGAATAAATTCGCACCGATAGAAAAAACGTACTAGAACTCCTTGAGAATGTCGGCAGCGATGACGCTGAGGCGGCAGTGGGCAAGTAGAATGGGTGACTCGGTGGCTGCTTCGGATTGATAGTTATCACCCATACCCTGTAAAGGCTCCAAATCAGCCTCTGCCAGCTCATCAACATCCCAGTTGGAGTCGTTGATGTGGCACGGCCGGGCCAGGCCAATGGCATACCACACATGCTGTGTGTATGTGAGCCACCACAGACGGCGGCGGAGGGCTATCTCGTGGCGCGGAAGCCGCCAGCTGGACGGGTCCAAATTGACACCCAGAGTCTCGGCTATGGATACAGCAGCACACGACAGTGTCCAAAAGCCTGGCGGCGCAGCGACAGCATAGTTGTACGGGGGGCGCTGGAGAAGCATGAGGCAGAGCTGCAGCAGGGAGATGTGGGAGAGGCAGCTGGCGCGCGCATAGCTGCGTTGGGATATAGCCCAGAGGTCGTCTGTCGGCACTTGCAGGTAACCCTTGAAGAGGCTGAGCTCGTCGTCAAGGAACGTAAATGGCATGGCCAAGGCATAGACGGCACTGAGGAGGCCCACGGGCGTAGCGAGGTCACCTGTGGGCTGCCGAACTTTGTCGAGGTCGGCTAGTGACAATATCGGGAGGCGAGGGTGGACGCACTGAAAGTATCTACACTATTAGAATCCAAATTCTTCGGGTATACAGAGCACAGCGGACGTACAACTTGATCAGTTTCTCGCCTAGGTCGGAAGAGACAAGGCTCTGCAGCAGGGCTATATCATCTTCCTCTGTGTGGTGGCTGTTCTCGCTGCTCCCTGCGAATACGTTCTCAGCCTCTTTCACTCCGTCTTGCAGCACCTCCTCGTCTGTCAGGACAAACTGAACAGGCATGTAGCTGGAGGAACGGCTGTTTGGTGAGGCAGCGCCGGGGTTGGCCTCGCCTTGCATGCGCCGGTAGTCAAGACGAAACATGGGGTACATATCGTCCTTGTTGTATTTGTAGAAGCGCAGCAGGTACGGGTCCGACTCGCATGACAGTCCAATGAGATGGTTTGAGTAGCCCTTGCGGCCTTCTAGGGAGAACGGCTGGGGTAAAGCTGGGTTCGGTGTTTCACTGATGGCAGTTGATGGCAAGTTGTGCGCTTCTTGGCGCTCTGGATCTGGTGAGCTTGGTGCAATGCTGGCTATACTCTGTGCGGCGTGGCGAGAGCTGTGTGAGTTCTGCAGCGGGCTTGGCATGACATGTTGGTTTCCGCCAAAGTCGGACAGCCCTCGTGGTGGGTAGCCAGTGGTGTCTCCGCGGAGCCAAAAGTCCATCATATCGAGAGTCATGCTGTCGGATGCCGGTGCAGATGTTCCCCCGCTCGAAATCATATTAGATGCGCCCAGCTGCAAAGCCGGGGTAGATGCACAGGCAGACGTCACTGGTGGGCATGGATCCGGCGGTGCTGCTGTGTCCGCCCGGGGAAGACGCTTCCGTTTGAGAGGCTCGAGATTGAACGTGCACGCGCGGCTGAGACGCTTGCAGCACTCGCAAGTGGATTCGTTCCCGGGAACATGGCAGTGAATCTTGCGCGAGCGGCAGACATCGCATGGGCGTTGTTTTTTTGAGCGATACTTGCGGCCGCTTGGTTCTGGTAGTGCTTCGGAAGCCATTGTCTGATTGTCTCCAGGAGTCCAGCCCGTATTTGCTCATGTCGACATTAACGACAGTCGGCCACTGGCGAAAGATGTAGATGTAAGATAAATAGTGAGGATAACTGACAGTCCGATACACAGAAGTGGGTAATGTTTAGTAGCTGCCGTCTGTTTGTCAACGGCTCTTATCGGCGGACTTGGCTTTGACCAGTATCCCGGTATAAGCTGATAGCGTCCATCTGATAACGCTAGCAAGCCATCACAGTGGTTTCACGTCATAGATACACAATTAACAATATACATTTCGATCGATTTTAGCTGTTTAGTAGACCTGGACCGGCATCCCTGCGGCGTGCATTGGCGATTGCGTTGTTGCCATTGGCTCGTTCGACAATGTCTCTGCACAGACGTACACGACCTTGGTCCGTGTCGTGGTGATGGCATCTGGAGGTGCCTGTGAAGTGACGGTTGCAGTATGATGCACGACGGGGCCATGGCCGCCTCGCGACTTTGTTACAGCAGTGACATGGGCACACTTGCTGCAGTCGACGGGCGATGTCACTGTTGTGGTCTGTGTGCTTGTAGATATGTTCCCGGCCCAGACGGTCAGTGTCGGGCCGTTTGTGAACGTTGGCCACTTGAAGACCGTTACAGTCCGTGTGCAGCCCAAACCTCCTGCTGTCGGCATAGACGGTAACGAAGCTGATGCAGATACAGATAGTAGAGTCGTCGATGAAGCTGTCGTCGGGGCGGATGTGCCGGGGGTGCTTGTGGGGGACGAGGACGCTAGAGCGCTAACTGCGCCCAGGAGTGGTAAAAACAGCCGCATCTGTTCGAAGTAGAAGAATGGCGTCGACTATGGATGACGATATATATAGTTTGCTGGATAGAGATGACTGCACGGCTCGTTTGCCTTGTGTTTAGCAGTCGATATTTATAGTCGTCAAAGTCGGAGTCCGAAAGTCTACTAGAACAGGAAGGAGCGGCACGTGAGTCGCCTCCTAACAAACACGCCACCACGGAGCAGACAATTACCCAGATGAACGTCCTAAACTACACCTCTTTTCGAATTGATTGGTTTTGATTCATTGGACCTTCGCTTCCGTCGGGCCGCCTCGGAGGTGGCGGGTATTCTTCTCTTCTACGTAGCGGTGTCTTCTGGCCGTCACCTGGTTAGGAGGTGTTGCAGGAATGGTGTTAGATTGTACTTGGGGCTATACTAACTTCATTATGACATTTGTTCGAAATGGATGTCATGTACATAGTAGGGAGCAATCATCGTGCCTTGTCATTCAGTTTTACCTCTCGGGGGTGCTTAGTCATCTGGCTAAATGATGTAATGTACGACCCATATATACCCCACACTCTTTGTTTTCGTTATAAGCAACCAGCGAATAGTCGTGGTGGCGGAGTGGTTAACGCGATAGACTCGAAATCTATTTCTTTCGGGAGCAGAGGTTCGAATCCTCTTCACGACGTTCTTTTTTTTGTCACCTTTTTGCTTGCATACTACACGTTAGTTTTATTATGTTTTGCTGACGAATTCTATTTTCTCAAGTTAATAGTATCTTGACTTTGTTTTTTATTTTTTTAAGTTTTTATATTGTTTTATTCTTGAGCCAGACATTTTTCTTTCCATATCAAATTCCTAATAAATTATGAACAAATAACGCGATATATCTTTATGTCATTCAACACCCTGTCCGCATTAGGTTGACAGTTTACCACACGGCTTAAACATCTTCATCCCAGTTGCTGACCGTGTTGTCATCAATTCCGAATAGCGGCAGCTCGCCCATCTCAGCCTCCGAAAAGCCCCAATCCCTGTTTAAAGACGGCGCCATATTTATAAACAGGTTGCTGTTAATGCCGGTCAAGGGAAGCCTCGTTGTCTGCAGAAGTGCATCGCCCCCCAGGAAAGCATCATTCATGGCGGCGTCGTCGGCCTGAGGAAACGTGGTGCTCGCGTATGGGCCAACGTGGAAGCTGGGGGTGGCTGACTGTTGCAGGTTGAACGCACTCATGCCGTTGAGAGCCTGCATGCCGACGGCCTGGCTCATGGTGTTTATGTCGTAGCGTGTGCACGGCTGGGACACCAGAGGGGCCCATTGGTTATCCGCAAAGTACATGCTGCTGGATGCGTCTAGGTAGCCTGAGGGTGCATAGTTGATGCTGCCGTACAAACTCATGCCCAACCCGCCCTGTGCAATCGGTGCGGTCTCGGGCATGAGAGCAGAGACAAGCTCGGAATTGTCGTCGGGCTGGCTGGAACGACTGTTATCAGGCGTGGCTGGAGAGGAGGGTGCGTAGTCTCCCTGTGGTGGAGGGAACCCTGTCACACGAGGACGCTCGGGCGGCGGTGTCATCAACTGTGACGGCACAAAAGCTGCAACTGCATCCGCATCTCCAATATACTTGATGCTGGGGTCGTAGTCGCACTCCACCGAGGGCAGAGGCGCCACCGTGTCCGATGTACACACTGCCTGGGGAGATTCTCTAAGGCCCGAGACAGTCGTAGCGCCAGTGGCAGCAGTGTTTGTAACCGCATTAGAAGCAGGCTTGGGGACTATCGTCTTGGGCCGAGCAGCCGCAGCCTGGGCTTCGACGGCAGCGTCTAGTTTGGTGCGATTAATCTTGAACGATTCGGCCTTGTTTCTCGGTGCCCGCTTCTGGACACCGGCGGCGGCGATCCTTCTTGTCACAGCTTGATCGTGGCCGCCGTCGTCCCGCTTAGCCTTTTGGCCTCGGTTGCCCATCTGGCTGAGCGCAATTGTCTGGTCGATCAGCCCGCGGTGGTTGGCATCGCCAGGAGCCACAATATTGCCCTGTGCGTCACTGAGACTGCCATCAGCATTGCGCTGAACGTTGCCCTTGCTAATGGTGTGGCGGCCAACGAATACCTGGGCATTTCGCTCCGAGTTCTGCGCGCGGTTGTTCTCCTTGCGCCGGTACTCGCGTATCGGGTGGGCTTCCAGGCGCGACTTGTAGTCGGACTCAAGCAGACTGCACACGGCAGCCTTGGACCGGCGCAGAGTCGTGATGACGGCATCCAGCCGCTGCCGGAATGTAGAGAAGCTGTGATCCCAGCCCCAGTCCGTCTTGCTCCAGGGCAAGAACGGAAGACGGCCGCGGTGGATATCGTGCGTGCTAAACAGAATCATCCAGCTCAGGAGCCAGACCTCGATGCGGCTCAGGCCCTTGACCTTGGATACGCTAATGTTATCCTTGACGGGTGTCATGGTGGACGGAGCCGGGGGAGGACGCATGTCCTGTGCAGTAAGCTCACCCGGCAGAGGCCGAGAATGCAACTCTCCTCGGTTCTCCAGCGGACATGAGCTGCCTCCACTGTTTGTAATATCGTGCTTGGTGCCGCTCGTGTTGGCCTTTTTCAGTGTGATGGGTGACTTGCGCTCGAGAATATCGCTCATATCGACAATCGCTTCGTAGATGAGCGCCACAAGTTCGCGCTGCTCGGCTTCATCGGCAGGAAAGTCCGCCGCGTTATTGTCCGGAACCGTCTTGAACTCCAGGCTGGCATATTCAGAAAACATTTGGCACGCCTGTTGGTAGTTCTTGATCAGCGGAACAGTCTCGCCGGTGCCGCCGCTGACACTGACGGCCATCTCCTTGAGGCGTTGAGCCCAGGACAAACACTGTCCGTCCAGAAGCGGTGTGCCATTGAGAGGAGAGTCTTTCTTTTGGACACCCACAACCGAAGAGGCATGACAACCCAGCGGTGCATAGATTGGCGGCGTCTCTGGTTTGTTCCTTGCCCCTAGGGCGGCAGCTGCACGAGAAATGGTGTTCGCATCAGCATACTGCGTTTGAGACAGAACAAACGCGGACACGTCCGTAATGCTTGGTGGGAGAGAACCACCATTCGTAGTTATTGGTGCCCCAAGGCAGTCTATAATTAGAAAGTGGTTAGTTGTCCGGCACCAAACAATGCTTTGTGTGTGATCCTTTTATTGGTGTCTTTCATACCAAGGCAAGCAAGGAAAAGCTTTCTCTTCGGTTCATCTAGCATTCTGAGATACTCCTCGAGCCTGGAGACCAGGCCAGCCCCGTTGGTGTTCATAATGGAGGCAACGTGAACTCGTTAATGCTGGTTATTCCTGTGAGAGGATGCCCGTCTATCTGAATAGCGTTTCCAAGTTAGAGTGAAATAGAGAAATAATAAAACCGAGAGGAAAGATCACTTTCGGTAGGAAGTAAGGAAAGGTGAATGGTTCTAATATATAATGAGAGAAAGATAGAAACACGTATGTGAGTACACTGCACATCTTTATCTATTCAGATTCATCACGGTCGCGAGCTTGCTCAGTGCCCAGAAGATCGATTTGCCACCTTTTTTTCCAACACAAAGTCAATATAGGACAAACAGGCTCTTACAGCACGCGCAGGGCAAGGCTGTGATGGCAAGGCAGCCGAGAGCCAGTCAGATCTCGTCACCGACATCAAACTGGGCCCTGCGTGGGCAGAACCATCGCGGTATTCAATGCAATCACTTACCTGCACACCCCCAGCCGAGCTCAGCCGTCATCCTATTGGATACTTCGAGATTGGACAAGTGAAATGTCTCATACGCCGTGAACAAGATTGCTGTTTGGAGTGGCTTATTCTCTATTCTGTGACAGCAGATGCTTGCATTGATTCTGTTATCCGCTGCATTCTGCATGCAGGCTATCGATACAGACTCTCGAGCTAAGTTTAGAACTTCGTGGCGACTACGACTATAGCCTCGTCCTGTTGATGTATCTTGTGTTTGTTTTCACGATCATAGTACGGTGATATCTAGTAGATTTTCTGATACGAGTATTGCCAACATAAATTAGTTCCTCAAATGGCGCGATTGTAAGACGACCAAGATCACAAAAAAAGAAGCACACGTAAATAGTCATGAAAGTGAATAATTGAGGAACGAGTAAACAGCTAGTTGATATAAAACATAGGAAAATAGATAAAGGACAGTGATGTGAAGAAACGGTTACAGAAAAATAGATTAGTGAATGAAGGTGAGGCTTTATTCATCGGCAACCTTGAGGGATGGCCCCCTTGATGAATACTGGGCAGAGGCAGCATTCGTTTCTGAGATGGCAGATGGCTTGATGTACTCGGATAGTTTCCGGCCAAAGCTAGAGATGCCCGTAGAGTGATCGCCGTGAATGCTGCCAGCGCCGCTGACGGCCTGGCCACTTCTGTGTGTGCCAATGCTGGCACTGCTCTCGCGGCGGCTCAGCTTGCGCGGCGAGGTTTGGCCAGAATGGGGAGCGACTGATCTACTCTTGTGAGGCTGGCTGGGTGGCGGGTGCAGGCCAAGACTATTGGTGGCTGTGGCAGTGGTAGCCGACGACGTTGGCCGCGAGGCTTCACGGTCATACTCGGGCACCGTAAAGATGATGTTTTGTAGTGCGTGCTGCTGTTGGTACTGACGGTACTTTGCGTAGACTCTGGACGAAGACGACGACGTGGATGTAGATGAGGATGCCTTTGCAGCGGCAGACCGAATGTCAGGCGTGGACTGAGTCCGAAGTGCTATTTTCGGCTGCTTCTGCTGCTGGGGAGGAGCCGAGAGACCGTCGCTGACATACTTTTCGAACAGCGAGCTGGGCAGCACCTCGTTATGCGGCGCGATACTGCCCTTGCAGCCGGTGCTCTTCTTTGCCGACAGGGGACGATCGGCCTCCATCAGAAATGCTACCGACCGCTTGCTTTTGGTTCCACGGTCGGCCGAGGCATGGTGTGACAGTGCAGGGCCTCCATTGGATAGACTGCTAGACCGCAAGTTGCCAACAGAAGCATGGCGGCGAGGCTCGTGTTCCTCTGGCGGCGTGGTGGCACTGCTTGATGGCCGTATGTCCGAACCTGAGCTATACATGGATGCGTAGCTGTCCCGGTAGGTGGTGGGAATAGCGACCTGGCTAAAGTCTGAGCCGGCGTGCTTCGGGATGTATGCGGCATTCTTCTTGCGCGTCTGCTGTGTGGAGGAACACGGCTCTGTGGGGGCGGCAGCCATGCTTGGCAGTTCCGGGATGGAAGTCTTGCGATGTGACATGAATCTGAAGCTCTTCTTGGACTTGAGCGTCTGGGAACTCTTCTTGGTGGCCAAAGGACGCTCTTTTGTGTTGACAACCATCATGTTCTTGGATGCCTGTTCAGGTTGAGGTGCGTGGGTGAGCTCAACAGTCACCTCAGCTGTAGGCGAGGCCGGAGGAGACTCAACGTGAACACTGGCGACAGACACGATGGGGCCTGAAGAGGAATTCTTGCGAGACTTTCGGGACAGGAACCGCGAGAACCAGATGGCTTCTGAGCCCGAAGTGTGCTGTTTGTGCACTGTTGTTTGCATGGCCGCGTCGTGGCCATTGCTGTGCTGCTGTACCATAACGTTGGCAGTCATTGTCGCTGATTATCTGTACTGGGTATTTTATAAAAGTGATGCAATGAAAGAGACTGCGGGAAATAGTTATAAAAATGATGGACAGTGATCGTCAGGGTTTGTAGAGAAAGTAGAATAGTGATGGTATAATGACAGTAAAATAGGCGACAGAAAGAATAGAAGAACAAGAACACAAACGGTGGTGGGCGAGCTGTCGATGTGATGGGAAGAGCGGGTGCTTTAAGCAACGGATTCCAAGACACTGTATCATTCCAGTATAATCGTATTGAGGAATGATGTAGAAAAAAGGAAGCGATGGAAGAGGCATGAGATACACATTCAGCTAGGCGTCATTATTTCTTCTATTTTTCTATCGCTTTTCTCAGAGCAACTACATCCCGAGCTGCTTTTGTCGATTGGCCACCGTCCGAGCTTCCTTTTTGATTCGTCTCGTGTCGCTGATTCCTAAATGTGATCAGACGAACGAGCGGTCACAGGCAGACCAGAGGTACAGCACACGATGTATTTTTTGTGAGACAGGTCGAGACATGGATACCGGGAGTCCAGGGTGACAAAGACCCGGGCATGAGACTGAGACAATAACTGGCCCAGATAAAGAGGCGATGGCTGTGATAGAACGAGACAGTTATTTAGCTTCTCTTGGTACAAGAACGAAGAGAGAGGAAATAAATCACAATAAGATTACCAGTGACAAAAGAAAGCAGAGGGCAGCGAGTATTAGTGAGAATGGGTCACATACACCCCCAGAGAGATTCAGCCAGCCGATCCCACCGCCTTGTTCAGGGCGCGCTTAAGTAGACAGAAGATTTTGAATTGTTCAGCCCGGCGACAGCCCGCAGCCACTCCCGCCGAAGCGAATATAGACCGTGTTGGGGGCACCATTGACCACTACAACAGCTGATAATAGGAAGAAAGAAGTATGCAAAAAGCAAACTAAATAAAAACAAACAAACGAGAAGAAAAGGAAATCACAAATATGCACGTTGTATTCGACCAAAAGACCACATTTATGACGAGCGACATGACAGCCTACGGCTGAAGATGCAGATGCCCCCGTTGCGAAGCAAGGGGGGACAAGGGTCGCGGCACAGTAACATTGAAGTTAGCGTGAAGATAGTTGTCAAGGGAGACTCAAGAGACAGAAGGAAAAGATAAAATCAAGACTACACTGAGAGGCGAGGAGTAATGGCCATCGAGGGCCAAGACGAGACGAGGAATAGCTGGATCACGCAGAGGCAGGGGTCCGCAGGAGACAGAATCAACGCCGAGGTGTTTGACAGATCCCAGCGTTTGCTTCCTATATTTTTTAAGTCTCTACAGGGCTATTCGGAATGGAAGCCAATGTCCGTAAAACATTCCTGCTCATAATTCTGTTCCATGTCTTGTCGTTTCGAGACTGTCTCGAGGGAGCGACCGGTGATAGCAAGATCACAATTCAGAGGCAGATCGGGACGATAACAGCCATTGGAACAACACAGTTGGGGCTAGAAGGGTGCGAGCTGTCAGATCGACTGGAATGCAGAGGGCATAGCGAGCCAATATGAGTCGCAACAATCGTGACCAAAAGCAAGGGGCCAAGCCGGCGAGGAATGCAGACGAAATGCAGACAATGACGAAATGCGCAAGAAAAGCAAAAGAAAATCAGATGGAAGTCATCTATGTGGCACACGCCGCCGCTACTGCAATTAGCAAACAATGCGGCTATGTAAATATTCCAACGGATTTGTACTTTCTGCTTGCCGCGCGCTGGTGGTCTACTCGCTACGGAACGTTCTTTTGCAAAGCCTACGTATTGCCCGCATGCTGCATGCATGATGGCGCATATGTGCACCATCTGCCGGTGTAAGCCGTATGTACAAGGCAAGGTGACAAGTAGAAATACTCGTTGCGAAATATAGTGTCTTCTCACCCCATTCTTTGCCTTTCATCCGGGTCACGACAGGCTATATCGCATCAACGGTCTCGATCGATCGATGCAAAGTGACAGAGTCTGACGCTGTGTACTTCGAGGAATAATCCCGGAATATATTGTTTCCGCAGGAATCGGGTTGACGGTGGGCATTGTGCGCAATGAGAGTACTTGCGCGACGGCAATGTGATCGGGATAATGGCAAAGGGAGGGCGGGGAGGAAAGATCGTTTGCCGTGTCCATGACAGTGAAAACTACAGTTTCGCGATACCTGGCCGTTGGAAATGTATCAGACGGGCTGAGAGGATCGTAGAACAACGAAGAGACCACGAGAACTAGTACGATAGACAGGAAATACAATTACTTAAACGACAGAAGCACTGAAAAAGAAAACTGACGGTAAGACATGAACCCAAAAGGTCTACTCTCGTCTTGCGTATGTTTCTCCCATCGTTCAGCTTCTGTTATCAAGGTCAACGTCTGAGACAAGAGGTCCAGACTAGGCGTATGCCTTTCAACAACAGAAGAAGAACTTGCAGCTTGGTAAAGACGTGCCACCGGCTGTAGATACTGTACAGATGCATTGCCACTTTCATGTCTCCGAATGTCATATCTAAAAATAGAGACTGTACTGCTTCAAGCATGGTCACTCACAGCTGGCATGTGATGCATCGACTCTCAATTATGCTTAGAATATGCTAGTCATACTCTGTACTGGCAGTACTATATCCAAAACGCGTGATCGCAACCCGACCTAAGCAGTGGGCGTGTCCCGGTAGGGAGGAGGCAGAATACCCTGAAGAGACGCCTTGAGCTGCTGTGCCAGCGTCCGCGAAAAGGCGCGGTGCTGCTGGGTGTAGCCGCCCATGACCCAGTAAGTCGGGAGTTGGCTGTGCCGTTTCCAGGCACCGCGGATCTCGCCCTCGGCATCAATGCCCCATGTGGCGTCGAGGCGGTCGGCAATGGCAGACGGCGTGAGAATGTGCGGCTCGGTGGTTCCGGCTGCGGCGTCATCGCCACCCAGAATAGATGCAGCTACATACCGCACATCCCTGTCGGCGAAGCCCGTGCACCAGATGATCGCATCTGTCTCGAGAGTGCTGCCGTCAGACAGGCGCAGTCCCTTGGCAGTGTAAGCCACCGGCTCGACGTTGCCGCGAACACCGGCACGGCCGTCCGCAATAAGCTTGCTACCGCCGACGTCGACGTAGTGGCCGCCAGCCTTTTCGAGCAGATTGTGCATGAGCGACGCCGTGGGATCGCGGCTGTCGAAAACGGGGAAACCGGCCTCGGCCAGCTTCTTGTAGCGGTCCGGTTCGCCAGCAGCCATCATGCCAAACAGGCCGCGGCCGAGTTGCCCGTCGACAACGTTGGGCAGGGTCAGGAACATGCGGTCGCTGCCCGGAACACCAAGGACATCGTACAGGCCCAGGCTGCGCTGGTCACACACGTACTCAACAGGGATCAGGTAGGTCGGCGAGCGGACGACCATGGTCGAGGCGAGTCCGGCATCGACACAGTCAGTCAGGACGTCAAAGGCCGTGTTGGCCGAGCCGATAACAGCCACGGAGCGGACACCGGCATCGACCAGAGCTTTTGCATTCGTAAACTGCTGCGAGTGGGTATCCTTGCCAGTGTAAGGAGCATCGACTGCAAGAGTCGGCTTGTTGGGCACCTGCGAGCCGAGGCCAGTGGCCTGCACCAGGTTCTTTGCAATGACAGTGCGCTTCTTGCCGTCGGCAGAGGCCAGCTCCAGCGTCCACTTGCCGGTGGTAGTATCGAGGAGAGTCGACTTGACTGTGGTCTGATAGAGAATGTTGAGCGGGAAGGAGTCGACAAAGCGCTTGACCTGGTTGGCGAGCTCGTTGCGTGTCAGGAGATGGGGCGTCTGCAGCTCCTTGTCGTATTCTATATTGGTAATTGTCAGTTGCCAGCCATCCAGGTGCATATCACAATACAAACGAAAGTGCAAACGAAAACAAAAACACACCAATGTAGGGCATCTCACAAAAGGAGGTGGGAATGTGGAACTGGAGGCAGTCATAACGCAGGGCCCAGTTGTCACCAGCCCGTGCATTTTTCTCGACGATCAGGTAGTCGACACCCAGAGCCTTGAGGCGGCCACCCAGAGAAACACCACTGCGCGGTTAGATGCTATACTTTTCTACAATAGAGATAGGAGCGTACTTTGCGACTTACGCATTGCCACCGCCGATGATAAAGACGTCAGTCTCGATGGTGCCGTCTTTGCTGGCAGGGTCGGCAACAGGCGCCTTGAGGACGGCCTCGTCCTCGACAAAGCCGTCAAAGATATCGAGGTACGTGCTCCAGATCCAGATCTTCCATGTGACAGGTCCGGTGGGGTCTGCAATCACAGGGACCAGGATCACACGGCCGTTGCTACTGGCCTTGGGGCTTTCGGTCTTGAATGTGAATGATGCATCAATGAATGCAAGCGTGGGCATGGCGGGCAGGTACATGGCAGGGCCCTCAACGACGAAGCCGGCAGACGACAGCTGGCGAAGCTTTGTAGTCTCAAGCAGGGCGGCCGCCGCCACCTTGGCCGACGAAAAGGTGCGTGTCTCATAGGTCAAGATGAGCTGGTCACGGAAATAGGCCTGCTCGGTGAAGAAGACGGCTGCCAGTGCTGCGGCATCACCAGACGCCAGCGCGGCATTGACCTGCTCAACTGCCGCTTTAGCAATGTTGACGGCCGTATCGGGACCGCCAGCCTCGATGGCGGCAGAGGCAGCTGCAACCGTGGCGGCTGGCAGAGCCGGCAGGGGGTTCTCTGCCATGAGCTGGCGCAGGTCGCCTGCAGGAGGAAACTCTGCCGCTGAAGGAGTGCGAATTTCTATGATCCCTGTTAGACATTGGCCGTCCTCAGAAGTGTATCCAAGTGCATCCAGCAGACAACAAGCGCAAGGGGCCAAGACAAGTATAGGTCACAGTAGTCGACGGCAAACGGTACCTACGTGCAGTCGTCATATTGGTGTTGTTGTAACTTTAACTGTCTGTATTTGGTAAATGGTATGCAAGTCGACGAGGCTATTTTGGAACTATTGGAGAGAAGAAGCACAACCTCATCTCGGGAGCAGATGGGCATCTTCTCCTTTTCAGCCCCTGGGCGACCTGTCCCGACGAGTGTACCTTTTCGTTTTCGGGTATTCAACATGTCTGCTATACCGATTGTGCCTTCATTCTATCCATCCTACATGGACCCTCTGTAGATCCTATCGGTGGTCCTCAATCAAGCGTATTTGCGCATTATATGCCATATATAGCATGCTCGTCGTACGGGGTCGGGAGAGTCGAGCCGGCAGCGTCACATCGTATTCTGTCATGTCGGAGGTTTTCTTGGTATTACTCAATTCTCTCTACAGGTAGTAGGTGCTAGGCTCGTCAACTATGCAGTCTTTCGCAGGCAATAGGGGCTTATTTCCACATGAGATACGACACGTTCCTTCGGGATCCAACCCCCCGTAACTGCTCACCTGTCAAGGTGAAGAAGGACATTTAGACGGCGGAGCAGGTCTCCATTAAATGCGGGTGGTCCGGTTTGCGGTGGTTGCATTACGGGGCTGCTGCCGGGGTAGGCATACAAGGCACAGCGATGGATGTAAAAGAGGCAAAGTTTGATGAGGGCAATGTAAAACCTTTGACGAATGTGTAGGGATCAATATGCTTGCTTGTTACACCGTCGTCGCAAGTCTTACCTACTCCGTAAAAGGCTGATCGGATAACTGCTATGTACAGGGTTCGGAGTACAAGTGGCATGATGGACGGACGACTGGAAGGATATGGCCGGTCAACTGGGGCGAGATGATTTCTTAATTGAGCAGCTACTACGTACCGAATACATTGTACAGAAAGCCGTTAGTTCTCGGGTATGGAAATGGTTGCGTCAAAAGAAATAGTCATATAGTCCGTGCACGACGAAGGAGGGCAGTGGCTTGGGCAGTTTCTCTGGTGTTGGTGTTGGTGTTGGTGTTGGCGGCTCTACAGAGTTTGTCTTGTCCCGTGGTGATCTCGGGTGACACCCAACTAGGTCTTGGGATATGGTAAAGAAATCAATACGGAGGATAGCAATGCACATGCAGAAGAAAGGAACATAAGACGAGAAGAAGGGCATCACTGCGGAGTGGATGCCATGGTAAGGAGGATCAATACAATAACAGGAGATTACCCCGGAAATGCATTATTGCCGTGGGTTTTTACACCGTTCCCCGTAGATCTCATGAGGCCCTTCTTCAACAGCGCTTCTTCTGCGAGCCCTTCCAGCTAGGCGTTTCAACGTTTTCCGCCTCCAAACAAGCCGAGCCCTACCCGTGTTTAGTGGCAGTAGGTCGGTCGAGAGAGTTGGCAGCCCCATACGGCGCACGGTGTATCCTGGAGGAGCCAAGCCCCTTTTCACGTTCCCGTCTGATTTCGGATTTATATTCTCGCTGCTTCCTACGGAATACATAGTAGACTATCCAGTCCTAAACACTAGCTCTGCAATACTACAGTGCCATTAACGATGGTCTTTGGCAGTACTTGTACTATGGCAGATCGCCATCTCGTCAATACATTGTAGCAGGAATATCACATTTTGTCTACTGTCATTTCGAGTTACCGACAAAGTCGTAAAAGCTTTTTCATCGGGGCGCTCTCATGAATATCCCGTGATATACTCCGAATGGTTTGCATGTAAGACGCCATCTACGCTCTGATCAAGCTCTTACCTGTTCACGGGAACTATGTAGTATCACAGGAGCCTGCTCATGCTAGGCCCCAGGCCAGCACAAGGATCTTGGGTATCCTGTCAGGCACGAAAGGGTAAACACAAAAAAAAGCCGAACGGCATGTAGAGAAAACAAGGGGAACAACAAGAGCTCGGCCGTTAGAAACTAGAAGAAATAAGCAAGTGCTGAAGGATAGGAGATCAATAAAAAGAAAAACATAACGGATCAGCACATGTCAGAGAGACGGACAGACACCATCACCATCGTGTCATTGTCCTGTCTTGGCCCATGCAGAACATGGCACGTCTTGCCAATCGCTTCCCCTTCTGCGCCATGTTCAACTGCTGCTCCTCGTGATCCTGGCACTTCTCGTATGTGACCGTTGCATGTCATATCGTCTCCCTGTCATCTATCATAATGTCTCCTTGTAAACCACGCCAAATTAGCCAGCATCCTTCGGCTATCAATGCCATTATAATCAAGCTTGACTGTACATTGTACATAAGGTTCGTCCAGCTCGGTTGTTTTGTGTTGGGTTTTGCTTTATTTAAGTTTTGTCCACCGTTTCTTGTTTTGGTTTTGCGAATTGCTATTTACTATTTCTCAACGGTCATTTTTTATTCTCTTCTCTCCTTAATACTCTTGACTTTGTCGACACGCTCGGCATTTAATCGACTCGCCTTTTGCCTTGTTGTTTTGTTTTCTTGGTCTCCGGCCGACTTTGGCAACTTGGTAATTCTGGCCACATCGACTCAGCTTTGATTTTACTTTGATTTTTCTTCTAAATTTCTTGGCTCTTCTTCGACTCCTATTCGTCTCTCATAATGTCTCTCAACGCCTCAGCGCTTGCTGCACTGCTGGCGGCACCGGCACTCGAGCCACCGGCTGGTACGACGGCACAGTTCGACAACCCCCCGAATCGCAATGGCCTCGCCATGTTTGTCACCACGTTTTGCGCCGTGCTCTCGACTATATTCGTCTTGATCCGCATCGTCGGAAAGTTCCGTCTCGACCACGGCGTCAGAGTTGAAGACAGTACGTTCTCTGGGTTCATGTATTTTAGAAGCAATTGCTAACAATTCTAGTCTTGATGATTCTCGGTTATGTATGTCACAGAGCTGAAGTACATTTTGGTACCACGCGGGCAGCAACGACTAACAATCTACACAGGGCGCTTTCTGGGGGACAAACTACGCAGCCTACCAACTCATAGAGTCTCCAGGCTTCTACGTCCATACCTGGAACCTGACCAACGGCGACCTCGTCTATCCGTTGTACCTCATCCTCATCTACGGCTGCTGCTACTCGGCCGTCCTGCCTCTTCTCAAGACCGCCATCCTGCTCGACTGGTGCCACATCTTTGTTCCGAACGATCCCTATCACAACATGTTCTGGTGGGGATCCATCGTCCTGGCGGCTGTGCAGTGCATCTGGGGCATTGCCTGCATTATCCTGCTCAACATGCAGTGCCGCCCGCACAGAGCCATCTGGGAGTTCTACGTGCCCTCCGAGTGCTATAGCCTGCCGTCGGTCATGCTGGCGTCGGCCTCCACGCAGGTCGTGACCGACCTATGCATGATTCTTCTGCCGCAGCGCATCATCTGGACCCTCCGCCTCAACTGGCAGAAACGGGCGGCCGTGTCGTTTGTCTTTGGAGTCGGCGCGCTCGGCTTCATCTCGGCGTGCTTCCGCCTGCAAAAGACGATCGTGTTCGCGCGCAGCACAGACACCATGTATCTGCTGGGCCCGCTGCTGTTCTGGGCCGACGGTGAGATGACGTGTGCCTTCTTCATCTTCAGCGTCACCTGCCTCCCCAAGCTTCTGTCCAAGTCGCCCATCTCGCGCCGCCTCAAGTCCATGCTCGGCCTCAGCAGCGGCAGCAAGCAGACCAAGTCGCAGACCATGGGCAACAGCAACTCCTACGCCCTGAGCTCGGGCGGCGGCCGCGGAAACCACTCGCGCACAGCCACAGGCACGCTCACAAGCGCCACGATTCCCGGCGCGGACAAGAGCCCATACTATACCCTGGACGCCGGCGATGACCACACATCAGCCGAGTCGCAGGAGAACTTGCGGCGAGAGTACGAGGCCAGCCACGGCTACGCCGGCGCCGACACCAAGATTAGTACCGGCGGCCTGGTGGTGTCGCGCACGACGCAGTTCACCGTGTCGTCCGAGACGCGCTCGACGAACAGTAGCCAGGAGCACTCTGATGATCGGTGGAAGTAGGGCAGGGCACTGAGGAAATAGAAAACAACAAAATTAAAATCCAAAATCTGCCTAGCAGTACTACTCTTCAGAAGTAGCCTCCATTGGAGTATCGTAATCTATTGATTTGACGTAGCCGTGCTGAATAAGAACATCGCCACCTGCAGAACAAAGATGACAGCGCCATCCAGCTAAATTAGCAGTCAATGTTCTTTCTTTGAAGTGTACCTGACAGGCCCCTCTTTTAAGTGCGAACATTCCTCGATGAGGTCTGGCGCGACGGATTCGTGCTGGTCTTCGTCATTTAGCAAACATTTGAAGATTTTGATGTTTGATGATGGTATGGCCGTGAAGATACTTTTAGCAAGTTTCAATCTTCCAAGCCGAGTACAGATACTGTAAATAGTATTAATATACATAGCTCGTTGACGGCTTTTGCAAGTTCATTTGAGATGTCAACAACTTTGATTAGACAGCCCGAAAGTACCTAATCTTGGAGAGACATCATTCCAACGTCAAGATAGCAAAAGGACCACGGCGATAGCGCCAAATCAATGACGTTGAGAGGAAGCTGTTGCTCACAAGACGACCATGGCGACAAAATGCTCGTATCGTCAGTACGGCGATCCGCACAGCCGATATACCAACGTCGAGCATGTTTGGCGGACTCCGGCTATCGTCGATCACATCATGACATCCAGGAATATCAGCAATGAGCTGTCAATGCTTGAGCGCGAAACACTCCGCCGGGGCTGTCTCACTCTCGAGTCCGCGGCCCACGAGGAGAGCTTCTGTGTGTGGCATCTGGTGCGCTTTCTGAGCCGGAATCGCATCCTAGACCTGGACCACGACGACAACAACAGCACGGGAACCCATGGCAGCCCGAGAAGAACACAAAATGCAGCCTTTATCAATCAGTCGTTCATCGACACCCACGGCCGAGCAGCTGTCCGTGGAGCGCAAGCCACCAACGGAGTGTGGGTGGTGCTGGCAAAGCTTGCGCGCGTCTTTGTCTGTGGCCCCGACCATGTCCCCGTCGACCAGCTCGAGTTCCGCAACCCGTCCTACTACAAACGCCTGAGGGAACTCCAGGCATCGTTCAATGAGGAAAAGGCCAATCTGGATCGGTACTGTGCGGGGCTGAAGACGACCCAGCTGTTCCCCGAGGGCTACCCATCGTCGCAGCAACTGCTCAAGGATATCCAGCGCGGCGCGGACGTGTGCTCGCTGCATCTCAACGACATGCTGAATCTGCGCAGCATCAATGGCGCAGACATGGCGGCGTGGGAGTCGTGCACGAAACTGCTGGAGACGACGCTCGACATGTCGTGGGGCGCCGGCGGGTTTCTCGATCTCGTCGGCTGGATGATCTTTG
Source organism: Ophiostoma cf. undulatum (assembly GCA_022392935.1). Taxonomy (NCBI): domain Eukaryota; kingdom Fungi; phylum Ascomycota; class Sordariomycetes; order Ophiostomatales; family Ophiostomataceae; genus Ophiostoma; species Ophiostoma cf. undulatum. The sequence goes on from JAKRGL010000038.1 coordinate 28,311, forward strand.
GCAGAGGCTCCAAGCAGGTGCTGCCAAAACCGCTGAGCAGGTCCGCATCTGTGCCACAGCGGAGAATGCCGCTGGTACCCATGACGCCCAAGAAGAGACGGCTGTCGGTTCCGCCGCCGAACATCCTCACCATGGCGACCACGACCACGCAAATGACACCGCCCGATAGTCCGACATCGATAGGCGACCAGACCATGTCCAGTGGCGCGTCCTCGAGAAACGGCTCCATAGTAGCTGTGCAAGGCAGACCCGCGACGACAAGCTCAAAGTTCCAGGAAGATCTACCCGCAGAGGTCTTTCCAGCAGAGACGGAGTATATAGTGCCAGCCCCTCCAGCTGCTATTCCGGCCCCGACACTACATCAGCAGCTAGCTAAGGACATGGCATCGGTTCCGGTGCCACAGAAAGTGCTCAAACTTCCACCGGGAATGCTCAAAGGAGAGGAGAAGTCGCGGTTGAGGTATATCTTTTCCCGAAAGAACAAGTAGCCAGTGATATTGTTTCCTTCGTTGTTACTTTCATGTACATATTTGATACCGCTCTTGTCAATTTGCAATCCATTTACTGTCAGAATGTATGTTGCCAATCGAACAGCCACTGTCCTTGTTTATCGTTGAGGGCCTTGGAAATGTCGGGCCTCGAGCCAGATTTGCGTCGCAATGTCGTGGGTGTGACAGCTTTGCCGCACTGCAACGCTCTCGTACCGTCATCCTAGAAGTGTCAATTGCAAAAGCCAGAAGGAAGAACGAAAAAGACGTAAGCAAGAGACGGGATGGGCGAGAGTGACACATATCATCATGTGCGACGGCCTGTCCCCAGCACGGTTCTATTTTGTCGGTCCGAATAGATTGCTTCTATATAGCCATACCTCGACACCACACTGCAGATGCACTATACGCGTAATATAGTCAAATGAGCTGGGGCGCAACCGACTGCTGTGCCGGTATCCGTTCTGTCGAGTTGCCTGTGGCCTATATAAGACACACTTTGCTTGGTTATTACTCATTCAATCTCGGGCTTCATATCCATCCATCATATGATTTTCCGTGACTGGCCACATCAAGACACTGAGAATGCCCTCCAACTGGAAACTTGTATTGGCGGCGGCGGTGCCGGCCGTCTTGGCAAGTCCCGTGCGGCCAAGACTTGAGGAAGGCTTTGGTCCGTGGCCGACGCCGACCAACACATTTGTTATTCCCGGGCTTCCGACCGGCGGCCCGATGGTGCCCGATCCTGGTCAGCCTGGTGGTCCTCTCTTCCCGGACCCGGTATACCCAGGAGGCCCTATCATTGGAGACCCCGACAGTCCCGGTGGCAGCCTGACACCTGATCCCACCTATCCAGGAGGGCCAGTGAACCCCGATGATGGCTATGGCGATGCGGACAGCCTGGGTGCCCGCAACAAGGCCGACTATCCTCCGCCGTCCTTTGGTTTCGGAACCCCAGCGTTTCCAACAATTATCACGCCTGGATCCTATCTGACGGGCGGCCACATTCGCCCCGGCCGCGCCATTAGCAGTGCCACCCCAGCTCCCGCGCCGACCGCAGCATCGGACTGCACGTTCACTCTGGCCGCTGCTCCCCTTGGCACAGCACAGGCGTGTGCATGGAACGGTGTCGATACAATCTACCCGTCGACCGTGACAGCCGTCCGCGAAGTCGCCTGCAACGGTTGCGGCCATCTGCACATCGATCAGCAGGCGTTTGCATGCCCGAACATGATCATCAGCACGTCGACGTCGGTGACGACGGCGCGCACGGTCTATCAGACGGTGTGTGCTGCTGCTCCTACTGAAAGTGCAGCATCGGCCGGCACATCTGCAGCCTGACACTTTGGTTTATTTTGTGTGGATTGCGTTGGTTTTTTGTTGATTTTTATCTGTTAAATATGCAATAAAATAAGATATGCGAATCAGTTTGTTAAAAGCCAAATGCACTGCCAGCTGTAGATGTGGTGGGTGCTACAGTGTGTAGTACAGTGCTATGTTTTGTGCACTGTGGATCTGGAGCTCGACGTCAGAGCTTGAGCTTTGCTTGTCATCTTCACCTTGGCCTGCTAGACTTCAATCTTCAATCGCGCGTGGCCATCGCAATCTCGACACAACACGGCAAACACTAGTGTATTCACCTCTAATTCAACGGCCACTCGACCGCTCGATAATCACCCCTCACAATGTCTGCACCCAACGGCACAGCGTCGCGCTTCACGGCGCCAAACCAGTCGACAGAGCAGCGGCTGTCGACAAGCGTCGTGGGCCTCGTCGAGCTATCCGACTTTCGTAAGAGGAAGGCCGAGGTACTCGAGCAGCAGGAACGCGAGGCTCGCGAGGCTGCACAGAAAGGCGCGCTAGCACAAGCACAGGTCGATGGCGCATCGGGCGACGATACGAGCGGCAGGGAGGGCGGCGACGGCACCGACAAGGCCGACGGCACAGACGGCGCAGACGGCGCAGACGGCGAGCAGTCGAAACTAAAGAAGAAGAAGAAGTCCAAGGATGGCAAGAAGAAGAGCAAAGGCAAAGTCAACAAACTCTCTTTTCTGGGGGATGATGATGACGACGACGACGGCGACGACGACGACGAGAAGAAGAATACGAAATCGGTGATAAAGGACGACGCCGAAAAGAAAACCGGCTCAGGACTGCCGGCGATCAAGTCGTTTACACAGCATGCACTCCGGAAGCAGGCTGCTGAGCGCGAGGCGCTGCGGAAAGAGTTTCTGCTGCTGCAGGCGGCCGTCAAGGCGACCGAGGTGGCGATTCCCTTTGTCTTTTACGAGGGCGCCAACATCCCGGGCGGTGTCGTGCGCGTCAAGAAGGGCGACTACGTGTGGCTGATGCTGGATCGCAGCCGCAAGGTCGGTGCGCGCCTGGGCGACAAGCAAGAGGACGACGGCAAGGCCAACACGGTAGACGCCGCCGCGGGCGCCAACACCGGCGCGGACGGGAACACATTGCAAACCGGCGCCGTTGCACAGGACCAGCAGAAGAACCAGCTGCGTCCGAGCAAGACGCGCATGCATTGGGCGCGCATCAATGTGGACGACCTGATGCTCGTGCGCGGCAACCTCATCATTCCTCATGTACGTGCCGCACTCTATGAATCTGTTTGTTCTGAACCTTTGAAACAAAAAGTAAAACTAACTTGCTAGCACTATGACTTCTACTATTTCATCATCAACAAGTCCATCGGCCCCGGCGGCGTGCCCGTGTTTTCCTACAGCAACGAGATGCCCGACAAGGCGGCGCCGTCTGCGTCCGCCGCGGACTATTCGCATCTCGAGGGTGCCGGCGACGACCCGTCGCTGACCAAGGTGGTGGACCGGCGCTGGTATGAGCGCAACAAGCACATCTACCCGGCGAGTCTGTGGCAAGAGTTTGACCCCGAGGCCGACTACACGCGACAGGTGCGGCGCGACCACGGTGGCAATGCATTCTTCTTTGCCCCAAAATGAGGACGTTTCGGTAATGGCTGTTTGTTATACATGTTATACATGTTATACAAGGGATGTCTTGAGCCGTGCCCAAGCTTTGGCCTGCTTGCTGCCTCAGACAACCGCCCAGAGAGCCCAGACGGCTGCAGCCAGGACAATCCAGCCCGGCCACAGCACAACGAGCAGCAGGCTGCCGCCGGGCCCCAGCAGCACCAGAGCAATCTCAAAGTAGATCTTCTTGCGGATCCGCTCGGCGCGCTTGCAGGCCCAGGCCTCCATGGCGAGCAGGGCCGTGTTGTTGGCAGCTGCGCAGACCAGCCTGAGGGCGATCGATGCAAGCATGTATGCTGCTCGGGATGCAAGATCGGCCAGGACCACGCTTGCCGATGCGAGCTGCGATGCGATCCAGATCAGCGGCATGGCGACGGATGCGGCAGCCGACCATGTTTCGGCGGCGGACTGGTGGCAGCGGTACGCCAGGGTGTATGCGGTGCTGGAGAAAGTCCTGGGGTTTTGGTTGGCAGTCTGCTCGGCTGGCGAGGGCGCGGTGGCTGCTGATGCTGTCTCGGTTCTTTGCGTCGACGGCCCGTCCGAGACCAGGCTCATGGGGCCTGCGAGGAGAGATAGTGATGGCATGTTGTTGGATATGCGATGTTTGATAGTATCTAATATGATTTCCAAAGGGCGCGTAGATCAACGACAGATATCAAGCCAACGGGCCCCTTGGTGATAGACACAAGTATAATTGCTGAGGAATCTGATTACCCAGGCCAGCAACATCAAGACAGTCGGCAGACATCATGTATATATGCCATCTACGGCCCAACACCCCTCTACAGGTATCATGGATAATGTACAAAGTACAGTATAGTATCGTATCGTATGCCACGCCCACCATCCCTCCATTATCGGGATATACTGATACGAGAGCATATCCGAGACCACAAGTGCACATCTATCTTGTCCCGCCATCACTATCATTGTGATTTGACAAATCACATCTCCCTCGGCAAAACATAATGCTCTGGGTGGGAGAGCCTCGTGTAGTATCCAGCCAGAGCCCTCTGTCCGGCAGCCAATGCCCTGACCTGCAGCAGCACACATGGGTTCTTTTCGCCATCTCTAGTTTCAACAGACAGGGGTTAGACAATCCCGATAAAGTGATCCTCGACACCATTCCAGAGCGCTTCGAGCGTGCCCCCGATAGTCAGTTGACCACACGGTGGGTGTCCTTCAATGCTCTTTAGGGTGCAACTAGAACTAGAAACAGCCCGTTTGACATCATAGCCGCCCACCCGTGGTTGCAAATAGCCAGCACACGTGGGGGCGACACCCTCCGTCTTCTGTGTAGGAGCACCCTATCCTAACACTTGAATAAATGCTAGGGCACCATTGTCCGAATCGGTCCAGACATGTCCGTAACCAAGGATGAAGAACCTAAATCATGTTCCCTTTTCCCTTGTGCATGAGAGGGGGGGGGGGACATGTACAGCTGCCCAATGGTGTGCAGGGTATCAGATATCATGTTGGCGCCGATGCAGACGATTGAACAAATAAATAAAATCGACACTCGTTTTTCGATTGATAAACTTGGAATCCGTTGACATCTGGTGCTATTATGATTCCATCAGCATCAAGCCACTTTTGCAATCAATGCTCGGGGTGCAAACAATGAGCTTCGATGAACAACAGGTGCTGATGGACTTGTGTTGACAAGACGGCCCGGCATTGGCCTGGCCCTGCCTCGCCCAACCAGACCTAATTCGACGTCCTTTTGTAGCCCAGGGCCGACTAACACTGGGCAAAACGTGGCTGGTCTCGCCATCTGATTGGCTGTGGGGCACCACGCGCACGACGGATCGACGCCAGGTTAAACCAGAAGCAGTGAAAGTGGAAGTGGAAGAGGAGACAATCGATGATAAAGAAAGAGAGTGGATGGTATATTGGTCCCCGTAAACGTCCGTAACGCGAAAACATAAAATAGATGGTAGAAAAAGCCAAAATTCATCCAAAAAGAACCATCCTAGACACGCCAATGTTCTCCAAGATATTCAAAATATTCAACGTAGAATAACAGCCAAGATCCCCGTATCATCCTCATAAATCGTCAAATATAAACCGAGTCGAAGACTGCAGAAACACTCAAAAGACATATTGAGTACAAGACTAAGAGTCCAGGCCGATTAGATTCTCGGCAGAAAACCGGATCTGGTCGCGCATTGACCGCAGCGCCTCAAACGCCGTCGCATAATTCTCCAGCGCCGCCAGGATGGATGTCAGGCCCCGCTGCAGCTGCAAGATCATGCTCAGCAGGTACGCACTGTTGCCCGCGTTGCCGCTGCTGCCCAGCGCAGTCGCACTGGCACCGTTGAAGTCGCCCTGCAGGCCCTTGGTCTTGCGGTAGATGGACAGAAAGACATAGGCACCCTGCATGGCGCAGCACACAAACGACGGCAGCATGCGCGGTGCCACAATAGGCGACGATGGCGACAAGAAGCTGACATCGATGCCGTACTGGCCGGATGGGTTCGGGTACGGCAGTCCGTCGAAGCCAACGGCTATATTGAGTGCCGACCGTAGACATATCTTGGCCGAGCAGTGGCTGCTAAAGGGGACCTTGAGCGGAGCCGATGTGACACTCGAAGACTCGCCCAGCGGGTGAAGCCCCATGCCTAGGTCGGCAGCAGCTTGAGCAAGTCCTTGCTGCTGCATTTGCTGCTGGCTCTGGAGCTGCTGGAGCTGCTGCTGCTGCTGTAGCTGGTGGTAGACATGTTGCGGCATCTGGTGCGGCAGAAGCTGTGGCTGTGCCATGGTCTGGACAGCGATCGGCAATGGTTGTAGTGGCTGGTGTGAGAGCTGCTGTTGCAGTGGCGTCGTGTTGGTCGACTTGGGTGGCGACCCGAGCTTGGAAGATGCATTCGAGACAAACGTCGAGCTCTCGGGTGTGCTTGACATCCTGGCCGAGCCATCTTGGTTGAATAAAGAATTGGAGTTGCCGTTGCTGTTGCCGTTGATGTTGCTGTTGCTACTCGTGTTGCTGTTTCCATTGCTCATGCTCATGCTGTTACTAGCAGTGCTGCTCTTGGGGCTGCTGCACGAACATGCCGGCCACGGCAGCGGCTCGTAACCGTCCGTCGCTCCGCGCTGCTCCGATGTCGACTTGAAATCACAGTGCCGGCCTGGGAAGACAGGGAAATCGTAAAAGGCGCAGTACCGATGGATCTTGACACGTGCACTGTTGAGCTTGATGCGCGCCATGGACCGCAACGACCGGATCAGACACGTCTCGGCCTGGTCTACGGGCGGTGCCAAGTTCGACGTAAATGTCCATTTCTCAGCACGCTCAACCTGCGGCGCAATCCGCGCCTCCAGCTCCGCCATCTTGCGGTAGATGGGCTGCATGTCGCCCTGCGATGCCAGCACGTTGTTCAGCTCAATGACAAACTGCGTGGCTGTGAGAATGGACTGCTGCGCCTCAATAAACAGCGGCCATGCCTCTGGGTCGATATCGAGCGTCGGGAACTTTGTTGTAAACGATGCTCCATACAGTTCAAGTGGTGGTGGCTATTTTGTGTCAGTCTTGTGGATAAACTAGAAACCATCTCAAAACTCTACCTACAGTATTGCTCACGATAGAGCTTTGTGTCGCACAGACATAGGTCATCCACCACACCCGCCGCTTGGCTTCGGCAAAGAAGTCGTCGTCGTCCGTCTGCGTGTGCAGCGAGTACGTCATCATGGCGTCCATAAGCGCCTGGCCCGCACGCGACCGCATCTTCTTAATGTTTCCCCGCTGTGCATACTCGTACACGCTCAGCAGACAGAGCGCGATGATACACTCGAGTTCCACAGGCACACGCGGGTGGAACGGCGCACGGTCGGCTGGCGGCGGTGTCGATTCGAGCGCTTTGCTGGGCTCTGTCGCAGAGTCGGGGATCTCGGATTCTGCCTCGATGGACTCGATAGCCGCCTGTGCAAAGAACTGCGCACACTTGCGTCGAAACAAGATAGATTCGGTGGATGTTGGGTCAGTGTCTTCGGCGCTTGGGATCAGCGCCAGCACGGCCGAAAGGGCGAGTGCCACGGGTGTTGAAGGTTCAAATCCGTCGTCGTCGAATGGCGGGCGGCTTTGCGACAGCGCAGACGGTTCGTCAACGGGTGGTGTCGAGGACTCGGGCGGTGGGAAGATGGGAACGTAGGGATGGATCCAGACGTAGTAGGCTTGCAGCAGTGTGCGATCGCTGGGGTATGTGCGGACGAGCGGGCCCGACTTTGGCGGCGCCGCGAGCATTTCCTGTGGCAGATCGGCCACGACTTCGTTGAAGACGTTATCGGAGAAGGAGGCTTGGAAGAGGCTATCGAAGATGAAATCGCTGTCTTGTGGCATGTCGGGCAACTGTCCCAGCGCGGCACCCGGGTCAATGTAGTTTTGCAATGCGACGGGCTGCTGAGAGGCTGCTGGGAGTAGTTGTTCGTTGGCGGCGGCGGCAGTGACTCCCATCGATGCCGCGTTGATGCCGGTGTCAGAGAACTTTGCACCGGAGTCGGGGGGTGATGTGGAGTTGGAATTGCAGGTGGCCTTTTTGCGGATTCGAGGACCGCCACGCCGACTCGGCCGGTACTGGCATTCGTTGTTCTTGTTGATGCATGATGAGCAGGGCCGGCCTCCGTCGCAGCGGGTTCTTGACGCGCGACTGCATGGGTTAGTGGGTTAGCAATTGACGTCACCGAGAGACAAGAGAAGGGGGGAGAGGAGAAGGAGATGACGCACCATGACAAGCATGCCAACTTGACGGGGGGCGTCGCAAACTTGCGGCGCACGACACGAGCCTGGGCATCAATGTCGGCCATGGCAACGTGTGCGAGGCAAGGGTCAGTCGCGCAGTCAACGAGGTATCGGGGTATCGGTGCCGAGTGTCAAGGCGTGGGCACTGCAGTCTGGGAGGAGTCGATCTCGATGGGCTGCAGACGAGGGTCCGATGTTATCGATAGGAGAGGACCAAAAATAAGGGGACAGGCTCGATGTGGAGGAGCAGTGTAGAGTGACCGACACAGTGGCTGCAGGCCAATGTCGCAATTGCAGTAGAGAGATCGTAGAGTGGAAAAAGAGAAATCCAGGGGTGTGAGTCTGGAGCGGTTGTAAGACGGACGGCGCGAAGTGGGTGGCGAATCGAGAATACTTTATTACTTGATGACTGGGGTAGGGCCGCGCGTGAAGGTGCGCAGAAAAGAGATGGAGTCGAGAAAAGGAAAGGGCCACGGAGATGATGGCCGGCAAAGGAAAGAAGCGGCAATGTTTTAAGGTTATGTGGGAAAGAGCGACCGATGGAGGTCACACGACGACGGCACGGCTACAATAAGGAAGGAGCGATGACGGAATTGGGAAGACACGGAGAAAAGAGACGGCAGTCGGCGACGGTATACGGCTGGTGGCGGCTGGTCTGATGATTAAGACGGGCTGGGTTGATTGCGACAGACTATTATTGGATAGAAGAGAGAGTTTGACGAAGACGACAGGCGAGACGAGGGGAAATTGGTCTCGATTTGGTCGAGAAGAATGAGGGGGTTAATGGATACGGCAAGGCTGACGAGATGTAGAGGCAGAGATAAAGCGGTCGGCGGGAAGGAGCAGGCTCATGCTAGAGTGGCCATTGTGTCAGCAGGAGGCGATGGGGCGACGAAAAGACGTAATATCGACGTAAAAGGAAGGAAGGACAATAGGCGAATGAACTTGCAGCAATAAATAATTAAACAAATTGTGGAAAGGTCAGTCGACACAGGCAGAGAGGCTGTCTAATAGTACAGCGATGAAAAGAACCTATGAAGAACGGTGCAAAGACAATAGAGAAAGAATAGAAATATAGAGTCGCTTGCAGAGAGGCCAAAGAGGAAGAATCCAGAGAGGAGCAGAGAGAATGGGGAGATGCTGGAGATCGCTGTTCCGTGATCCGTGCTGGAAGGTACTTGTGTTTGCATGTGCTTTTAGTGATTATTTAAGTACCTTGATTACGTGATCTGGGTGGACTCGAAAGAGTGGTCTGCTTCTGAGGCGATGGCACAAAATCAGTTAGCACGGAATCCAATTGGCCGAGAATAATAGCTATTGACTGCATTAGAAATGTGCTCAACATGAATTAACTCCATTGAGATCTTCTCATTGAGATCATCTCCGTAGATCAGAGAGTATCAAGAAGAATCTCCAGGACACCAAAAAAAGTTCTTATCAAAGATAACGATAACCTTTTATTATAAACAGACGAAAATCTTTTGAAATAATATCATTTAAAAATAAGAACAATTAATATGTAATTTCAACAAAAAATAAAAAAAGCAAGGACAAATAATCTTGAACTATTAGAATATTATCTTTAATCCTGGAATAAAATATTAATAAGTTGGGTCGATTTCTAGCAAAAGCTAAAATAAATAAGTATATGGAAACAAAAAACGACACCTAATTATATTGTGCAAATAAGCAGAATGCAAAGGAAATCTTAACAGCGTGCATGGGTATTGTGTATAGAAACAGAAAGACAAGATCGACGAGACGAGGACCAAGTGAATACGCAGGAGTGGGAATAACAATGTAGGAAAGGATAGCAGTAAAAAAAGTAAAGCATAGTAAAGTTAAACAATGAACCCAACAATAAACAATGCTCAGAGACTAAGACCAGATAGATGGAAACGGGACGAACAAAAGGATATACCGAACCAAATGGAGCCAAGAGCTGATAAAAAAACGAGATAAAAGACACCGGCTAGACATTACACATCACTACCGCACCCGGCTCTTCAGCCACAGGGCCACCTTGATGAAAATCAGGTAGACACCCACAATACCCCAGAAGCCCAGGATCACGCCCAGACCAGCCGTCAACCGCGCATCCACAAGACTCGTGTCGATGCTCTGGGCCCACGACTGCCACGATGACGGCTCTGACGAAGACTGCGACGAGGACGATGCTGACGAGGCGCGACGGCCGGCGGTGGACTGCTGCAGCTTCTTGCGCACCGCGGCAGCCTCGGCCGGAGACAGGCGGGCACCGGATGGCGCGCCCAGGAGCGGCTCGCGCTCGCGGTCGGCCATGAGCTGCGCATCGATCTGTCGGGCCTCGGCTGCGGCCGTCGAGTCTGCGTACTCGGCATACTCGGCGTACTCGGCGTCGGCCAGGGACGCCTTGCGCTGGTCGATGGCGTCGAGCATGCGCCAGGCGACTGTGTTGTTGATCTTATCCCACGTGGCATTGCAGGCCTGGCGGCGCGCGTTGGCGCCCATCTGCCGCCGCAGCGCGGAGTCGTGCGACAGAAGTAGCACCTTGTTCACAAAGCCCTCGAGGTCGGCCGGCGGCACCAGGTAGCCCGATGTGCCGTGGTCCACAATGTCGCTGGGGCCGCCCTCGTCGCGCGCAATAACGGGCACGCCGCTGGCCATGGACTCGAGCACGACGAGGCCGAATGTCTCGGTGATGGAGCAGTGCAAAAACATGTCGGCCGAGGCGTATGATTCGGCCAGCTTCTCGCCGACCTGGAAGCCGGCAAAGAGGACCTTGCCCTTGTCGATCAGCTCCGAGAACAGCGCCTTGCACTCGTCCTCGACAGCGGTGTTGCGGTTGCCGCCGACAATGTACAGCTTAAAGGCAAGACCGCGGCGGTCGAGCTCGGTGGCCACGCTGGCCAAAAAGTCAAAGCCCTTTTCGCCGGCAATGCGTGCAACGCACACGAGGATGATCTCGCCGTTGGGTGCCAGAGTCTGGCGCAGTGCATTGTTGCAGCGCGTGGGGTTGAACATTTCCGTGTTTACGCCGCGGCGCAGAAGCTGCATCTTGTCGGCCTCGACGCCGTTCTTCTCGAGATAGCGACGCACAAAGCGACTCGGGTAGAAGAGCGTCTTGACCGAGGGGTGGCGGAACAGGAATCCCTCGACCTGCTGGAAGCAGTAGACGGCAAAGTCGCTGAACGGTGCCGGGAACAGAATGGCGCAGTAGCCTGCCAGGTCGGTCTGGAAGTTGGCAAGCACGGGCACCTGGTTGATGGTGGGCTGCTGGCGCACCTGCAGCATGACCTGGAAGCCCAGCGACGCTGGGCTTGCCAGGTAGATCAGATCGGGAGCGAGGCCGTTGAATGTGCGCGCGTACAGTGCCGACAGACGAACCGGGTAGACGATGGAGAGCTCTGGGTTAAAGGGGAGGGGATAGCCGTGGATGCGGATCTCGGGGTTGAGAGGCATGGTTGCCTCGGCGTCCTGCTCAAAGATTTGCGGTGATGGCGGCGGCGAGGGAGCGGCTGTGGGAACAAAAGTGTTAACTTTTGTGTGGTTATGAGGAGCGACGACGGCCACGTTGGCACCGTTTGCGCGCAGGTGGTTAACCAGCATCAGGGTAGTGCGCGAGACACCGTTGACGGGGCCAAACGATTCCGTGCACAGCAGGATGCGCTTGCCGCGCAGGCGGTCGGGAAAGACGGAGATGTCATGGCCGCTGGGGTTTGCGAGCGCGTCGGCCGAAGTACCTGGCATCGGAGCGGATGGGGCGGCGGACAGGCCGCCGTAAATGCCGGTGTTGGGGTCGAGCATGGACGTCGGCAATTCTGCAAACGCCATTTTGTTGATGATGTTGCAAGAGGAAGTGAGATGCAATGAAAGTAGGATGAAATTGATGAGATTGCAGTGGCGGAAGAGTATTTATATCAAGCTGAGGCGTGTTAGTCGCAGAGACTCGTCTTTTTCTTGTCGTTGTTTTGCCACTTGGCTTAGTAGACTTCGGACTCGAAGATTTTAATGAGAATAAAAAATATATGTAGAAAACGACTCCAAAGTTGTATTTTTTGTCGTTGTGATCTCATCTCTCGGCCACTTTATATTTGGGACATACTCTTTGACCGATATTGGCTGCCGCCGTGCAGATTCGATATTATCTGCAGGCGTTGAGGAGCCGAACCAAATGTTGAGGCGCAGGTAAGGTGCCAAAGGGCACAAAGAGCAACACACAGCGACAGACTGCCGGTGGCGCACGAGCCGCCCTGCAAGACGTGGTTGGTTGGGGAGAAATAGGCGAGGAAGCGAGGAGGTGAGAAGTTTAGACGGCAGACGGCAGAAAATAATATAACGAGCTGGAATAGACGATGCTGATTAGGCCGATGCCCAAGGTAGTATTGCCGTCGGAGGCAGAGGTAGCAAGATGGATATAGAGATGAGAGATGCAAGTGACTTGTTGAAGACGAGATGACCGACGTCACGACAGGAGGGGTGCTGGTTATATATGATATGCTTATATAATGGAAGCAATGTAGGAAACGGATGGAGGAAAGAGAAGACCCTGGCGGGGCAAGCACGGGGAGCAGACATGGAAATACAAATGGACAATCACTTGGAAAATGGAATGCATTAATATGATAGAGTATACGGCATCAATGTTGGGGGAAGTGGTGGGGTGGCCGGCCGAGCTGGGCCAGGAGGAAGGCACGATAGAGTTAGTGTTTAGAGTGTTTAGAGTGTATAAAGCAGAGAATGAAGAGTAAAAAGGAAGGAACCACGGACAAAGTATAGACAGGCGACCCGAAAGAGAAAGAACGAAGAAGGAACCACCAAGGAAGAGGCAGGCACGAGGGCGCAGGCGGGGCAGCGAGGATTGTGCGAAGTAGAGACGGGCGCGCGACATCGTGATAGCTGAGACGGGCATGATTGGAAGATGGGGCGCACGCGGAGAACAGCCGGACCGCGCTTGCCCATCTCGGCCATTTGGTCGGCACCCTGACCTTGGGTTGACCTACAGCGACCCTACCCTGTCCTTTATCACTTTTATCACTTATCAGGCCGGGCTGCGTCGATCCTGGGGGTGCATTGTGCAGGCAGTGGGTGGTGAGGAAAGAGCACTCTGTGCCAGACTCGACAAAATAGGCAAGAGCATCGCATCTAGACGGCGGGTGACCTCTTGAGCACTAGCAGAGATGCCACCGCCGACCGCCTTTTCGTCTTTTCGCCTTTTCCAACGATGACGGTAGATAAAGACATTGCCATGCCGGTATTTGCCATGCACCATTTGCCCTATTTGCCTTGCCTTGCCTTGCCTGCTTATCTATGTCGATGCGCAAAGAGGAAGAAGTAGGAACAGGCGACGGCCAGAGGAGCATCGAAATGATGAAATTCCAGCCAATCAGAAGCGCGCATCCGACACTGCTGGGCCGGTCTGATCAAATCAGATGCGCTAGATGGCCGGCGTGGCTGGGGCACGTGGCCAATTAGAGCACGCCGCTCCTGCACAAGCTGTCGCATCGCAGTTGCAGTTGCGCTACCTGTCGCAAATTCGGGCTGCAGCGCACATCGCACGAACCTATTTACAGAGTGCTCTGCACCTTTTGACTCTTTCTTCCACTCGTTCTTCCACTCGGTGCACTCTTCAAAGAGGCGACGCGTGACTGCCTGTCGAATCGGCTGCGCTGCTTTTGCCCTCGTGTGCGCGGCTCTTGGCTAGGGTCGAGGGTCATCCTCTGCTTGCCGGACCTGTTCCTACCTTTCTGTAGTTTCCGTCTGCTTTTGCCCTCTCTCTACTTCTTGCGTCATCACAACGTGTCTGTGCTGTGGTGGATGCGCGATAAGACGATAAGCGACAGACATCTCCATGTGCACGGGGTAGTCGTCAACATGTATGGGGCAGCGAAGAGAGAAGAGAGCAGAGAGCGCGCAGCGTGCCTGCATTCATACTTATTCATGCTCTTACATGCACTCTGTACCGTCGTTATCCATAGGACTGTACTGTAGTTACTGCGTGCCACCGCCTGCATGGCCCACCCCTCACGTTCGCCGTGCCGCAGCGAAGCATACCCTTACCCAGGTATCCAGTATTGAAGGGCTTGTGTTTGCCGTCGCGTTTCATACATCGTAGACTATTACTAACCATTACCAGCCGACGTCATCATGTGCCGTGTGCACGTGTCGTCTCGCTCTTTTGTGGCCTTTCCTGCTCGCCCTGTGCCCAGCCTTGTTATCTCATCATTCTACGACGTACAGTATCTACAATCTGTCCTCTATCTGTTCACTATCTGTTCACTATCTGTTCTCTATCTGTTCACTATCTGTTCACTATCTGTTCACTATCTGTTCATCTGCCAGCACCGATAGGACCACCGCACGCCTGACGTCTGTCTCAGAATGTCTTGCCTGTTCCCTGCGTTGAAATGAGCAACATACGGATATGCAGGCGTGCAAGAATGCCAACAGGCTTGCTGATAGACACGCAGAAAGCAAAAGCATGCGAGACATCTACACCGCCGACCCGTCCACGATCGCCGCACATCGTTGCACGGCCAGACGCAAACGGCAGTGGATCTTGTCTGTTGGTATTTTTCATGCCTCTGCATGTTTCGCCGAGTCTTTATTCCTCTGGCGATGCTTGATAATGCCATCTCATTGATGTCTCGATTCTGGCTGATCACTGAGCCATCACGATTTTTGCGGCTGCGAGCAAGCTGTATAGTATGCCGTCTTGGCCAACATAGGTCATACGTTGTTTACGCTGCAGCCCGAGTACATTGCACAGGTACCGTAACTTGTAGTACTTCACGCTTATTAGTGACCACCCCTTGCACTAGTAGCCGCCTGTGAACGACGCTATGTCGAATACATCTCCCTGTGAGATTGCACATTGTTATTTGCCCATATTGGCCAATATTCAATATCCGCAAGCTACGTGTAGATAACTTTGTACTCCTCCCTAGACAGGCCAGGCAGACAAAGAAATATAGTGTCTTCTATAGTGCAGTTACTAAAATTGTGTATATAACTGCCTAATCGCACCGCTGTATGACGCAGACAAGGTGAGACTTGGCATACTGCACCAAGGTTCTTTGTTCTCGCATGGCTCTGCTCTCCCTGTGCTCCCCTCCACCGGCTAGATAGCCTGCACTATGTAAAACTTCATATTCCGGACTCGCTCGTGTCAGTCTGTGCGTCTGCCCATCTCATCAACCCAACCTAGGGCTTCGTAAAGGTATCTAGGGTTGTCTGCATATCAGCATTACGAGCTCATACAAGCTATTCACCTCTTTTTATTGCTCCTTTTTTTGCACTTTGCTTTACTCTGTATTGTTGCCTTTACTCTTGCGTCGACTCCGAAATACGGGCTGATGTCTTGGCTCTCACTCGCGTGCGCAATTAATTTAAATGTGAATTTAAATGCCAAATTAGCGCATACGACCCAAGACTCTTAGGATTTTCGTCACATTTTGATAGTACATAGTAAGATCCCGAAGCAGTAACTACAGGCTCGGCCACAACAACCTTGTCAGCACTTCTTCTGTACATACAGAGTAGATATCTGCATCCTCACCGCATCTCCATGTCTTACGACGTCCGCCAGTTGGGAAGAGTTGGGTCTCCCAATACGGGCATGTCCCTCGCGACCGGTTGTACTCCGCAGGCAGTAGTGCCTTGTTCTTTCCTGTCTCTGTTCTGCTGTCTTTGCGGTGCCTGTATTCCTGTCTTCTGCCGGCCTGACTGCTATGACCACCAACTCGCACAGCCCGTCTTCCACCCATCTTTTCATATCCAATCCGTGCCTATCGTCTTCGTCTGTTCTTTCCTTCTACACGTATACACTCCACACCTACCGACTCCAATTTGCCGGCTTTGTACCTGTACCTTTCTTCAAGTGAACTCGTCGTTTCATCTCCCAATCTTCAACGTCATCATTCGTCTGTGTTTTTCAAAGCTCCATTGTTTCTGTCTTTTGTCTGTGTGTCCTTTCTTTCTATCTTTCTGCTCTCTGTCTCTTTATCTCTCATAGCGCCTCTCCTTCTTTCTTTCTTCTGCCTTGCCTCGCCAATCCGCACCTCATCATCCTTGCCCACACATCACCACTAATACAAGGATCGCGATCATCACTCGCATTTCCTAGTCCTTCCACTCCTGCTCCTCTCTGACTCCCAAGACTCTAAATGCTACAATCGCAATTCCACTCAATTCGTATTCCTCTGATTGACGTTGCCCTCTGATAGACACCCACTAGCCTTGTTTAGCACTGTTAGACTGCTATTAGACTACTGCTTCTATGCTAGGAATAGACCGGCACTCTGGACCACATCCTACGCCATCGCTCTTACTCTTTCGGGCACCTCCCTCACCCCATCCCTTCCTCTTAATCTTCCCTATCCCATCTGGCCCCATCCTTCATCCTCCCTGTCCAATTGCCCCTCGACGCTCTCATTGCTGTCAACCCGTCACATTCTTTATTGTTTGCAGTGTTTGGATATGTACTATGTATCGTAGGTTGTAGAATGTAAATTGATTAATTATAATTAATAAATACATTAAAGAACACATCAATAATTTCAACAATCTCATCTCTCTCTGCCAACTCCCGCATGTCTAGCACCAGCTCGACGCCACCAATTCCTACCACTCGTGTGTTTCTCTTTTATTTTAGTTTTCTTTTATTCTTTCTTGTCCTCCTATTTAATTAGCAATTGCAAACTATCTGCTTCTCCCATTGCCTCCTCTCGCATTCTTCTTATATTCTCGTCTCCTGCTCTTGCCTCCCCTTACTCCCCTCCCTCGCTCCTTCCTCATCTCATCTGCTCCCCTCCACTTGTCTCGACCTGCCTGTGGATCCCCCTTCTCTGCTCTTGCCCTTTCCTCCCAGGATCCCAGGTTGCTCCTTCCTTGCCTCTCCTCTCACTATCTGCACTCGAGTGCAGAGAAATCCCAGCCCAGCTCTCTGGAGTCGCCTAACTACTTAACTGGGCCCTCGCCCACACGTGTCCACTTTGCTCTGAGCTTGCTCTCCCCTGTCCCTTCCCAGACTTTATAAGCTGTGATTCCCCCTCCCCCCCCCTCAAGTCTTGAGAGAGTGTAACAACCTCTGCAAACTCGATACTACAATACAATGGACGCTGCTCCAGCTGCCCCGGCTCTTGTGGCCGACGACAGCCAGGAGTTCAGCCCAGTCATGCGCCCTCTTGTGCGGCCCACTGACGGCGATGCTGATGCTGCCTCGCCCGCCGTTGCTGCTGCCAATGGCGAGATCCCTACCATCCGCACCATCTGCTGTGTGGGTGCTGGTTACGTCGGTATGTAGTACTGTTGTTTTTGTTTAAATATCTGTTTTCCCCCTCTAACAACCATAGGCGGCCCGACTGCCGCGGTCATTGCTTTCCAGAACCCCCACATCCGCGTCGTCGTCGTCGACAAGGACCCCGTGCGCATCCGTCGCTGGAACTCGCGCCACCCCCCCATCTACGAGCCCGGCCTGGCCGAGATTGTGCGTATTGCCCGTGACGGCTCGCGTGAGTGCTCTGCTCCCGACACCACCGGCGATGCTGCTGCCTCGACGCCCCTGCCGTCGCGCACCCCCAACCTCATGTTCTCTACCGACATCTCGCGCTGGATTGGCGAGGCTGAGATCGTCCTGATCGCCGTCAACACCCCTACCAAGTACCGCGGTGCTGGTGCCGGCAGCGCCACCGACATGACTGCCTTTGAGGCCGTCACCGGCGAGGTTGCCCAGCACGCCCGCCCCGGTGCCATCATCGTCGAGAAGTCCACCGTCCCCTGCCGCACTGCCCAGCTCATGCAGGAGACCATGGCCGTCCACCGCCCCGGCGTCCACTTTGAGATTCTGTCCAACCCCGAGTTCCTTGCTGCCGGTACTGCCGTCAACGATCTGCTCTACCCCGACCGTGTCCTGATCGGCTCTCTGCCTACCCCGACCGGCCAGCTCGCCGCCGAGGCTCTGGCCAAGATCTACGGCGCCTGGGTGCCCCGCCACAAGATCCTGACCACCAATGTCTGGTCGTCGGAGCTTGCCAAGCTTGTCGCCAACTCCATGCTGGCCCAGCGTATTAGCAGCATCAACAGTATTGCTGCAATCTGCGAGCGGACGGGTGCCGACGTCGACGAGGTTGCCGCCTCTGTTGGCTACGATGCCCGTATCGGCAACAAGTTCCTCAAGGCCGGTATCGGTTTCGGCGGCAGCTGCTTCAAGAAGGACATTCTGTCGCTCGTCTACCTGTCCGAGTCGCTCGGCCTCGAGGAGGTCGCCGAGTACTGGCGCCAGGTCGTCACCATGAACGAATACGCCCGTGACCGTTTCACGCACCGTGTGGTTAAGTGCCTCAACAACACCCTGCGCGGCAAGAAGGCCACCGTTCTCGGCTACGCCTTCAAGAAGAACACGAGCGACACGCGCGAGTCCCCCGCCCTCGAGATCATCAAGACGCTCCTGGAGGAAGGCCCCCGCGAGATTGCCGTCTTCGACCCCTGCTGCAACCCCGTTGTCATGCGCGAGGAGATTAAGCAGCTGCTCGGCGGCGGCCGTGTCCTGCGCAGCGAGGGCGGCTCCATCGAGGTGTACTCGGATGCGTACGCCGCGTGCGCCGAGAGCAATGCCGTGCTCATCACCACCGACTTTGACGAGTTTGGCAGAAAGCCGCCTCTGATGGGCGGTGCGGCAGCCGCCGCGGCCGCCACACCGGCCGCCAAGAAGAAGGGCCCCGTCGACCCGCGGCCTTTTACCAGCCCGGCCAAGCCGAGCGAGAACGAGCTGCTCGCGCTGCACAAGTACCTGATCAGCACGGCCACCGATGCCGCCACCGACCCCATGCAGCGCTACCACGCGGAGCCCGACTGCGACTCGACATGCCCCGACTGCGTGCTGGAGAAGCAGGGCTACAAGCTCAACGAGGAGTACAAGCCCAAGGAGAAGCTGGACTGGTCGCAGATTGCCCACAACATGCGCAAGCCGCGCTGGGTCTTTGACGGCCGTGGCTGCCTCGATGCCAAGGCCGGCGCAAAGCTGGGCTTCCGCGTCGAGAGTGTCGGTCGCCAGGGTCGGTCGTAGATGTTTCGGTGTTGGGATCTTTATGTTGATGACATTGATATTGATATAATGGAGTAGGGTTTGGTATAGTTCTTGTTTGTTTCTACTGTACTGTTGCATTACATGCTGCATCTTGAATATTTGGTTGGATAAATTTATGCCGTTGTATGATTTGATGCTGCGTCGTTGACCTCGTGCCATTGTAAGACGGTGAGCCATCAGTGGAATAAGGTTGATGGCATTTCTAGTCTGGACTGTCTACAGCCGAATTGCAAGACAACCATCCATAAGGATTATCACATCGACAGTTCATGAACAGGCAGCCTGCCACTTCACATGTGAGCCACTTAGCAAATTATATATAAAAAAATCACATTACACGGCAATATCGTTAAATGAAACTATGAAGGGGTAGCTTTTCGCTTTTCCGCCCTTGTGTTCTCCATTGCCGTCGCATTAAACCCCCAACAGAGACGGCACCCGTGGCGGACAAGAGTCGGGCAGAGGCACAGACAAGGGGCAGGCAGGTGTCGCACAGACACACTCCTAGGGCGTGCTGTCGTGACGTGCCATTTGTTTCTTGGTGTGCCTGCATCTTTCTCTTATCTTTGAGCCAGCCTCGATGTCTGCCGCCCGCTGTTGCGTCGTGCTCCGTCGTGTCATTGGTATCGTTGCAAGAAAGAAGATATATGTCGTGGGTATCTCGCTTATGCCGTGGGGTTGGCGTTCATCTGGGTTGTTAGTGGCTGGCTATCTTCTTTATCAAGTCGCATCGGCGCCCGCCGCCTCTCTCTCCTCTTCAGCGCTCGTCCTCCGCCTCTTCGCATGCTTGCCGCGCTCATCAGCTCCGCCGGTTTGCTACTCGATCGCTCTTACCTTGCGCTTGCCGCCGGGGGCTGTGGTGACGTTGACGAAACGACGGGTGTACAGGTCGCGCTTGTGGGCGCGGCCCTTGGGGACCTTGGACTTCTCCTGGGGCTCGACCTTGGGGGTCTGCGACTTGACCTTGCCGGCACGTGCCAGAGAACCGTGAACCTTGCCCATTTTGGTGGTTGTGTAGATGTAGTTGAGAAACGGTTGTAAAGGTAATGAGTGGTGGGTTGTGTAATCCGCAAAGTGTGATGATGCGGATGCGGATGTGGTGGTGGCGATGATGTAGATGGTGAATGGAGATGGGTCAGGGCGCCGAGGCGTGACGAGGCTTTGATTTTTAATTGAAGGGGAGAGAGACGAACCGAGTCACGTGTCTCTCCGGATGACTAACATTTCGTCAGCTCTTATCTTATCGCCCCGCCATTAACTCTGTACGGAGCTTCAGGCGCGTCTACGTCCAAGAGCTCTGCTAGAACCACGTTCATCTCGGCGACGTCTACAAGCAAGCACAATGCCCGACCAGATCAACGTCCTCTTCTGCTGCATGGGCAACATCTGCCGGTCGACCATGGCTGAGGGTGTCTTCCAGAACATGGTCAAGGCAGAGTCCTACAGGAGCCGCATCAACAAGGTCGACTCGTGTGGCACCAGTGTGTTTCTCTCTTTTTTTATATGAAAAATAATGCCTGCAAATACTAATAATAGTCGGATACCACACGGGAGACTCGCCGGATGAGCGCACAATGGAGACCCTGGCGGCAAACGGCATCACCGATTACGAGCACCGCGCACGCAAGATCCAGGCTGCTGACTTTGACCGCTTCGACTACATCTTCGCCATGGACCGCCAGAACCTGAGTGACCTCGAGTCGTACAAGGCCAAGAAGCCAGACAGCAAGGCCAAGGTGATGCTGTTTGGCGAGTATGCGGGCACAGGCTCGGCCAAGGCGGAGATAGTGTCGGATCCGTACTATGGCGGGCGGGACGGCTTCAGCAAGGCGTACGAGCAGACGACGCGCTTCAGCAAGAACTTTCTGGCCAATCTCTTTGGGGAGAAGTGAGGAATAAAGAGGCACAGAGCCGCCGCTGTCAAGTGGCGCGGCAGTAGCCCGACGACGGCCCCAATGCTGCTTATACCGAGCGCGGTTACTCTCTCATCGCATTTGTCGAGTCTATTTAATTTATCTACGCCCAGATATGCAACATATCCCAATTCGCGCATGAGACACGTCCAGATGTACAGTATCATGTTTACTCTGTGCTGCCAGTCTCGTGTATGTGCTGCTTCTTGGCTTCGAATCCTTCCAGTGCCGCGGCAAGCACGTCTCTTCTAGAGGCAGGGAATATAGATATGGAGATTACGGAAGGAGGAAAAGGGCACATAGCAATGAATGCTACGACGCCAGTCGGCTAGGACTGCTTAAGCGCGCAGACCGGTGGCCGGTGGCTGGTCACTCTCACCCCCTTCACATTCATTGCCATGCTTTGCCATGCTTTGCCATGCTTTGCCATGCTTTGATCCCACCTCCCTCCTGGGCAGCACTCGAGAGACTGTCTGCGCCAATCTATCCAACGAAAGTCCATCCGCTGCCCCCTTTCTGAAATTTCTAATTAATTCCTGGTGTTCGCGGCCGCTCTCCTAGCTGGTATGGCCATGCTCCCGCCGGCCAGTGCAACCCCAACGGCCGGCCTTCTGCCACCTATGCCAGCCCGCCACGTTGTTTACTGAGTAACCTGATTAACTGATTAAATCCACACTAGGCGCGCCTGTCGATGGCCCGGCTAGAATGCGTCTAGGAGCGGTCGCATGACTGGCCGCATGAAATATCAGCGATCCTGTAGGATCCTGGACGAGGTCGATGGCATGTCTCACGACCAGTTGATAATTCCCGGCTTGGTGTCCATCACAATCGAGATGTTAAGGGGTGTCTATGGGTTAAAGAGTGCACCGAACAGACTCTAGGCAGCCGTTTATTCCTTCTCCATCTCACCTTTCGTCTACTTGTGGCTTTTCCCTTTTTCCTCTTCCCTCCTCCTAGTGCCCAGGGTCTGTCGCGCGCGGCTACAGGCGAGGCCCAGTCAATGCTGCATTCTGATAGGGTAGCCCGGCAGCTGTAAGATGAAGAAGGAATCTCAAACATTCATTTCTTGATATTCCTTGTACACAGTATTCTATTTCTGCCATGCATTCTTTGATATATCATTCCGTAATTACAGCATGGTTGTCTTGTTTGACCTCGATCGAATTCCTGCCTTTGTGTGTTGTCTGTGCTGCATTGGCAGAACCCTGAGCGCCGCAAATGGCTAGTCACTCTCAGAGCAGCTACCGTACATGTAATTCTCCTCATCTTACATCGCAATCAAGTCCCTTGATCAAATCCCTTTGGCGCCGACTGCGAGCAAGTAGAAGCCTTTGCCTGGCGGCCGCCCCTCTACTCTGCTTTGTGTGCTTAAAGTAAAATCAGATTGCCAGTGTGGACGACAAGGGTCTGCCGGTGCATCGCCCACACATGCTCTGTCCATGTATTCGGGTCTCATGGTCTGTCACTCAGGAACACATCTCATCACATTAAGCGCGAAACATTTATTAAATAACTAAACAATTTATTAAATAATCAGAAAGAAAAAGGGAAGGAACGGCTGTTATGAACCGGAAGTGAGTGACTTGATACATAAAATATATATAAAAAAAGGGCAACGGCGTTCCTTCCGCAATCATAAATAGTCGACAGTCCCGTCTTGGTTCCTGCCCTTTTGGCTTCTTTCATCCCACCTGCATCCGTCTTCAGACTCTGATTCTCTCGATTTTCTTTCTCTTTCTTTTCATCCACATTGTCGAGTTGGATATAATAGAGCCAACATCTCTGTCGTCTCCGGCCAAGATACCCACAAACAAGCTCCCGCTTTGTTGTTCTTCTATTTTTATTTCTCGTTTTCAACCCCATCCAACTGCCGTCTCTTGTGTTTCCTTCTTCCCTGTTTTTCTTTTTGCTCTTCTCTCCCCATCGCTCCTTCTATTTCGAGATCACTGCAGTATCCCCACTCTTTTTCTACTTCTACTTGTGCCGCCCCCGTGTCGCACCTGCCCGCACGCGTCCTCTGTTACAGATTCTTTGACTGCTCAACTAGTTTACAACCATCAACTGTTGTCAGCTGTTTAGGGTTACCAACTCTCGCAACGACCCTCCTTCCTATTTCGCACTGCACAAGTACACAACGTCCCCATCAGCTTACGCTCGTACTGCGTGCACTCTCACTCTTTCTCCCGCGATCTTCATCTTCATCCATCATCTCTACCTGTCACAGCGCACTAGCCGCTTACATACATACTTTCCGTCACTTTGCCCACACCCCGGCCGTTTCAGCCCCGCCATAGTCCATCAGCCCTCTCTTCCTTGCGCCTCGACCCCACCACCACCACCTGTCTGTTGTCGCCCGGCTAGCTTGTCGCTCTCGCTCGACCTTGTCTCGACCCAGTCTTATATCTGTCTTCCGTTGTCTTTTTTGGATTCTATTTAGACGTCTCTCCGACTCGACAATCGGTATTCATACACACTCTCTCTCCCAGCATCTATATCCAACAGCTCTACACACACACAATGGCGGATCTACAAGGACGCAAGGTCTTCAAGGTCTTCAACCAGGACTTTGCCGTCGACGAGCGCTATGTTGTCACCAAGGAGCTTGGCCAGGGCGCATACGGCATCGTGTGTGCTGCTGTTAACAGCCAGACCAATGAGGGCGTCGCCATCAAGAAGGTCACCAATGTGTTCAGCAAGAAGATTCTCGCCAAGCGCGCTCTGCGCGAGATCAAGCTGCTGCAGCACTTCCGCGGCCACAGAAACGTGAGTGCCTGCTGTGAACACCGCTGTGAATACTGTGCGTGGCACCGACTAACCAGATAGATTACCTGCCTCTACGACATGGATATCCCACGGCCACAGAACTTCAACGAGACCTATCTCTACGAGGGTGAGTGTTTGCGGACCGCCCCCCCGGAACCGAGTGTGCAAGCAAATCTAACAACGAACAGAACTCATGGAGTGCGATCTCGCGGCTATCATCCGCTCCGGCCAGCCCCTCACCGACGCCCACTTCCAGTCCTTTATCTACCAGATCCTTTGCGGTCTCAAGTACATCCACTCCGCCAACGTTCTTCACCGTGATCTGAAACCCGGCAACCTGCTTGTCAATGCCGACTGCGAGCTCAAGATTTGCGATTTCGGTCTGGCCCGTGGCTTCTCGGTCGATCCCGAGGAGAATGCTGGCTACATGACCGAGTACGTTGCCACGCGCTGGTACCGTGCTCCCGAGATCATGCTCAGCTTCCAGAGCTACACAAAGGCCATTGACGTCTGGTCTGTCGGCTGTATCTTGGCCGAGCTGCTCGGCAGCCGTCCCTTCTTTAAGGGCCGTGACTATGTGGACCAGCTCAACCAGATTCTGCAGATCCTGGGCACGCCCAACGAGGTGACGCTGGCGCGCATCGGCTCGTCGCGCGCCCAGGAGTACGTGCGTAACTTGCCGTTCAAGCCCAAGCAGCCCTTCCCCCTGCTGTTCCCCCACGCCAACGCCGACGCGCTGGACCTGCTGGACCGCATGCTTGCGTTCGACCCCAGCAGCCGCATCTCTGTCGAGGAGGCCCTGGAGCACCAGTACCTGCATATCTGGCACGACGCTAGCGACGAGCCCGACTGCCCGACGACGTTCAACTTCGACTTTGAGGTCGTCGAGGATGTCGAGGAGATGCGCAAGATGATCCTGGACGAGGTGTACCGCTTCCGCCAGCAGGTGCGCACGGTACCCGACCCCAACGGCCACGCGGCTGCCCAGGCCGCCGCCCAGCAGGCGGGCCAGGTGCCCATTCCCTCGGGCGGTGGCCAATGGACGGCCGAGGACCCGCGGCCACAAGAGTACGGCATGCACCAGGGCGGTCTGGAGCAGGACCTTGCCGCCGGTCTCGATGCGCGGAGGTAGACGTCGAGGCAGACGTCGAGGTAGATGTCTAGATAGATGTCTCCGAACGAGCTACACTTCTATTGCTAATCCTTTGTTTAAATTGCTTTGACGCACGTTTTTTTAATATGTTGCTTTACTCTGCACCCTGTTGCTTGCCTCTTGTCTGTTGTCTTTTGTTTCCGTCATTTGCGTACCTTGCCCTTTTGTCGTCGTTGAATAAAATTGATGTGCTGGTTATGATGTCTCTACTTTTAGTTTTGTAATATTTGAGCGAAAATGCACTTTGCGATCTCCACAAAGGTATTATCCAGAAGTACGTTGTGAGATGGAATGATGCCCCCTCGCGAGTCGGCATGTAGAGCCGAATGTGCCGTGTGGCGTCTGCATGGCGGTTGCTTATTTAATCACGTCTCAAGCAGGCATCCCAAATAGGAAGGAACGGTTCAACGCTGTTCGAAGATGATCGGTTAGTGATGATTGTCTTGAACAAGTGTTCTAGAACATCGGTACATTCCCAAAGTCGATGGACGCCACAGTTGCTGTGTTTGGGACAAGACTACAGACTACAAAACTGTTGGGATTTTGGACCCTCATTTTACAGAGTGTTTTTCCGTACATACGTCACTGCTTCATTCTGAGCTCTTCGTTCTCGGCCGTGACTGCTCAAATAGGCAATTGCCTCGGCAGTGGCCATGTTTACTAAGCTTGAAATCTGCCAAGCTCTCTTCTACAGCTTCTGCAGACAGACAGGCTTTCCCGGACTTTTTGAACGCTGTTCAACACCGAAAGGCAAGCCAGAGAATCCGATGGCACTCAGGGCTCAATCATCGCTTTAGCGCCGTTTGGGACACATCCCGGGTCCTCTGGGGATCCCATCGTGGCCCGGACGCCCCCATTGGATATCGATGGATTGAATGGTCTGTAGAGCGGGCGAGGCGAGCACAATGCACTGTTTATCTGATATCTCTATGTGATTCAATTTTTTTAATACAAATAATGTCTACGTCCGTGGCCATGGATTCAGAGCCGTCGTTCTCGTTTTCGACTGTCGATGATGTAATCTATAATATGTCATGTCCTCGGTCGCGCCTTCCACAGAGCGATAATAGCGAAGCTCCGTGCTAGTTTCACCGTTCCTTCCTCTCTGGCGCACCACACCGTAGATTCTTAATAATCACCACTTTGTTCCACTTTCCAGTCCTATCTATATCAACCCCCCCCCCCCCCCTTGGCTTCCTCTTACTTCTACATTTCTTCCATCCTCATGCTCAAGTGCAGCGCCGTGTTTTGTTTCCTGCGTGCCGCCCCGGTCTGGCTGTTTGTCCTTGCTGTTTTACTCGCCGGTGCCATTGCCGGCAAAGTCCGATCATTCTTAACGACACCACCACCTAGAGACGACACGAAGAAGACGCAGCCATAGGGTCCTCGCGCTCTTCGCTATCTCCCTCGCCGGCCTCGTCGCCTTACTCCTCGTCGCCGTCGCCTTATTCTCTGATCTCGCTTATCCGGTCCATCTCGCACCTCGTGTTTCCGCAAGTGCCCACTTCACACTCTGCCTCGGCCACTATGGGCTCCTCGACACCCTCGCAGCCCTCAAAGCCCGACAAGATGGCCTCTTCCGCCTCGCTCACCAACATGTCCACGGTCATGTCTCTTATTGGCGTCGCCACGGCCGCGTCGGCAGCCTATGCCGGCCACGCGCTCGTGTCGCGCGGCGACCTGCAGTCGCTTGCGCTCCGGTTTCTGACAGGCCCGGGCCGCACATCCCGCATCCTGCTCACGCTGTTTGTCGCCTTCAACCTGAAGAACATGCCGTTTGTGTGGACGCTGCGCATCTTTGGCGCCATGCTGCGGCATACGTACTGGCCGCGCAAGCCGCTGCCGCAGACGGCGCTCTTCCACTACAGCATCACCAGCAGCCACACGTCTCTCATGGAGACGGACTACAACCTGCACAAGTCCAACAGCACATACTTTTCCGACCTCGACACGAGCCGCACGCACCTCGTCATGTACCTGCTGGGGCCCGGTGTCGCCGCCGCCGGCCGGAACCAGCAGACAAGGATAGTGTGTTCGCCCGACGACCCGTCGAAAGCGATGCCGGGCAGTTTTGGCGTCGGCCTGGGCGGCGTGTTCTGCTCGTTCCGCAAGGAGATCTCGCCGTACCAGCCGTACGAGATGTGGAGCCGGGTGCTGTCCTGGGACCGCAAGTGGTTTTACATTGTGACACACTTTGTCGTCAAGGGCAAGGTGAAGCCGCCTTCGTTTGACGGCCGTGCGGCCAAGTCGGGCAGCAAGTCCGAGACGCGAGAGTGGACTGCCGAGGATGAGGCCAAGCTGCAAAAGTATGTTATCGCGACGGCTATAAGCCGGTACGTGTTCAAGATGGGCCGCTTTACGGTGCACCCGGCGATTCTGATCGAGGCGAGCGGGCTGCTGCCGGAGCGGCCGGGCAGCATGGGCTGGCGTGGCGGCCCCGACGCGGTGGGTGACCTGAGCCAATCAGTTGAGGCAGAGACTGTAGAGACTCTAGAGACTCTAGAGACTGCAGAATGGACCTGGAAGGATGTCGAGAGAGGACGGCGTAGCGGCATGATTATTGCCGACCGGTTTGCCGGGCTTGACGATGCCGGCCTGCTCTTTGACGGCGGCAAGAATGGGGCGCTGGGCATTTTCGGACCTGGTTGAGGTGCGAGAAGGCAGGGGGATGCCGACTTTGGATCGGCACACTATAGACACGGTAGACAGTAGAAATCATGAGCATCGCTAGAACTTAATAGACATCCATCCATTACTATATCACTACACTGTAGGCAAACAACAGCGAGACGAACAGATGGCCACTATGAATCGTGCACGGGCGTATAGTATGCTCGAGAAATCATTTAAATTGTTTGTTGCATTGCAAAGCTGTCGATAGCAATTTGATGATCAACTATGGAAATGAAAGAAATAGAAATAGAGAAATAAAAAAACACACAAACACACAAACACACTGGCAGAGGCTCGGCAGACCATTGACAAAAGATGCACGAGCAGTTCTCGAGCGTCGCCACTGAGCATAAACAGGCGGCTTGGTGTCCTCGTTGCCTACAGCAGACGCACCGGCTGTCCCAGGGTGGCCTCGATGCTCTCCAGGACCCAGTCGATCGGCGTCGCTAGCGTAATGTCCATGTCCGGCTCGGTCAGACTGCCCTGGCCCGGGATGGCAGACACCGCGGCGGGCAGGTATCCGGGGGGCGGAGGCATGTTTTGCTTGGCAGAGTCGAGAGCCGCCGTGGCTATCTCGTCGACTCGGGCTTGACCTTGGTCCTGCGCTGTTGGCAGTGACGCGGGGGGGCGCTGGTAGATGCGGCCAAGGGCCGAGCGGCCTGCGCCGGCATCGATCATGGCGACAACACGGCCATCCAAGCCCACAATGGCAGAACCGGAGTCACCGGGTGCGCTGAACATCTCCTTGAGGCGGTCGCTGGGCAGGTCGGCCGTGCAGCCGGTGTCCGTGGGATAAACCAGCAAGTGGTAGGAGAGCTTGTACCCGCTGTTCTTGAACGGCATTCTCACGACAGCCTCCACCTCGTTTGTGAGGCCCAGCGTGACGCCTGTTTTGGCACCCCTCTTGATTACGAACTCGGACTTGGAAGGGACAGCTTTTTCCTTGCCCTTGGGGTCGGCAGTGCCCTCAGATGGAACATCTTGGGAGTCTTTTTGCATGTTCAGGGTTCCGGGAAACCTTGTTCCTCTGAAACGTAAAAAGCCATCCAAATCAATGACTCTCCGGGTGGTGTCTCTGGCGCGAGGGTAGTGCATTGCTATATAATCGAAAAGTCTCATGCCTCTGGCAGGGCCCACAAAGATCTTGTTGACAATACCGCGAGGACGTCCGCAAATAGACGCTTTAGCCAACGCATTGAGCTCAATCAGAGCCCAGTCGGACCAAGCGTGTCTGTGCGTGGTGCCGAGTGGTGCGGATGCCATGACATGGCCCATCTCACGCCGCTTTGGCGCTTCAAGTCGGCCTCGGCCACTGATGTTGCCGTCTTCGTCGTTGTCATTTTTGCTGCCGTAAGAAGAGGTAGCCGCCGACAGCATGGCCTCGGACAGACGCTTGAGGTTGGTGGTTACAAAGGGGAAAACGGCATCGACGAGCTCAGCTTCTTCTTCGTCGAGCTCCTCAAAGTTCTTCATCGCACTCTGTGCCGTAGAAAGGATATCAGCACCGCTCTCGTCGAGATCCCTAGCTGCGGCCATCAAAGACTGCCGTTCACCCCACAAGACTGGAATTTTCTCTAGTAGTGGCTTGCTGCTGTCCTTGCTGCTGTCCATTTTGTCTGCAAGCTCGTATGTGTACCCAATGCCAGGGTCCATGCCGGGATCCATGACGACGTGCCGCGAAGTTAATGCGAGCACCTTGGTGCAGGACCCCAGCATATCATCCTTTGGCTCCTGTGACTTGGGGCCGACTGCAACATACAGGCAAAGGCTGCCTGTGGCTCCAGTCTGCTGGTAACTTATCTCCGGGTGCATGTCATGGCCTTTTGGGCTTTCCGAGCTTCTGGTCGGCTGGTCAGCTGGCAGAGTGCGCTCAAGCATTTGGCCGGGGAAATTTAGAAAGCGTGCCGGTATCGACACGATACTGTCGCAAACCTGTCCGTTGCGGATAAAGGCACCAAACATTCTAGATGCTAGGACGTTTGTCTTGTCTTCAAGGTCATGAAACTGGCTGCTTGCCTCGGTCTCGGTACTGCGGCCGCTGGAGATGTCGTGTTCAAGGGCCATTTTCTCAGGCTCAGTCTCAGGCTCAGGGGTGCCAGAGAGAGCGTATACCTCGGTACCATATGCTTCGACCTGGATTTTTGACAGTCCCTTGTTCACAAGAACTTCCTTGCACTCTTGCACGGCCTCCATGGCCGCATCTGACACTGTGGGCTTCAGAGAGGGCACGGCTTGCTGCAGCCCCGTGATGCTGACCCCAAGGAGCACAGTCAATGCCGACGTCTCGCAATCCTGGTGGCGCCTTTGGTGGCGACGGCCAACCCAATTTGTGGTAATTCTGGTCGGAAAGACCAGTGTCTGGACATCCTTGAGCGCGGACCTCCCAATGGCAGACATTAGGAGGCTCTTGATTTCCGGCCAGGCTGTGATCAGAGGATGGGCATCACCCTCGTAGAACGGACCATCGATCGGCCCCAGGTGCTTCCGCACTGTCTCTGCAGTCCAGACTGGGGGGGCGAGACTGGTTCCATATGTCTGCTGCTCCTCCGGCGAGAAAGGGGGCGCCGCTGGGGGCCAGGGATCTCTCCCGGACCTGGCAAGGAGCGGGGGCTGGGAAGCGAGCCCTGCGTAGTAGAAGCGGGCTTCAAGCTCACCCGGCTGCTGGTGGCTGGTGTCTGTCGACATCGCTGCACTTTTGGCCTCTGGCTTCTCTCTGATGGTGTAGAGCTGCTTCGGTGCGTTTCCAGTCTCCTTGGGACTGTACGTGGTGAGAGGGGTTGTGCGCCCGGTGGACGTCGATGCGTCAGAGGAGCTGCTGGTCTCGCTGGAGCTGTTCAGCCGCCGGCGAGCTCTCGCGCTGGTACCAGCGGTTTGTTGGTGAGTCTCTGGGCGAGTCTCGTCCTGTTGTTGCTGTTGTTGCTGTTGTTGCTGTTGTTGCTGCGGATCAGCACGGGTTGCGTCCTGTCGATGGAGCTGTAGAGGGTTGATTCTCGCGGATCTCCGTGGCGTTGTTCGTTTCTTGCCCATGGTGACGGCTTTCTGCGGCAAGCGGGAGTTAAATAGAGGGATGGGGGGTCTACTACTCCGGTACTTTGCTTGTAGACTTCGTCTAGGGCCAGTGGCAAAAACGGGGTGCTGCGAGGAAGAGCGAGTTGATCGACGAAGGCCAAATCACCAGATACGACGCGGAAGACGGGACGTTATGTACCTCACGCACCGTTAGTGTAGAGCAGTGAAGTTCAAACGAAAACTCTGCTCTGTTTGTCACGGTCCCCGTTTTCGTCTGATCTTTGATCTTTGGTGAAAATTGCGGTTACACATTATGTCAGCAGGAGGCAGGAGGCAGGAGGCAGGAGGCAGGAGGCTAAAAGGCGGCAACGCACGCACTGTGCCAACTACGCTGTTTGCGTGTCTTTGTATTTCGTCCATCTCTTCCACTTCTTCTGTTGTCTGCATTCACTGCCATCCTCTACGATCTACGTTCGAACTCACTCACACACACCCGCCTCGCCGTCCATCGTCGTCGTCGTCGTCGTCGCTGCTGGAGCCCTGCTCGATCGTCCTTCTCTCCGCCTTGAAGCTTTATTCACGGGCTCTGCGCTCTCTTATCGAGCCACTTGAAATCCATCTATATTCTATAGCCGACGTGTTTTATTTGCTCTCTACAACTCAACAACTTGTGGATGTACTTGGTCAGAGTCTACTAGGAGGTCGTCAAAATAAGTGGGTCTTTTTATGTAAGTGCTGATGTGTGATTGGGTAGCAGGCTGCTGTGGTAAATGACTAATCAGTTGCGGTGCTTTGCATTCAACACTAATTTGGTCTTTATATTTTTGTATTTTTATCTTTGTCTTTTCACGTATATTCATGCATTATAGCATCAGCCACAATCTCAAACATCGTGGTCCTACTCAAACTCCTAAACAATCCGAAACAGGCCCAGGCTATCCAACAGAGCACAAAGAAGTGAAGAACCAAAACAAGCATGGCAGAAACAAGATGATGCAGTGTGCCGGTGAGAGGTGAGTCACAAGGCAGGGAATGGTAGAAGGAAGGTAGAACAAGCAAAAGGACGGACAGCCACAAACACTGGCAAGCATTCAGTAGTTGCCACCACCACCCCAGCCGGCACCAGAGTAGTCACCAGAGCCGCTCCAGCCGCTGGTGTCTTGCTCGTGCCAATGTTGCCATGTTGCCGTCCAGGTTACCGTCACCGCTGCTGCTGTCGGTCGGCACCACAAAGCCGGTTGTTTGCTGTGTCACCTGATTCAGAGGGTTTGGAAATGCGTTGTCGCTCGACGGCTGGTTGTTGAGAAGAGAAAAGATCGGTAAACGCGTTTGTCTGGTTTGCAGGCCTACATATCTGCAAACTAAGGCTGATTCACCTGGTTTGCCTGCGCCTGAGCCAAAAAGTCTGCAAACTGCGCCTGCTGCTACTGCTGCTGCTGCTGGCTTGTGTTGTGGTGCTGGATGAACGAGTTGATGGCGTGGTTTGCAATCGCCTCGCCCGGGGTCGCCTCGCCTGACGCATGGTGTGCGCTTTGCGTGCTCTGATAATGTTGGGAATTTTGATGCTATTGGGGATTGCCGCCAACGCCTCCACCCGCTGCGCTTGCATTGTATCCGCCTGCAGTCCCTCCAGGAACTCCGCCGTGTCCATGAGCTGCAGACGATGCAGTATAGCACTCGTTGGCACGGCCATTGCTATGGCCCCCTTGAGGATATCTGTCCTGTGCAGGAGGCGAAGCAGAAGCATCAGCTTGCCCAGGAGCTTGCCCAGAAGATTGCCCAAACAGGGGAATGGGACCAATGGGAACGCCTTGAATGCCACCAGGTGCCGGGGCAAATGTCGGTGCAGCCGGTGTCGTAGTCGGGGCCGGTGATGAGTTTGCGGGGGGTCCAGTCACCGGTGGTTGCCCCCCCCATTGTCCACCAGGAAAAACACCGGGCGCGGAAAAGGTACTACCGGATGCAGTTCCGGGGGTACCAAAAGAGTATGTGCTAGCTGGTGTAGGCATACCAGGTGTGCTGAGTGTACCGGGGGCTTGTCCAGGTACTTGTCCAGGGGTTTGTCCTGGCGCTTGGCCTGGTATCTGTCCGGGAGGGGCTGAGAAGCTAGAGTGCGGCATTCCGGGGTGAACCGGTGCGGGGGTAGCATTGGGTGTTACACCAGTCGTGCTAAATACGCCCGGCTGCTGTTGTGCGCCTAGCGGGGACATTGGAGTGCCGGTCTGCACCTGTCCCGGGGCCGTCTGCATTGTCGAGAATGGCGGATGGGCAGTGCCGGGGGCCGTTGCCCAACCCGCTGCGGCTGCAGACGTGGCAACGGGTGCCTGCTGTGCCGCAAAGACTTGCTGCTGTTCTTGCTGGAGCTGTTGCGTCTGGGGCTGCTGCGCCTGCTGCTGCTGGACAAGCGAATCGCGCTTATACTTCTGATGAGACTCATATACAGTACTGCCGAGCTGCGCGCCTGTGCTTCCCGTGAGACCGATGCTCTCGCCCACCAGAGCGCCGCCGATAGCAAACGCAGTGCTCTTGATGGCTGGGTTCTTCATCATCTTGGAAAAGAACTTTTTGCCGCCGGCAATGCTGCTGGACGCGGCAGCAGAGACAGAGGCCGTGCTCAACGGGCGCTGCGGCGCCATTCCAACGTTCACACCCGGCGACGACGTGGCCGCGTTTGGCGGTGGGCGGTAGGAAGTGACGCCGGGGTTCTGCGGCTGCGGCGAGTAGTGCTGCTGGGGACTATACGCGTGTGGCTGTTGGGGGTTGTATGCCTGTGGCTGCTGACCGGGTGGTTGAGCGGGTGCACCATGGCTCGGAGGAGGCATTGTGTTTGCGTGCTGCATATGGGGCCGGAACTGCTGCTGCTGCTCTTGTTGCTGGGGCGGTGGCTGGGACTGTGTTTGGGTCTGAGGCTGCGGCGGCGTGCCATATGTCCGTTTGGGCAGTGGCGGCGGGATATCACTCGTCATGGTCGGCGGCCCCGGAAAGAACGGCTGGCCAGCTGCCTGGCCTGATAAATGGGCAGGCAAAGACATGCGGTGCGGGTGCTTTGCAGGCGTTTGGCCGGGTACTTGGCCCGGTGCTTGTCCAGGAGGCGGTTGAAAGTGCAAAGTACCTGGAAAAGCCTGCTGCTGCTGGTGATGAGGCTGTGCAGTCTGTCCTGGCTGGTACTGGGCAGGTTGGTACACTGGAATGGCATTTGGCTGAGGCTGGCCGTACATGGACATTCTCTGGGGAGGTGCAGGTCGCGGCGGCAGCAGCGGCGGCGGCGGCGGCGGCGGAATACTGGAGATGGATGCAGTAGAGTTGCGGTGAAACGCGTTGGACGGCTGTGCAATCGGTGGTGCAGACGGTGCTGGCTGTTGTGGACCAGTGAAAGATGTTTGAAGCGGCTGGGCAGGCTGTCCCTGCGGGCTAGGAGCACTGTTTACAGAATGTGCAGAGTGAGCAGAGTGAACCGAATGGATACTCTGGGCCGGAGTGGAAGCAGGAGGCGGCGGCGGGCTGTTTTGTTGCGCATTCTGCGGCGGCTGCCAGCTGGAAACACCAGATGCTGACGACAGAGACGACACAGAAGCGCGGTGAGGTGCACCTCCTCCCAGGGTCGGTGCCGGCGAGGGGGCGGATGCAAGCATTGGAGACTGAGCTGCCGTCTGAGGCGATGGCGAGCCGCTCCCGACTGACTTTCTCTGGAGAGTCGGCCTTCTCTGAATAAGTTGAGGTTGAGGTTGGGGCTGAGGTTGAGGCTGGGTATGCAGAGGTGCCGGTGCTGGTGCTGGTGCATTGGGAGGTTGCAGAGGTGCCGGCTGCAGCTCTTCTACCAGCATCAGTCCTGAATAAGACTCGGTGATGGAGGCCAGTCCAGCAGGTGGCGTGGCTGCTTTGCTCGGCGGCGGCGGTGCACTCTCTGCTGCTGCCTTGGGGGGTATAGGAGGGCTGGCACTGGCAAAATTGGCGGACATGGGCGGGGCCGGGGGAGTCGCACAAACGGCAGAAGACACTGGGGCAGGTGGACTTTGAGCAGCAACTGAGACGGGAGCTTGAGCGGGCAATGCCGAAACAGCCGATGGCGGTCTTGGCTGCTGCAGCGCACCGGGCACGGCCGTGTGTTGCTGAGGTGGCGGTGCAGGCGACCGAGGCGATTGTGGTTTCAGCGGTGCCGGCATAACATTGTCGGCCACCATGGCACCAGGCAACGGTGTGCCTTGGCTGCTGTGGGAGATGAGTGCATGCTCCGTTAGAGGCGTCCTGGGCATCGGCGGCATTTCCAGGACTTCTGATGCCGTTGCTGATTCTGGCTCGGGCTCGGGCTCGGGCATCGGCGGCATCTCGACCTTTTCATTGCCGGCTGCTGGCAGAGGTGGTGCCCCATCACCCGGCGGAGGACTTGGGCGTGAAAGCCGGAGCGGCGCGGGCATGAGCTCCGGCTTTTCCGGCTTCTCCGAAGTGTCTAGCGTCTCCGGGGTCTCTACAGGAACATCGGCAAGTGTTGGTGTAAGCACTGCAGAAGCTTGCGCACCGGGCGCTGGACGCAAAGCCAGCGGTACATTGTCCGGGCTGTGATTTGATTTCTGCTCGCCCAGTGTCGCGACAGTCTCTGCAGACTGTGTTCGGACGGCTGCAGAGGCCGGCTTGAGCACAGAGGGCACTCTGTTCACGCCGCCGTCGGCCGGTGCAGATGGTGGAGGTGTGGGTGTGTGAAGAGGCTGCGGTGGCTGTGGGAGCTGGTGCGGTGCTGTCTGGGTAGCAGGCTGTTGCAGCACTGTCGCTTGATCATGGGTCGGTTCTGAGGGACGGTATGGCTGGATAGTTTGCGCCTGAGCCGGTGGTGAGATTTGCGAGGCTGCCGCCGTCTCCGGTGCCCTGGCTGCAATAGGCTCGTTGGCTAGCTCTGCATACTGGATGATGGGCCCGCTGTCGAGCTCGACGGCCGGCGGGTTGGACTCCTCGGCGCACGGCATGGTCTGCTCGGTAGGCAGCTCAGAAATAAAGCCGACGGGAGTATCGGCGGACAAAGAGAAGTGGCGGCCGAGAGCGCCAGCGTCGGGCAGCTCGTAGACGATTGTGGGGGGGATCATGGGGGGTATCACGGGGGGTTCAGCCGCAGCTGCCTGAGCTGCAGTCAGCGTTGCTGTCGCCGTCGCGGCGATGCTTCTGTCTGCGGCTCCTGGTGTGGAGGTAGTCTCGGTAGGTGCAGCAGCCGGCTCTGCCAGAGCAGTGTCTACTGCTGCTGCGGGCATGTTGGGTGTGGTGAGGCGCGTCTCGGGCGTGACGGGCGCAGGCAGCGTCTTGTCCTCGGGAAGCTTGTCCTCGTCCTCTTCCTCGACGGGCGAGACAGGCACGTCATTGTAGGAAGCCGGGCCGAGGTAGCCGCCAAACATGTCATAGGACGAGTTGTAGGACGAGTTGAAGTCAAGCGTGGCCGCAGAGACTGGGGCGGGACTGCCGTCGTCGTCAGGGCCCATGGCGGACACGGCCGACATGGCGGTGGACTGGCGCTTCGGCATGCCGGAGACCCTGCGCTGGCGGTCGCTTTCGAGCTGCTCTTCGGGTGTTGGTGTGTACGAGTCGGCCGTCTGGGGCAGGGCGAGGGCGAGATGGGAGGCCGGGCCGAAGTTGTCAAAGTAGTCGGGGAACTCGTCGCCGTCTTTGGGAAATGTGTACTGAACGGCGCCGGTGGGTTTGTAGCGGTAGAACCAGCGGGTGCCATCGTAGTCGAACTCCCAGGCAGCGGGTAGGGATGCCATGATGAGGTATATATACGGTTCCGTCTGTGTCTCTGTTAAGTCTGTCTGTATTATCTGTCTGGTACCCTCTGACTACACGGGACGAGGGGGGCGGTCAGCCTTGCGTCGGGAAAGGCAGACAGGGACAGGCCAAGACAGACGAGGGGCGGGGGGGACAATGCAAGTGATCTGTATCTGATTTAAAGCATCCTTTCTTTCAGTCTTTTTGCGGCCTAACTTCTCTTTCAGCAAAGCCAAGCCGTTCCCTACGCTCGTCCTAACTCGTTCGAGGGCTCTTGCGGGAAGGTGAAGAAGGATTCGCGCTAGGTGCGTGACAGCACCGCCAATTGGAGTCACGAACTTGCGCCACCAGCAGTGATCTGCACCGACCATATTACTATTCAATACCGCAGCATCACAGCATCGCAGTACAGTTGCCAAGGTCTACCACTACGGCACCGCGGCAGAGAACCCAACCGGCCTGGGGCCGTTCATCATAATGGACTATACCGAACACGCGACGACAATGTCGGAGGCGCTCAACGACCCCGTGATCAACTCGAGCGAGTCTCATGTCCTGGATCCCGACGTCGGCACGGAGAAGCTGGAGGTTCTCTACAGACAGATGGCCAACATCGTTTTGCAGTTGTCTACACTGACCTTTGACCGCATCGGATCACTGGTTCAGGGTGACGACGACGACGGGGGATTTCGTGTGGCCGGGCGGCCCCTGACCATGAACATGAACCCGATTCTCGACTTTACGGATGCGCCTCCGTCTCTGCTACCATTGCCAGACCGGTCGTATTCGGCCGCTGCGGAGTGGTACTCGGCGCTGGCCGACATGCACCTGGTGCAGCTGGTCCTCCAGCACAATGATGCTGTCAAGGACGAGGAGGATGCGAGAGACAAATACGTTGCTCGCCAGCTTTTTTCGCGTCCGAACCGCTGGATACGAAACACAGCGCCAAAGAGGCAGCAGCATTTCGTATGTTTTCGGAAGACTTGCGTCCCTCCAACGTGTTGATCGACGATGAGCTGCGCGTGGTCGGTATGATTGACTGGGAGTTCGCCTACATTGCGCTGTCGCAGTTTTCCTTTGATCCGCCCTGGTGGCTCCTCTTGAAGGCGCCGGACGAGTGGTCCGACGGGGGCTATCTGTCCTGGATGGAAACATATGAGCCGCGCTTGGAAACGTTCCTGCGTCTGCTGGAAGAAGAAAAGGAAAAGCCCAAACTGCAGGCTGGCTCTGGAAGCACCAGCGGTAGCCAAGAAGGCGTAGTACGTCTCTCGCAGTAGATACGCAGACGCGCTAAGAGAGCCGAGCATACATAGTAAATAGTCAACTACGCTGCCAGGAACAGCTGGGCGTTTGACTTTATCTACTGGAAGTTCCTGGACGCAGAGTTTCTCGGGCACAACGAGAACGGCGATCACCACGAGAGGCTCGGCATGCTCACCAAGGCCGCAGCGGAAACCATGGAGCAGTTTGTGAGGGTGAAGATGCTTGAGCGCGACGAGCGAGCCTTGGCCGAGTGGGACGATGAGAGTGCAGCGGCTAGGCTCGCCCAGTTCAGTGCCTGGCCCCGGTAGCTGTAGGATTGTGCCAGGGTCTACTCCGGTGGCTTTCAGTTGGGCGTATTTATCATAAGAATATGGAGCAACATCTCAAAGTACCGCGCATCAGCCGGGTGCAATCCGTCCATGACAAGTGCTGCTCAATACAAACATGGTAAAGCCCACTATATTCTGGAATGCTGTTAAACTGTGTCTGCACTCCTCGATAATTATGTGCCCCAACACGGCGCCATGTTTAATAAGATACCATTCAATCTCTCCATCGACAAAATCCATCGACAAATCCATCGACAAATCCATCGACAAACACGCCGAAACCTTGCCACTAATACAGCGCATCCAGGATACGATCCTGCCGCTAGGTCGTCATTCCCAAACGAAATTGCGATAGGTCCCCTCGCTGAGTTGAACAATAACCCCTTCGCCTAACTGTTCCGTGAAGAAGCAACTACCTCGAAAGTAGGGCTTTTTGTGGTTCGCTTCCCAGTCTGCTGCGCTGCCCACCTCTACCTCTGCAACGAACGATCCTTCACTCCGCATTTTGCCCGTCGCACACTGTCTCGCTATGGTCATGCAAAGCTTCTTGTCGGTTTCTCCGCAGATTTTCTCAAAATTTGCCATCAGAAACTTGTCCAGGGGTTGTTGTATATCACTAGAATAATTATAATAATAAAAGAAATAAAAGATTCAAAAGTCACATAAATTACTTCTGACGGCTATCTAATGCTTCACAAAGAAAGGCAAGTTCCCGTCAGCCCCGTTTTCTGCTAAGAAATCGCTGCTGAATTCTGGAACAGGGCCAGACATAATTGGATCAAGCACAGGTCATTGGTACAGCTAAAGATGGTCCCTGAAGTTGGCAGCTATCGGGTCTATCTAGAGAGGGCGCACGCCTGCACGTATAAGGTCCATGATCTTGGTCTTCTCTTCTGCAATGAGGAGGATCGGATGAGAAACCAGTGTTCGCTAGGTTCATGGTTGTGCTGTAAACAGTGTATGAGTGGTGGGCAAGCTATACGACAGCGGCTTTTATATTTTTAGGTCAACATCATAAATCAAGTTAGTGATAGGTAAACTCAGTAGAAATGTCAAATTTGCCGAAAGGGTACTTACTGTACGACGTAAAACGCCCCTTCTTGCTCGTATGGGCCGTGACGGGAATCCTTTAGTACAGGGATAAACTTTGTATCTTTTCTTGAATGACATTCACATCGCGTTTGTAGCCTTTGGATATAATCTACTGAATCTACTGAATCTACTGAATCTACTGAAAAATTAAATAAAAATAAACGACGAGATAAACGACGATACACGATGATGTTGGCTTGATGTGTCTGTGTGTGATCCCCATGCCGTGAAGATACTTTACTGCCTCGAGGAGCTGGCGCAGCACTTCGCGGGCTTCGGACATGCTGAGGCGCGGGTGTCCATTTCTCGTATCGAGAACATCTCGAAGATTAGGCCTATCGGCGGAGGCTATCTTACAAGATGAGTCTTGTCTTTTCTATTCACTTGTATTATCGCCTTGTTGACTAAAATTAATACTATGCCTACTCAATAAAGAATAGGGAACTCGGGATCGGTCTTTTATAGTATATTTGTGCTGCCTATGCTTAGCTGGCTTAGCCAGGTTCAGCTGTCCTTCCTTATAGCATTTATTGTAGAAACGCCCTGTTAACGTGGAGGATCCAAACAATCAGAAATCGATAGCAAATTGGCATGTATTGAGCCTTACCGTGATCCTATGCGTCCTCCTGGTGCACACATAAAAGGGTCATCGTCTGATTGAAAGGCCAGTAGCAGCTGCTCGAGGACTACGTCAGCGGTCATAAATGAGTGGTTCCAACAGCCTTGGATGATCGCGCCACCATCGACGTCTGCAACGTCGGGGAACGTGCCAGCCATGTAAAGCTTAGCGACGTTAGACTCGCTCTCAACCTCGTGATGCGGCTCTTTGCCCGTCATAATGAAGTACATGACGCCGCCGAGCGAGAAGATGTCATCGGCCGGCTCGGGTGTCTTGCTGAACGACCAACCGGGCACCACATATCGCTCGCCGGCGCAGATCTTGTATGGCTCGCCGTCGGCGCTGCTGCCCGCAAAGTCGGCGATGCGCACATTCATGTCGGCACCAAGCAGGACGTTTCGCGGCGTGAGGTCGGCGTGGATGATGTTGTTCATGTGCAGGGCTTGAAGGCCGCGTGTTACCTGCAAAACCCAGCGACGGCGAAGGGCGGGCTCGATCTGAGGCGGCTCCTTCTGGTCATATCCAAGAGGCGCTAAACCATTCATATATGTATCGATCGCACTATGCTTCATGTACTCGATGGTCAGGCAACAGGTGTCTGGATCCCACTGGATCAGCTTGGGCACATACGGACAATCTAGGCCGATGCGGTCGTACACCCTGGCCTCAGCCCGCATATCCGCCAAGTTTCTTTCTTCCTCCCGCGGGCTGTAGGGATTGTTCCTGGGCGTCTTCACCACATGCTCTTCGGGCGTCACCTCAACGTACGCTGTCGCGCCAAAGCCGATATCTCTGCCTTTCCGGACGTGGTAGATAGTTCCGTAAGGAACGTCTTTGGGAATCTGAAATCTGCTGTCTGGCCAGTCGGGATGCAGTGCACGCTCCCATTCTCCTGCGACTTCGACATGGCGAATGACCTTGGGGCGCCCCTGCGGCTTGTTTTCATTCTATGGATCAGTCGACAGTTTAAAACGAGGTACAGATATCAAAATAATAATGGACAGGAAAGAAGAACGTACTCTGTCTATCACCGCAGCCCTTGGGGCCGCGCCTGCTTTCTCGTCATTTTCTGGTGTTGCTTGAGCAGGTCGCCAACCACGAAAGGCTAAGAAGTAGCTCCACCACGATGTACACAGCGGCCATGCCCTGAGGATGGCCGTTAGCGGCCGTAAAAGCTGTTCGAGAAGCGACATGTAGAGCGGACGACTGATGTGGGAGATGTTAGGAAGGTATATAAGTGTAGGATGAAGAGGGTGAAAGGCGTCGAGCGGAGTCGAGGGGGAAAGAATACGGCAATATGTATGCTGAGGTTACGCACTAAGTATATATTTGACGTGTCTATGGGTTTCGTCCGTCCACTGTATGTAGGCGCCGCTCATGCGGGCAAAAGCGACAGTGAAAGAGACCTTTAACGCGAGATGCCTCCATACCCTCATCGGTGTGGTTCGGGCATTAAAGCTTGGAAATGGATTTCCCAAAATGAATCTTCTTTGCATCTTCGCAAAGCTTGTTTGTATTTACGAATTTAGAGCATCCGTCCGTATTTTCTTTCTCATCGACTACGTCGCAAGTGTCGGGACAGCCCGCAAAATAAGTCCGGTAGACGAATATCTTGCACGTCGAAATACAGAACAAATGCATCGCGACACTGAAAGAAAATGTAACATCCATCGCCTAGTAATCTTCCTTGTCCATCACCTTTTCTGAGAATTATAACCAGCATCATTCGGGAGAGCCGACATGTCTCGCGCCAGTCACATCCGCCACCATGACACGACCGCCATGATCGTAAGGGTCACCAGAATCAGCCAGAGCAAGCCGCGACGAAGGCTGTTGCCGCGTCTTGGACGCGCAGCGACCAGCGAGTGTAAAGTTCGGGGTAGACGTCGTCTCAGGTTCCGCTGGTGGTCGCGGTTGGGTGTCGTGAGGTTGTCGTGGAGTCTCACCGTGCTTTGCACACGCGGTGTTGCTGGGTTTTGTGTATTTTGGTGTATAGTCGTGTACTCGTCGTCATTCATCGCCTCCTTTTTTTTTTCAAATCTCCGGGTCCCCGACTGAGCCCCCAAATGTTTATACGGATTATCACCACCGAACAAATCGAACAAAGCGGTGCCAGTCAGTCGGCGGGAAGGTTGTTGTTATTTTTCTACTACTTTTTCTTAACGCATCGCCATGGGCCCCTTTTCCCCTCTCTTCCTCCCTAATTTTTGACCACACCGGATCTACCATTTTTCCACTTGAAGTATCCACCGCACTCCGGCGCCCCACAACATGTTACCGCTATGCTTGTTGTTAATAAGATACATATATCGCCGAATTTCTTCTTCCCTCTACGTTTCATGTAGCCGCATTCGATGGCCACGTTTGTGTACCATTTTCGTCTGAAATTGACGGGATCCTATTTACCTCACTTCAAACTTTACCCATGCACCCTGTACATGAATATTGGTCCCATCTGTCAGCTCTATTTCCTTCGTCCACTCAAAGTGTTGCTCCTCGTTGATATATATTGTCCCTATTCTATCCTTCCAATAAAACTTTGCATTTACCTTCAAAGTGAATTTTCTTTGCACCCATGTGAACTCCCAAGGTAAATACTGTGAGATTAAATCTAGTTAGTATAGTTTATGATAAACGGCAAGGATACCCCTCGGCCTGGCCCTTGGCTGTGCTATGGAGGTGGCAGTGGGTTCGGCGGATACTGCTCGTATGGCAGAATGCGATTTCACCGACGAGTGCGGGTTTGGGAACTTGATACGAGTACCGGGAGCTTGAAGACTTGGAAACGGGTCGAGTATGCCATGAACAGAGTTGATGAGCTGGTGCTTGTAGATATAAAAGGTGTGTAGTAAGTTTAATCTCACATCGCAAAGTAACGTACCATACCCTCAGCACAGCTGTCTAATAGAAAGGGAGAAAGCAAACACGGAATCAGCCGTTAAGTATCTATGGCCGTACGTGGAAGATGAGGTTGCGTAGATGGCTTATATGGGTGTTGATGCTATCTCGTAGCTGAGAATAGATCGATCGAGGTACCCTTGACAACGATAGCCTCGAGATCACTTCACACACCACGCACAAGGTTTTGTGATCTCGGCATCACATTATTCATATGCAACGATTACGTAATCATAATACAGCAAAAGGCAAGAAGCAACATCTCATAGATTGCAAACTAAACATCTAAAACAACCAACAACCAAACACTAGATCACTTCATCGCCGCCCTACACAGTCACCTCCCAGTCCGCGCCGACACGCACGCCCACGTGCCGCACAATCACAAACGCCGCCCGCCCGCCGCTTGCAGCCACATAGTCCAGCGGCGCCGTCCACGTCTTGCCCTCCGACGTCACCGTCGCCGCCGCAAAGCCGGACCACGACGCCGGCGCGCCCACAAGCACAATCTTGTCCACGTGCACGTCGTTCATCGCCTTGAGCCACGCGCCCGCCTTCTTGGGCGGCGCGTCCACGGCCGTGCTCGACACCTTGCTGCCCTCGACCACAAACCGCTGGTGGATGTACTGGCCCTTTTCGTAGTCAAAGCTGTCGCCGTCGTCCACGTACAGCTCCCCCGCCGCCGTGCCCGCCCTGGACACGGCCGCTACCAGCGTGTAGTCGTCAAACTTCATCAGCTGGCTCGACCGCCGCGGCTGGTCGCGGCGCGCAAACGCGTGGCCGCCGCGCATCAGCACGGGGATCGTGTCCAGCGGCGCCGGCATGTTGGTCACCTTGCCCGCCGCCGTCGGCACGACCGAGTAGTCAAAGTAGTCGTAGTACACCTCCGCGTCCGGAATGTACATGCCGACGACCTCCTTGCCCGCCTCGACCACCGGCTTGACCAGCAGGCCCGTGCTG
This sequence comes from Ophiostoma cf. undulatum, assembly GCA_022392935.1. Classification (NCBI taxonomy): domain Eukaryota; kingdom Fungi; phylum Ascomycota; class Sordariomycetes; order Ophiostomatales; family Ophiostomataceae; genus Ophiostoma; species Ophiostoma cf. undulatum. The sequence goes on from JAKRGL010000038.1 coordinate 72,012, forward strand.
CCCACAAAGAACTCGTCGTCAATGCCAAACGCCGACTCGACGTCGGGGTGCGTGTAGAACAGCGGCTTTAGAATGGGCGTCGCGTCCTTGTGCGCCGCGTGGAACGCCGTGTAAAACGCCGGCAGCAGGCTGTAGCGCAGCCGCAGCGCCGCCGTGATGATCGACGTGTACGGCTCGCCCGCCATGTACGGCTCGCGGCGCCGCGAGTCAATGTGCGCGTGGCCGCGGAAAAAGGGGTAGAACACGCCCGCCTGGTACCAGCGCGTCTGCAGCTCCTTGTCGGGGTTGCCAAAGAAGCCGCCCACATCGGCCCCCGCAAAGGGGAAGCCGGCAATGCCCTGCGACAGCAGCATCGGCGTCGCCACCGCCAGGTGGTCCCACGACGCCTGGTTGTCGCCCGTCCACATGGCGCCGAGACGCTGCGAGCCCGCAAAGAACGACCGTGTCAGCACAAACGGACGGCGCAGCTCGCCCGCCTTGCGCGACAGCAGCGCCTGGTACGTGGCGTTGTGGAAGGTCATGCCGTTGAGGTTGTGCACGTCGCGGTGCTCCCAGCCGTCGTGGTGCACATTGTCCTTGGGCATTGTCGTCTCGGGGCCGTTGAACACCGACGGCTCGTTCATGTCGTTCCAGATAAACACGTTCTCGGCCGTGTCCTTGAACGACGCATACTTGAAGAGCGTCTTCCACCACTCGATCGCCTTGGGGTTGAATGCGTCGATCCAGTGCGACGAGCCGGGCCAGCACCAGCCCTCAAAGATGCTGCCGTCCTTGTTCTTGACGGCCAGCTCCTTTTGCTTCATCTCCGCCACCACCGGGTAGTTGTCCACGTTCTTGATGTGCGGGTCGATAATCACCACCAGCTTGCGGCCGTGCTCGTCCAGGCGCTCCACCATGCCCTTGGGGTCGGCAAACTTCTCGTCCCACGTAAAGTACTTCTTGCCGTCCGTGTACTCAATGTCCAGCCAGATAATGTCGTAGGGGATGCCAAACTTGTCCATCTTGCGGTCCACGTCCTTGACGTCGTCGTCCGACACGTAGTTCCACCGGCACTGCTGGTAGCCAATGGCAGACTCTTGCGGCAGCGCCGTGTAGCCCGTGAGCTCGCCGTACTTTGTGAGCACGTCCTGCGTCGTCGGGCCCAGGAACACAAACACGTCGATCAGGCCGCTCTCCGACATCCAGTGCGTCTGCGTGTTCGTCTCTGCACCCGCGCCCAGCGCCAGCGGGTTGCTCTTGACCTTTTGCTTGGTAATGTCGATCCACGTCTCGGCTGCATTGAGCCAGAACACGCCCACGGTCGAGCCCTGACGGTGCGCCTGCATAAAAGGGATGGCGCCGTACAGCGTCATGGGGCTGTCCAGGATGTACTCAAACACGTCCAGGTTGTACAGCCGGTAGGGCTCGCTGTACTTGCCGTCGCCGCCGCGCGTCTCCTTGAGAGACAGCGGGCCCGCGTGGGACGGGATGCCGTAGACATGGTCGTAGCCCTGGAACGAAATGTCCAGGCCCACGCTCTCGGGGCCGCGCGGCTTGGTGTCCGTGTTGCCGCCAAACGTCTCCTCCCACAGCGTGGCGTCGCTGTCCTCAGCCGGCGCCTCCTCGCCCTCCTTGGGCTCGACCTTGGCGCGCCAGTGCTCCATGTTGAACAGGCCGCGGTCGTTGATCTTGATCTCGGTGGCGCCGTCGCGCTTGAACTCGACGCTAAAGGGGCTGTACTGGATGTGCGCCTCAAACTGGCCCTCGGGACCGTAGCGGATGACTTTGTGGTTGGGCGACGACTCAAAGTCGTCCTCGACGACAGCAGCTGTCTTGTCGAGATCGAGGCCGCCGACAATGACGAGCTTCTCGGCCTCGTTGTACCGCTCCTTGCGCACCTTGCTGTCGTGGCGCAGCTCAATGTCCTTGCTCTGGCGGCGCTCCTCGTCGACGGTGACGCGGGCAACACCCGATTGTGTAAACGACACGGTCAGCGGCAGCCGAACAGTGTCGCCCTGGGCGTTGATGGTCTTGAGGATGGTGGCCTGGAACTGGCCGTCCTTGACCGACGCGGAGTCGGGGACCACGGTGTAAGGCGAGGCCCACTGTGCACCAGAGGCGACTGCATTGTCGGCGAGGGCGCGGTTACGTTTGCAGAAGCCGCTTTGGTGGCACTTTTTAAAGTCGTGCTCTTTGACGGCGAGGGCCGACTGCGGGAGCAGGGCCGTCGCCAGACAGGCCCATACCACGGAGGAGCGCATTTGTTTTTGATGATTTTGATGTTTTTGGCGATTTTAGTATTTCGTTATGTGATTGGTCGTATATAAAAGTGGTTAGTAGCCCATTGAATCCTGAGCCTCGGACTGTTGGGATGGACGTCGAGATGGCCGTTTGAAGCTGTCGAGATGCTTGCCAGAAGCTTGAATTGATGCCAGCATGTACACTAATACGTACATGGGGAAGGAGCCAGGGAGCTAAGCTGTCCGTTTCCAAAGGCCTAAAGAGGACTAGCTCTGGGACACAGCAGGAAATCAGGCGGGTCCCGTCATTCCTTATCGATCTTTATCGTCCCTTATCGTGCTCTTATCGGTCAGACAGGCTGGACACTGTCTCTAGCCAATCAGAGGCCGTGAAGTAAAACGCAGGGGCACGACCTTTGAGAGAAAAGTCGAGATCGCCACCTTGCACTGGAACATACGGTGAGCTTGCATGTACACCATGTACACCATTCTCTTGAAAGAGTCAATCCAACGTGCAACCGTTTTATTGCCTTTGTTTTCGTCTCTTGTCTTGTTCCCTTTTCCGCCAGCCGTTGCCGTCATACATTTCACTGCAAACGCCTATTCGGATTTGCCTATATCCTCAGTTTCTCACTATAATCCTGATTCGCAACTTTTCGGAAATCACATTCTATTCTGCCAATATTCGCATATTTTTTCGGAGTTTGTTGCATGCAAATCGCGTGATTACGACAGCTGTGTTACAGCTTGAGCTTCAGACTGCGTGGCCATTCATGCTCTGGTCGCCACTATAGTGCAAATAGTGCAAATAGTGCATAGTGTATAGTGCATGCAATGGCCCCCTCTGCGTCTCCTTCCTCGTCGTCGCCCAATAACCCCGCTGCCACTGACAGCAAGCTACTACCCCACCACGAACACGAGGATGGAGGTCTAGGTACAGCAAGTACAGCACCAACAAGGCCAATCGAGCCAATTGAGCCAATGCAGCGCCGTGCTAGAGCTGGTCTCCTTCCCTTTTCCCTTCCCTTTTCACTGTCGACCCCACCATCGTCTCTTCTGGTCTCTTCTCTGCTGCTGGCCATTGCCGCCCTCCTCTGCGCCGTGCTTGTCCAGCAGCACCAGCTGGTCCGGCTCCACCAGCAGCAGCAAACCTTTACTATTTCTAGCCAGACTTTTCCGTCTTTGTCTCCTTCCTCTTTTTCTCTTTCCCCTTCCTCTCCTTCCTCTCTTTCCTCTTCCCCTCCTTCACAACCAACTCATTCACATCCATCCAAAATGTCTACCGAGCAGACGTAAGTAGGATGCTTTTTTTTTTTTTTTGCGTTTGTCTGAGTGTGCTGCCTGCTGGTCTCACTAGTCTCACTGGTCTGTGGTTGTCTGTCTAGCTGGTTGTCTTTGCGTCTCGACCTGGCCAAGCTCGCCTCTCGTCAAGTTATCGTCAAGGAGGACCACAAAAGATGAAGAAGATTAGAGAAGATCAAGAAGACCAGCCGGACAGAGGATAAACACACCCACCCACACACACACACACACTTGCTAACAGCACAGCTTCATTGCTATCAAGCCCGACGGCGTCCAGCGCGGCCTGGTCGGCCCCATCATCAGCCGCTTCGAGCAGCGCGGCTACAAGCTGGCGGCCCTCAAGCTCGTCTCGCCCTCCAAGGAGCACCTCGAGAACCACTACGCCGACCTGAAGGAGAAGTCCTTCTTCCCCGGCCTGATCCAGTACATGCTGAGCGGCCCCATTGTCGCCATGGTCTGGGAGGGCACTGATGCCGTCAAGACCGGCCGTGTCCTGCTGGGTGCCACCAACCCCCTCAACTCGCAGCCCGGCACCATCCGCGGCGACTTTGCCATCTCCACTGGCCGCAACGTCTGCCACGGCTCCGACTCCGTCGAGAACGCCAAGAAGGAGATTGCCCTGTGGTTCAAGCCTGAGGACCTGAACTCGTACAAGTCGGCCATCTACGACTGGGTCTACGAGTAAGCGTGTCGTCTTGACGCTCTTCTCTTCAACCCAATCCAAACCAAGTTGGCAGTGTTGGTGCCAGAGGACAGCTGCACGGCGGCAGAGACGACACTAGTAAGCGAGAGCTGGAAATGTTGACAACGCTGCAGAGGAGCACATCTTCTTGCACACACAATGCAAACAAATAAAAATAAATGATTACCATCCAAGTCTCCAGTGACGTTTGCCTGAGTAAACTCTCCGTCCAAATCCTGTCTAAGTTGTCTATAAATCCAAATGTAACTACCTCCGTAGCTTGCGCAGCTTCTGAAGGACGCCGGCAAACCACGGCGTGGCAGACAGGCTTGCAGCCACGCGAAGAGGCAGCAGCAATTTAGTGACTGCATACGCAAGGCCGACCTCGACAACAATGCGGTAGCGGGCATCCGACCACCGTGCAAGAACAGACTCTGTAGGTGTCTCTGTAGTCTCTGTGGTCGCTGTAATATCTGTGGTCTCCGTGGTCTCTGAATCTTCACTCAGCCACCCCTTCTTCTTAAAGTACCGCTCAAACCGGGAAACACCACCCTCAACCTGCTCGCCGTAGTTTTCCGCCATGTACGTGAGCACCGGGTTGTTGTCGGCGAGGTAGTGGAACAGCCCGAAGAGGCCGAACAGCGGCACAATCGCCGTCAGCTCGTGCAAAATCAAAAACGCAACAACGTGTGAAACGGGCGCATCTCTGAGCCGGTTGGTGTACTTTTTCATCGACGGCGGAAGCCGAGACAGCACACGGTCAACACGGGCTGCCGGCGTTGCTGCTGCCGATGCTGCTGTTGATGCTGCTGGTCCCGGCGACGATGGATTCAAAGGGTTTGATTTTGATTTTGGAGTTGAATATTGCCGTCTCATAAACGACTGTGGCCGGGAAAACACCCGCCGAGCACCTTGCAAAGACGCTGTCCGCTGCATGATGAGCTGTTGTGAGGCTCTTTGATTTTCGGTGATCTCTGATAAGTTTTATGATACCAAAATCCAATTCCTCGCTGCTCTCAGGCACAGGGGTGAGACAGCTAGACCGTCTTCGGCAGACTATACCATCACGTGATTGTATAAGACGACCACCGTCTGTCTGTCCTCTCTTCGGACCTGCATGATGATGGAGAATTATGGATGACTACTCCGTACAAAAAGAAGACGAATTGGGGGGTGTGATTGGCTCTCTGTGCTGTAGAGAACGCGACGCGTATATGGAATCTAGGAAATCTAGGAAAGGAAGGAACGATCGTGGTCTTCTGCACGAGCTGCAAGCAACCTTAATGGTTTTCTGGAAAGAGGGTTTCTTTTATCATTTATTTTCCTATTATTTCTTTCTTTTCGGGGCGAAATGGGTGGGGGAGGCGCTCAACATGGCCCAGAATGGGAATCCGTAAAGAGATCTGGGGAGAGCCGGCCCAGAAGCTGCTTCATGGTGGCCCGAATAGGAAACAGCATCGCGGACTCGAGAATCGCTCTTTCTGCATTGGGATCACGACGGCCGATGTCGCGTTTTCGCGTGCTTGCCTGCCCATCGTGACTCCTGCTCCTGCTCTTTTTGATTTTTGATTACGTGCCCCCCCCGTAGATCCTCTCCTGCCTCCTCCCTTGATCTCACCATCTCTTGACTCGTCTCTCAACGCAACATCACCAACGTCTCGACCTCCTGTCCTCCATGCATCACATCGCCATGCCCCCTATCGTATACCCAATAACGACGACGACCACACCTTAGCCTATCGAGCCAGCCACTTTCTATTTTGTTTGCTATACGTCATCCTGGGATTTTCACTGCCATTGCTTCATCTCATCACGCCGTTTGCCTCGTTTTATGTTTGTATCTTTGCCTCGTTCCGTCCGTTTGCTGCATCTCCGTGTCTCTTCCAGCTGCTGCTGTATCTTGTATCTCTACGCTTGTATCTTTCACTGTAAACTGCTCGCCTCGTTACTGTAATCTTCTGCGTTATCCCGGGTCTGGTTTGCTTCAGTTTTGTCCCTCATAATTTCTCGACTTTCCCTCTTGTTTTCGTCTCGTTTTCACCACGTTTTCTCTGTAAACGGTGTTCTCTGCTGGGTCAAACTCGCTGGCGCTTTCTCTCTATTTTTGCTTCCTCAAACTACCGTCAGGTGTGCTTAACCAGGGCCTTTCGTCTCATCTCGTCTCGTCTCCCGGCCGAAAACCGTGCACTGTATTTCGCCCAGACCCCCCCTATAGTCTGGCGATATCGTCATTTTCAGGCCTCGATCAACCGCTATTCAAGGCACCGCCATCCTCTGCCTCTCTCGGTCCGCTCCTTCATCACTCTGCTCTCACTTCTGCATTGCCTTTGCCTTCATCGTTTTCGGGTCTATTTTCGGAGGTTTTAGTTCATATATTCGGTGCATCGAGGGCTTTTGCGCCCCCTGATTTGATTTATTTTTTTATTCCAGTGGGTGTCTTCTCATTATCAGCTCGCTTGATCTTCTCGTGCTTTTGTTTTTTACTGGGTCTTCGAGTTTATTCTGCTGGTGATCTTTCTGTTCCATCTCGGGTTTTCTATATAAAGACGGTTGCCATCCTCTGTTCTCTCTTCTCCCTTCTTCTTTCCTTTTTTCTTTTCCCCTTTTTCCTTTTCTTTCACGGGCACATTCTTTGATTTACTCGCACAGACATTTGTTTCTCGTTCACTTTTATTCACGAAATCCTTTCTGTGTTCAAGTCATAGCTGGCACATCACCAGTTGTTTCTTTTTATTTTACTTTCATACATTTGCTCCATTGTTCAGCACATCCTACACATCCAACAGCTACATTGCAAACATGTCGAACCCCAACTCAAGCTCGCCATCCTCTGGCTCTGGTACAACTAGCTCTGATGCCGCCTCCAACATCATTGGAACGCCCATCATGTCTCGCAGTGGTAAGTTTGATTTTATATGAAATTCAGTGCTGAGGCATTGGATGTACACAAGACTGACACAACACAGACACGCCTGTGTGCTGTACACCACCCAACCGCAAGAGAAAGGCCTCGATCAACCTTCTTCCGGCTACTCCTGCTCGCCCTACCAAGCCAGGCCGGTCTTTGTCGCATTTCTTCAACCCCGAAGACATTGAAACCATGCGGGCTTTCTGTGGGCAGGCCAACAGCAACATCAGTGCCCTCCGTCAGCATTCGGCTTCTCAGAACACCACTGCATCCTCCAACATTGATTCCTAGTGTGACCCAACTTGTGAGGACTACCCTGTGCCTGATTTTGCTCCGGCTGGCACCTCGACCGCCAACGACATCGCTGCACTGGCCCGGGATCCGACCCGTGATCCGGCCATGGTCAGCCCAGCTCACTCTGACTGCAGCGAGATCAAGCAGGACGGTGCTCTCTGGAGCCAGCGTCTGCTGACGCAGCAGCATGTCTGCTCCAAAGACAACAAGGACAACTTTTTCGGATGCGCCGACGAGCTCATCCGCATTGCATACTCCGTTCCTGCAAACACTCGGGATATTTTCCTGGGCCACATTGACATTCGTGTCTGCAGCAAGGTCATGTACGACAACTTCCTCGGATGGGACGAAAAGCGGAAGCACCTGGGCTCTTTCCCTGGTGAGCCCACGACCATTGCAGTCTCGGCCGAGTTTTCTGTCCTTGCCAAGGCCGCTTTCGTTTTCATGACCACTCTTCACCACAACAAGAATGAGAAGCCCCAGCTCAAGACGGGCCTCAAGACAAAGCTCTGCATCGTGGAGATTGCCGACCTCTTCGGCTACTCCAAGGCGGCTACCTTTGTCGGTGGCTCGGCTGGACCCGACTTCCTCAACAACGAGAAGCCGTCTCTGCACTTCACTCTTTGCTGGATCTACATTTACCTGAAGACGGGCAAGGTCGATGAAGGCCGCCAGATGCAAAAGTACCTGGCGCTCTCTTTCTCGCCGCAGGATGTGTACAAGCACATGAATGGAGGCACCCTTTCATCTCACATTGCCCGTGCTATCACCCCAATTATCTGTAAGTGTTTTTGTTTTTCTTTCTTTTTTCATCTCACTACATTCTACATTTTAATACTAACACACCTAGACTCGCTCAGCATTGCCAATGCCAAGCAGACCCAGGACATCTTCAAGATTGTGTCGTCTTCCGTCCGGCACTGGAAGGCCGTGCGCCGCGAGCGTCCCGATGCCTGCCTCAGCGAGGAGATCCGCGAGGTCGAGGGCCTCTTTCTGGGCGAGCACATGGCCCAGGGCACGCTGGACTACAGCCTTGACAGCGTTGTCGAGTGGCTGGAGAGCGAGCAGGACTTTAGCAACATGATTGTCGATTGCGGCAAGAAAATGTGCTTCCACAGCAGCTACGACTACCAGATGCTTCTCCTCAAGGTCCGCCTTTCCATTCGCGACTTTCGCCGGTCCGAGTAGATGCTCGTCTGTCTGCTCGTCTGTCTACAGGTATTTATGGCTGGAGCTCAAGACAGCTATTCTTTTCTTTGTCACTTTGTCAGTCTGACCGGTTTTGCTTTCTGCTTCCTTTCTTTCTTCTTGTTCTTCTTTTTCTTTGACTTCTTTCCTTCTAGATTCTAGAGTCTCGCTGTTCATCATCAGCACCTCATGTCTTGTTGATTTGCAATCACACATGTCTTAGTTGACGGCGACACCCTCTCTGTGTTTGCCTTTAATCTTGCATCGTGGCTTTGCTCATCGATATTCCATTTATTTCTGCACTCTGTTCTGCCATCTTGTTTCTGTTTATTTTCTCTGATGTCGGCGGCGCCAGATCTACAGGATTCTTCGCTTCAGTCATCTCATCATCACTCGTGATGTAATGAATGCCAGTTGCAAGATGATACTAGATATAGTCAGCCAGCCTATTGCCCAAGTGCTTAAATCAAACATTCAGCACATTTACTCCGAGTTAGAATGATAAAGTTCAGCTACAAATTGATACTTTTCAGTGCATTTGCCTGCATTTGCCTGCATCGGTGACTACAATGCTTGAAAATCCACCGTATAATAGCCGAAACAGGCAAGAGCAGCCACACGGCCACGGCTATAACAAACACATCACTAACTATCGTAATAATAAGCAATAAACACGGCCGACCACTTATACCGGGATGGCAAACAAGCAGGAGCGGTTCGCCCGGGAGCCGCGTGTCACAAGAATTAGCCAGCCTTGTGGTCGGTCGCTCCTTCCGTTTTTGTATGTTTCTGTGATTGAGGAGCCCACCAAGTTCTGCTCACCTTGCCGTCACCCTGCTCTCACTTTGCTCTTGCCTTTTTTTCACCCTCTTTACACTTTACTCCAGCGTGGGATGTACACACACTTCTGGCAACCAACTCTGCCAGTGGTATAATTTTTCTTCGCCCGTTTTGTGCTCATCATCCTCTCTTCCGTCCTCTTTTGTCATCTTCGTCACCTCATCTCTACCCGATGCTGTAACCACCTGCTCCCGTCTCTGTGCACAAGCGACCGCCAGCTCTTTGAGCCTCTCCTAGTCTGTTCTCCCATCTGTCGACCTTGTCTTCTTGATCTTGTTTCTTCTTGCTTTGCTCTTTTTTAACCTTCATACTAACTGGCACCCAGCTGCTAGCATTGCCTGTAGATGACATACCAGGCACGGCACAACGCCGCCCCTGGCTCTACAGCCTACTTCACGATCCCCAAGATTGGTGGTTTCTACGCTCCAGTGTCTCGCAACGAGCCGATGATCAGTCGCGTCGACGACAGTGACCACGACGACGACGACGAGGAGGACGAAAGCCGCCCTCGAAACAAGCATATATCGCGTGCAGCCATGTCCATGCCGCCGCCGCCCGCCTTTGGGCATCCGTCTTATGTGCAGCAGCAGCACCCACAGATGCCCCCATTTGTGCCCCCCCCTACCCTCCCTCCGCAGCCATGGAACTATCCCGGTGCCGCAATGCCCACTCGTGCCGTAGTGACTGGCCAGCCCCAGGGCCAGGTTTTTAACGGCTGGAAGGGTGTCCCCGAGGATAAAAAGGACACGGACACCAACGATCAGGACAAGATGGACAAGACTGACAAGATTGACAGCCAAAAGAAGGATTCAAAAGCAAAAAGGGAAAGAACGTCCAAGAACAAAAAGTCTGGAGCCGAGGCTACTGCGAGCCCGTGGCAGCAGTTATCGGATAGACTCCGCAAGCGCAGCGAAAATCGCCGCCGCCACAGCCGCCGCACCGTCGACGGCGACAGCGAGAGCTACAGCGACGGCGACTGTGCCTACGACTATGACGTCTGCGATACGCCTGTGCGGCGCAGCCGCAACCGCTCCCCGCCAGACCAGGTCACGTTCTCCGAATCGGCCGACGTCAAGGTCATCATCCAGCCGTACGGCTCGGCACGCGTCATTGTACACATTGACGAGCACGGCGACAGTGACTATGGTCGTGATCGTGATCATGATGAAGATCGTAACCATAACCACAACAACGAAAGAATGGTGGCGTTTGTGGTGTCAGACCGGTGCCTCGCGGCGGCCGCCAAGGAGTGGCCGCACCAGTGCCACCCCGGCACGCGCACCTGCAACATCCGCGTGAGCTGCGACGAGGCCGTCATTGGCATGTACTGGATGCTGCACGTGCTGCACCATGCGGGCCGCGACAGCACGGTGCAGAACAGCCTCATGGGCCAGCAGCGCGACCGGCAGTTCCAGCAGCAGGTTGCACTGCAGAGATACCTGCAGCATCGGGCCATGGTCCAGTCCCAGGGCGAGGGCGAGGGTGAGGGCGAGGACGAGCACAAGTATAAAGACGATACTCATAACCACCGAAGCCACAAGCAGAAGAAGAACGTCACAGACCACTTTATGTATGACTACTACCACGGCAGTGTCGGTACGCGAGCCGTGCCCATTGAGCTGCCGCCGCGCGTGCTGGCGTTTGCCCTCATGTATGCGGTGCAGTTTGGCGTCCTCGAGTCGTGGCGGCCGGGCCAGCCTCCGACGGTCAGCCGGCTACAGGCGAGCATGCAAGCCAGACTTTGGGGTCAGAGCCAGGGCCAGGGCCAGACTGATTCAGGGCAAGGGCAGGATGCCCCCCGGCCGTCGACAACAGTGTCAGAGTCAACTGCCCCTGCCGCTTCATCTGTGTCTAGTGCAACACCAGCCAATGCCCCCGCCAGAGAGGTCTTCCGTACTGCCGCCAACCAGTGGCTGCAGTCAATTGCCGGCACGCGCGTCAATATGACCATGGGCCGTCTCAACAGCGTCACTGTCCCGCCAGACGATGTTCTGTTTGTCCTCTATGTCGGCCGCGTGCTCATGTGTCCGACTCTTCTCCGTCTGTGCCAGCTCACCATCCTGGACCGGTGGAGCATCGACGACACGGTGAACTGGTTCCGTGACGGCTGCGGGTATCCCGTGCGTGCTGGCGAGATTCTCCCTCCACAGATGGCCGAGACTATCAGCCTAGATTTGTGTAAGTCTGTTCTTTTTCTTTTTTGCTTCTTCTTTTTTCCTCGCTTGCTCTGCTCCTTTTCTTTCTTTCTCTTCCTCTTCTTCACTTGCCCACTCACTCACTCACTCCTCGACAGTCTCTCTCAAATCAGCCCGTGATCGGTCTCTCACCAAGGTCGCCGACCTTGCGACCCGCCTGCACGGCTCCCAGTAGAGAGCAAGTCCACTTGGGGACTGCCCACATAAACCCACCAGCGGGCCGGCTCTTCCATCAAAAAGAGAGAAACGCCCGGTTAGCTCAATCGGTAGAGCGTGAGACTCTTAATCTCAAGGTTGCGGGTTCGACCCCCGCATCGGGCTCAAATCCTGATGCCTCCCGACTTTCGGGAGTTTCCTTTGAACAGTGTTCTCTTCTTTAATCTTTAGGTGAGATGCCAGAGTGGTCTAATGGGTATGATTAGAAATCATATGGCTTCGGTCGCGTGAGTTCAAATCTCACTCTCATCGTTTTTTGCAGCTTTAGCCAGGGGATTGTTTTGTTGGCATCTACTTCTACTTCACTACTGGTTTTGTTTTTGCGAGGAGCATCAGAGACAGGGAGTGGCATCTTCTGCGTTGAGTGTGCTGGTACTCTTTATGGCTTTTTGATACCTGCATCTACAAGAGTGATGCTTATTCATGTTTTGCTATTTTACTGAAGTAATCTGAACTTGTTACTTCGTTTAGAATTGATATGCTTCGTGTTATGTCTTTCATGAACAGTCGTAGATGGAAGATACTTCCGAAATCACCGCACCTGCCTCTTTCGTCGCACGGCTGCCATGTTGCGTGAGTTCAGTTTAATACCATTTAGCCGTTAAGCATCACAGCAATGCCATCTCGCCTCCACGGAGCACTTTGTACGGACTCGCCTCCCTACTCATGCTGTCCCAACAAGCATCAATAACTGTAGATCTCTTTTTTGAAACTATCACCAGATGGACGGCTGGAGACAGAGATTAACGACGGATCTTCCCAATAGTATTTAGTCTCCGATATCTCAAGAAGGAGAAGAGAACATCCCAGAATAGGACGCTTCTTCAGATGCGCAGATAGCCAGCACCAACAGGGCGGCACCGCCAGCGCGAGACTCGTTGGGAGAGAAGAAGGAGGAGAGAGTGCAGGCAAAAGGAGAGGAGACGGAATTTTCTTTTGTACGTATTTACTCACGATAGCACGTGACGCGGAAAAACTCATTTCCTTTGGAGAGACCCATCATTTTCGAGTGTCTTTTGGGTCCGTCTGCGCTGACGGCGGACGGAATCAGCGGGGCTGTGATTGGCTCGCCAGTATGGGGAAAGTGCTGACTGTAGAGGCTATGATGCGTGACGGCAGCCGAGGAAGCCCGAAAAGTTTAGTCTAGCCGGGGTGAATCGCCAATCTTCAATTCCATCTTTGACTTGCATCCCATCTACCCAACACGCGACATTGATTGATTCGATTGATTGATTGATTGATTGATTGATTGACTCGGTTCAGCCTTTATTCCCTCGACACATACCCATCTCAACTCTACCACCCCATCCTCATCACAATGAACGCCCGCGTCGGCCTGATGGCTCTCCGGCGAGGTAAGCTCCGATCCGACGGCGAGGCCGTGTCGGCACAGCCATTCATGACGGCACTTTCCGTGCTTGGTACAGACATCCGCTAACAGTGCAGCATCGCCGACTGCCATTGTCAACAACAACATCTCGCGCGCCCTTGTCCTGCGTTCCGTCCAGTCGAGGTAGGTCGTCAGGTCGTCATCATGCGATGAGTCGGTAGTGCTTGTTTACTGTTGCTTGAGGTTGCGGTTTGGGAGGCTTCAGCTATCAAACTGCTACCAAACACTCAACGCCCGGAACCTCACCCTCACAACACTCCTTCGCTCGTGCTGCCCATGCTAACCCTGCCCTCCAGATGCATCGCCACCGAGAAGCTCACTCACGCCCAGGCCGACAAGAAGCTCGCTTCGCAGCGCCTCAACCGCCCCGTCTCTCCCCATCTCACCATCTACGATCCCGCCCAGATCTGGTACGGCGCCTCCATCATGCAGCGCTACACCGGCATGGCCTACGCCGGTGCCCTCTACGCCGGCTCGCTCGGCTACCTCGTCGCGCCCCTGGCCGGCTGGCACCTCGAGTCCACCAGCGTCGTGGCCTTTGCCGCGTCGCTGCCCGTTGTCGTCAAGTTTGCCCTCAAGTCGCTGGCCGCCTTCCCCTTCCTGTTCCACGCATTCAACGGCGTGCGCCACCTGGTCTGGGACACGGTCGTCAAGGGCTTTGCCAAGGCGGAGATTGCCAAGACGACGAATGCGATCTGGGTCGCCAGCGTCATTGGCAGCCTGGGCCTGGCCGCTTTCTGGTAGATGGCCACACCCCGTATGTGCAGACAGGGGAGGGGGTTATGGGATAAGAGGGATTTGAGACGAGCGTTGATTTACTGTTACTCGGTACTACATTATTACTGTACATGTTGGATATCAAGACTTCAGATAACAAGATAAACTTTTAATAAAAAGAGTAAAACATCAAAGGCCAGGCATGCTGCCTGGCGTGTTTATCCAGGATACAGCGTCATATGTCAAGCAAAGCAGACGGCCGTCACCCGTTCTGCTGACATAAGTATATATTTCCACGACTCTGTGCTCACCCCGGATACTGCATCCCATAAACATTATTTGCTGAACAACACAACAGCTCCCATCGCAATTGTCTTTGATCACAAACAACTTATCCCACTGGACGTCGGATGTCGGGGCTGTGACACCGTCACGGAAGCGTCGTCACCCGTCCAGCAGTTTCAGCTGGAGACGGGCCAATCGCTGGGTTTGTTTCTCCCGAAAGTCGTCGGCTACATGGTCGCCAACGATAAGACTATGGTGGCCTGGGTAAGCCTAGAGCCAAGGTGGTGTGCCTAACTGCAGCCTGCATAACTAGCATGGTGTTGCCGCGGGCTGCGCCCATCGCTCTTTTGGGAAGGATGGTGTAAGCTATGCATTTGAAATTCCATCATTCCTTCTTATTGTGGCTATTATCTTTGACACTGCGAATCCGGCTTTATGGCATCTTCACCTCATGCTCTACTCCGTGGATTTAGAAAGATTTACTATAGATCTAAATATGATGTAAAAAAAAAAAAAACTCAGCTGAAACCCCCATGCGCGTATATGCAATTTCGCACACCTAATGTGCTTGATATGGGGCAGACTTAAGTCTCTGCAGGGTATCTTGGACTTGCCAACGAGGAAAGAGCGAATAAATGCAGCGTGAAATAGGAAAGAGCGGGAGGGGAGAGCAGTGGTGGGACAGTCATGGTCGTACTGGGAAGGGAAGGAACGAACGACTATCTAGGAGGAGAACGCCCGAATGCAACCAACAGAGTAGAGCGCGGCAGTATTGCTGCTTGAATCCTGCGAGGAAAGTGCCAGGCCGTGCTACAGTGAACAAAATAAATACAAGAACTAAAGAGGTAAAGTACCTGGAAGCGAAAGGTGCCAATACTGATACCCCCTCTGCTTCTCTTCTCCTCTTCTCCTCATCTGCTTGGTCCTTCGCGCCAGCCATCGCTTTGGCCAGTGTTATTGGTTCACAACAAAGAAGAAGTGATATAATACATAAAAAATGATAAATTAAAGAAGCCTCGGCCGGTCTGTTGTGTTGGCTTCTCCTCACTTTTCGTCCGGACGTCCTCATCCGTCGATCGACTGAGCAGCTTCAAAAGCCTCACTTGCCGACCTGCCAGGTTTCTTCGCTCATAGCATACTCACAAGACCCAGATTCACAAGACTACAAAACTCACAAAGACTGCGCCATGCCGTCGCCCTTGGCCCTGCTCGGCATCGCGGCCGTTGTCTACATCGCCACATGCAACCTGCTACGCTTCCGCCTCGAGCGCCAGATGCTCAAGCACTTCTTTGCCAATGTCGACGTCAACGACCCCGAAGCCCGCGCCCAGCGTCTGCGCAGCATGACCACCACCGAGGCCCAGCAGATTGTCTGCCATCTGCAGCAACACGAGTTCCCCTACATGTACCGCACCGCCCTCCAGTTTGGCATCTTCAAGACCTACGGCGTGCCCGAGATCTCGCGCCTGCTTGTCGCCACCGGCGCCCTCACCGAGCCCAATGCCGCCGCCAAGCGCTACCAGGACACCGTCGCCATGTTTGCCGAGTTCTCCGTCAACCCGCCCACGTCGCCGCGCTGCCTTGCCGCCATTGCGCGCATCAACTTCCTGCACAGCCGCTACGTCGCCAGCGGCCAGATCCGCAACCAGGACCTGCTGTACACCCTGTCGGCCTGTGTTGTCGAGCCCATCCGCTTCGTCGAGCGCTTCGAGTGGCGCCCCATGAACGACATGGAACGCTGTGCCATGGGCATCTTTTGGTGGAATCTGGGCCAGTCCATGCAGATCGACTACAGCGCGCTCAAGCGGCAGCAGTGGACGTCGGGCCTCGAGTTTGTCGAGGACATTACCGAGTGGGCGCACGCCTTTGAGCACAGCGGCACCGCGCTCTTGCCGGACCCTGTCAATATCATGCCGTCGCGCCGGCTGATCGCCATGCTGCTGGGGCTCGTGCCCGCGCCGCTCGTGCCCTTTGTCAACCAGATGGTCGCCGTGCTCATGGGCGACCGCATGCGCGAGGCCTTCTCGCTGCCAGAGCCAGGCATCGTCGCGTACGCCGTGACCTACTCGTCGCTCATTGCGCGCCGCTTTGCCATGCGCTTCTTGGCCCTGCCGCGCTTCGAGCCGTACCGCGCCTTGGGCCTGGAGCCGCACCCCGAGACAGGCCGCATCGGCATGTACCACTACCTGGCGCACCCGTGGTACATGAAGCCGACATGGTGGAACCGCTGGGGACCGGAGGCGCTCATGGTGCGGCTGCTAGGCGGCCAGGTGCCGGGCAACACGCGGCCGACGCCCGAGACCAAAACAGCGACGCGGCGCGAGAAGCTCAAGGAGGAGGAGATTGGCAGCAAGTTTATGGAGGCGGGTTTCCTGATTGGCGATGTCGGGCCGATCAACCGGATGGGCCAGGGCCTGGACGAGGTTGCAAAGGAGGTTGAGCGGCTGAAGGGCGTGCGTACATCAGGGTGTCCATTTGCGTGAGCCATGGCGCGGTCATTTGTATATCGAGAAATTTTCAGCATTAAATAAAACAAGCTAATACACTAGCATATATTATTTATTTATAACTATTTGTTTCCCTGAATAAATTAAAAATAATATCAATATCAACAAACACGACGATAATTAATTCAAGTAATCATGTTGTTCTTAAAATTAAGACAGTCATAATCACAATCAAATCACAATCACAGCCAATATATCAAAAGAAACGGGTATATGCATTTGACCAGATAGAAGTAAAAACAAATAAAAAGAAAAAAGAAAAAGAACAAACAACCGAGATAGTGTACATTACGAAACCAGAGAGACCATGTCCCATGCATTTTTTATATCCTTCCATAGCTCTGTCGCCTCACGACAGGATGTCGGCCACGTTCATCGGCATCTCGTCAATCTGCGTCGAGTAGTACAGCTCGATATCGCGCAGGATGCGCACGTCCTCGTTTGTGACAAAGTTGATGGCAACGCCCTTGCGGCCAAAGCGGCCAGACCGGCCGATGCGGTGGATGTAGTTCTCGCGGTTGCTCGGCAGGTCGTAGTTGATGACCAGCGACACCTGCTGCACGTCGATGCCGCGCGCCCACACGTCGGTCGAGATGAGCACGCGCGTGTTGAACTGCCGAAAGTCCTGCATGATGCTGTCGCGCTCCTTTTGCGGCATGTCGCCGTGCATGCTGCTGACGGTAAAGTTGGACTCGCGCATCTTGTCCGTCAGCCAGTCGACCTTGCGCCGCGTATTGCAGAAGATGACGGCCTGCGTAATGGTCAGCGTGTCGTAGAGGTCGCACAGCGTGTCAAACTTCCACTCCTCCTTCTCGACGGCGATAAAGTACTGCTTGAGGCCCTCGAGCGTGAGCTCGTCGCGCTTCACCAGGATGCGCACGGGGTCCGTCATGAACTTGTACGTCATCTCCAGCACGTCCTGCGGCAGCGTCGCGGACACGACGACGACCTGCGTGGCCGGCGGCAGGTACCGGTAGACCTCGTAGATTTGCTCGCGGAAGCCCTGGTTGAGCAGCTCGTCGGCCTCGTCGAGCACGAGCATCTTGATGTGGCGCGTGCGCAGGTGGCGGCGGCGGATCATGTCGGCGACGCGGCCGGGCGTGCCCGACACAATGTGCTGGCCGTGGTCGAGCTTGCGGATGTCCTCGCCGACATTGGTGCCGCCGATGCAGGCGTGGCACTGGACGTTCATGTAGTCGCCGAGGGCCTTGACGACGGACTGGATCTGGGTGGCGAGCTCGCGCGTCGGCGACAGCACGAGGGCCTGGGTCTCGCGCGAGGCCGTGTTGATGACCTGCAGCATGCTGATGGAAAAGGTGGCGGTCTTGCCGGTGCCGGACTGGGCCTGGGCGATGGTGTCGCGGCCCTTGCAGACCTGGACGATGGCGCGCGACTGGACGGCGGAGGGGGTCTCGTAGCCGTATGCGTAGACGCCGCGCAGCAGGTTTTCCTTGAGGCTCATCGACTCGAACGTGGGAAACACCTTAACCTCCTTGGAGGTGGAGAGCTCGACGGCATCGAGCTTGCCGCGCTTTTCGCTCGCCTCGGCCATTCTGTCGGGTGTGCTTGTGGAGGGTGGGATTGTGTTTGTAGTAGTTTGTACGTCGTGTGTCGTCGGTCGTCGGTCGTCAATAGAAGACAGGCCAGAATGAGGGTCGTGAACGGCCGCCGCAGCAATGCCGTCAGTGAGGAAGCTTATCGATCGGCAGACCCACTATAAAAAAAGTTCGAGGCTGGCTTTGGCTTGACTGATTGCCTGCCAGGCCGCCTGTGGTAATACGCTAATACAGGCAATACAGGCAAGGCAATACACCAATACAGAGCCTTGCGCCGGAAAAATCAAAGTCCGACTGCCAACCGTCACCACAACAGCAGCAACAGCATCATCAACGCTGTGTTTACTCCTTTCAATCAACACCAACAACGCGCCCAATATGATTCTCGAAGAGATCCGCTACATCCTCGAGGACCTCGACCGGCTCGAGCAGGCCGTCGTCGACCGGCTAGCGGACGAGCCGACACTGGTACGCGACCGGCTCAACCAGGAGCACGAGGTCGCGCAGCTGCTGGACCACATGCAGAAGCAGTCGGGCGAGGCGCTGCGGCTATACCGCGATGCACGCGACCTGCGGTCCAACGAGGTGCGGCTCGTGGGCGACTCTGACCCGACCTCAAAAGACGACCCGGCGCTGCAGCTGTTCTACCGCAAATGCGACGAGACGCTGTCGTACCACCAGCGCTACCCCAGCGACCAGATCGACATGCCCGAGCAGCGCTACCGCAAGAAGCGCAAGGCCGTCGCGTCGGACGAGTACGGCCACGGCTACACCGTGGGCAGCCTGCAGCAGCAGCGCCAGCCGACGCTCGTGGACACCATGTTCTCGGGCGAGGAGGGCTTTGGCCGCTTCTTCGACCTCAACGCCAACTACGAAGTTTATGTCAACTTGCCGCACGTCAAGCGCTTGACGTATCTGCAGTACCTCGAAGTGTTTGACGACTTTTCCGCCGCGGGCTCGGGCGCCGGCCTCAAGAAGGCGGACAAGATGACGGACGCGTACTTTCAGTATGTCGGCGGCCTCGAGGCGTACCTCGAGTCGTTTATACGCAAGACGCGCCCCCTCGAGAACCTGGACCGCGTGTTCGCCGGGTTCGATGCGGATTTCGAGAAGCTGTGGGAGGCGGACGAGCTGCCCAACTGGAAAAAGGTGGCTGTGCCGTCCTCTGCCGACGCGGCGGCGACGCCCGAGCTGAGCACGCCGGACGCCGTGTGGTGTGCCGACTGCGAAAAGGAGTTCAAGAACCAGAATGTCTACAAGGGCCATCTGTCGGGCCGCAAGCACGTGCGGGCTGCCGAGCTGAGGGCGTCTTCGTCTACAAATGGGACGCCTACGGAGAGCGCGCGGCTGAAGGAACGCGCGATTGCGGCGCGCGAGTACCGGGTCCAGCGGCTGGTGGCGGCGATGAGCACGGAAAAGGACGACACGCGCGTCAATGTGGAGCGGCGGCAGGGCATGACGGAGCGCGAGCGGCAGCAGGAGCTGGAGAACCTGTACTCGACACAGGATGAAGAGCACGTCATCAAGCGGCGGCGCATCGGCGGCGACGGGCCGTCCAGGGATAGAAATGGCGGCGGCGACGACGATGGAGACGACGACGACGACGACGACGATAACGACGACGAAAAGGTGTACAACCCGCTGAAGCTGCCGCTGGCATGGGACGGCAAGCCGATTCCGTTCTGGCTGTACCGGCTGCACGGGCTGGGCGTGGAGTTCAACTGCGAGATCTGCGGACAGTACACGTACATGGGCCGGCGGGCGTTTGAGAAGCACTTTAACGAGAGCCGGCACATCCACGGGCTGCGGTGCCTGGGCATCAACAACCCGAGCCTGTTCCGCGACATTACGAACATTGAGGAGGCGCTGCGGCTGTGGGAGAAGCTGCAGAAGGAGAAGAAGAAGAGCAAGCTGGACGAGAGCTCGGTGGTGCAGATGGAGGACGCGGAGGGGCATGTGATGCCGGAGAAGGTGTACTACGATCTGCAGAAGCAGGGCTTGGTGTAGGGGGAGGTCTGTCGACATGTTTTGATTACATAAGCAATATAGCATATACCATTCTGTTAATTTATTCTGCTATTAAAAAACTGCCGGCATAAGTGCGGCTTGTGAGCACTGTGCATTGGGTGGCCGAGCAGAAATAAGAAAGAGAAAAATAGAAGGGAGGAGAAGGCAGAAGAGAGGCAGAAGAGAGGCAGAAGAGACACTCCGGTGGGCAACTGTCAGACTCAGCAGGTGACTAAAAAGTAGCTAATACCTGTGAGTGTCTACGTAGTACGGAGGGCAAGAGCGTTGAGACTCGAGACCAAAGATGTAAAGAGCGTTGAGTGATGAAGCGTGGGCGTTGCATGGCAAGCACGTTGTATTTCGACGTGGTAAGTGGCCCTTTGTTCCGTTCTTTCCTTTCTGGGATATCGATACTGAGTAGAAAGAACTGCTTCACCGGCGACTGCTCCCGCTGGCTTGTCCGACAGTCATTCTCATCTTCAAAGATCTATACTACGCACAGTAATTTCCAGCATTTGTCGTACTGCGTACATTACAGCTAGACAGTGCGTAATACTACCCTCCACGCCTATCCAGAAAACCGGCTTTTCGGGCGCCATCCACCGTCACATTCATAATCTCGTTTGAGTTTAATATCGTTCTTGAGAGTCTTGGCTCAAGATCAGGCTAGCAACCAGACTCGGAGAGCAAAACGGATTAATTACTAGTAGTATATACACCGATCGAGGCCGGCTGGCAAGCGACGTCTCACTACAGGGTACTCGGAGAATTCGCACTCGCTTGCAAACTACTGGTCTATTAAATAGAAATATGTTTCTTCTGCTCCTTCTTAATCTGGGTCTATCCTTGGTTGTACCTGCTTGTAGTTTCATCCGCCACCTTTGATTTTATTTCATTTTAAATATAGTATATTTAATGCATCAATAGTACGTCGCTTTCCCTATTGGTCGTCCTGTCTCTAGCTGTTTTACCACTGCACTATGCGTATATACTAATTACTTTCCCTTTCCGCCTTTCCGCCTTTCCGCCGTCCTACGGAGCCGAGCCGTTCAGTCTCGTACTATGCAGAGCTACTGCATCTGTCAGCTCTTTCCCTCTCTCTTCTTTCCCTATTTATTCGGATTTAATGGCATTTGCTCTCATCTAAACCGCACAGCGTCGTTCCGCCAAGGCTGTACCAATCCAACGTCTAACCAGCCAGTTATGCAATCGTTCGAGTAACAAGCTTACTCTGTAATACACACATAGACTAGACACGCCTCTTAGCTGCCGGCTATGCTTGTCTCACACGACAGTCTCGGCATCTTCCACGCTCACGCTGTATCGAGTTGTTGCAGTCTTTCTTTCTTTCTGTTGTGTTACCTTGTCTTGTCTTCTTGTCTTCCTGTCGCCTCCTCTTGACCCTGCGCACAACGACCACACACTGTCCTACATCGTATCCTGTCTGTCTGCATGATCGTCGCACTCGGTCTCTCGAACCGGCAATCTTGTTTGGTTGCATTGGGTAGATGTCGGTCTGTCATGCCTTTCTGATATCCACTGGTTGTCTTTGTTGTGGTTCTATCTCTCTTGCTTTCTTCTATGCAACCTGGTTTTCTTTTCTTTGTCTTTTTCTTCTTTTCTTCCTTCTTTGTCTCAGCATTCTAGATTCCAGCCGTCCTTGGCTTGCTTTCTTTTTTCCCTTTCCCATCTTCCTTTTCCATCTTTGTCTTCATCTACATCAAAGCTGGATTCTGCAACGAACCCCTGATCTAGCAGCGCCCAACCTGCTGGCATCTGCTACTATGTAATGCTGCTAACGTCTGCTAGTCCCATCCTTCCATACGGCAAATATCTTTCAACTCTCGTCTCCATCTCTTCGTCTCTTTCATCGGTCATTCCTCACCATAATTCTTTCTTCTTTCTTTCGTCTCTAGACGTATCCAGTCTTTTACCCATTAATCCATCTCATCTCACATTAATCCATCCCGCAGCATTCTGCCTCCTCTCGCCGTCTCCTTGTGCATTGCTCGGTCCCCTTCTCCTCGTACTTCTACGTCCTTTACCTAGTATGTCTTACCTCTCCTCCATCAGTCCCTGCTATCCGGCCAGGCCATCATACTCTGCTACCCACTCCTCCTGTGCCTGCATAAACCCGCAAGCTTGTATTAATCGGGTCGAACTGCTCCACGACGCTACATCAGATAATGCCACTCCAGAAAGTCAAAAGCCGGCAAGTCTTGCGCCTTTACGTACTATGTATTCTTTTTTGCTACTACAGCATGTACTTCCCAATCCCGGGCTGACAAGTCCGCCTCTGCGCACCGCTTCACTTTATATACATAAAAAGTACACCCCGTGTCTACAGAGTAGAGGTCTATGCGTTCTCCGTAGTTTGGCTATCGACGGTCTTTCCTCTTTTAGTTTCTTGCCGGTCTGCCTGTGTACGAAGTGTTTGCATGAGATGAGGCCTGTGACGCTTCCGAGATACCTCTACTCTCTCTCCTGCTATGCTGTTTCACCGGTGAGCTGCAATGGAATAGCTACTTTGTAGACGTACATCTGCATCAAAACCCGATCTAAAATGGCCTGTTTGTCCTGGACCCCCTAAATCTCGAGACCCGTTCCTCGATTTGTAAATAACTCGTAGCATGTCATTCCTCAGTGTTCAGTGTTCAGTATTCAGTATTCAGTATTCTGTAGGCAATATATCAAGTATTGGCCTCTCCCTTTTGCTCTTGCTCGTTCCTCTTTCGTCTCGTATTATCATCATCTCTTGCCATTTTCACGCTCCTCTGTGTCCCTTCGATCTCTTCCCTTTCTCATCTCCATACTTCTTCGCCTCGACCTTGACATCTCTGTCTACAATCCTGCCGTCTCTATACTGTCTACTGTCTACGTCGGCACTGTCATCGCTCGCTTTACGATCTACTCGAGCTTTCTTCGCGGCCCTTCCATTCTTACAGCTTCTGGCCTCCTCGACCGAGACTCCTCTTCTCACTCTGCTGATTACAAACTACATCTATCATTCAAAACGCCTCTCGCTTCGCTTGCAGATACATCGTATTCACTGCTATTGTCTATTCACCCGTCGGCTCTATCGTTGGCCTCTCTCGTCCTCTTGCTTCGTCGTCTCGCTTTCTCATCTCTTCGTCTTCTCTTCTTTCCTCTGCCTCACTATCTTCTACTTAAATTTTCTTCGTCTCTCTTAAACTCCCAACTCTTCATCTCACCTTCGCCCTACCTCTTGGCCCCTTTGACCCTTGGTCTGATCTCCTGGTTACGTTTTCGCCTGCACTTTATTTCGCGATCTGCACGATCGGCTTCCTCTTTGGATCCTTTACCCCTTCGGCCCTTCTACCGCGTCCACCGTTTACCCATCTGAGCTGGCGGAGATTTTAACCTGCGGCCTTTGCAGTTGTTTGAGTCTTTTGAGTCTTTGAGTCAGTCGATTGATCAAGTAGATGAACGTTGCTGTTTGATCTTCTCCTGTCATTTGGATCTGCTTTGCATATTTTCTTTCGAATTGCGCATTTTTCGAATCCGTTTTCTCTGTCTTTGTCTTTCCTCTTTCCTCTTTCGTCTTATATTCTCGGTCCTTCCTGTTCCTTCCTTCCTGCTCTTTCGCGCACCTTCCTCTTCCTGCTCTTTCCTGCACCTTCATTGCTCCTTCCTTCTTCGCAGCCACGCTCAATTAGCAAACACGTGGCAGAGCCAACTTCGGACGACGACATCGGACGACATCAGTCGATATCAGACGACATCAGACGACACTCAATAGCAAGCAGAAACAAATCAGAATCTCGGAAACAACACAAAGAAACATCAATTCCAAAGAACCCGGGAGCCGGCTTAATAAATACATCGATTCACCCAATACCTCCTACCCGATAACGACTAGCTGCCTACGCCGTCTTCCCTACGGCCCTCCTCCCTACGGCCCTCGCCTGCACTACGCCTACGCCTACGGCCTGCATTACCCATTATTATTAGAGCACTCCTACAGTACTGTGCACTCGCTTGCGCGCTATCGCTAGTACACGCTTACACGCTTATACGCTTATCAGCACTCTCAGTACTCTGTACTGCCCAAAACACATAATCCATCTTCGCCGCCGGCTATCTCAACGCCCGCCCGCCAGCCGCGCCAACCACACCACCGGGCCCAACGCCGTCATTCCGCCGCTTTCCCTGCTCTCATTCGCTCGTTGTGCTCTACTCCAACCTACTCCAACACACTACAGATCGACAGGGCTGGCCCAAGCTGCCTATTCCGTCTGCTACCAAGACAATTCCTCCCCGCCGCCGCCCTGACTCGCTATCTCGCCCGCAGTCCATTCCAAACAAATCCGCTGTGGCATAGAGAGTAGAGCTGCTTACACGGAGAAGCACGTATCACGCTCGTGCCCTGTACTGCTGTGCTCTATACTGCACACACTAGTGTATCCTGTACTCTGTACCTTATCGCACCCCCTGGTGCCATAGTATCCTCAGTAGTGACTACCAAGCCCATCCCCGACTCGTGGCACCACACAATGGGCCTCTTCTCAAGAAAGGACAGGTCCTCGCCGAAGACGGGCGCCAACCCCGCCAAGGTCGTCACTGCTTCACATTCCACCGGCTCTCTTAATTCGGGCAGCTCTCTCAAATCCCCCATCTCTCCCTCTTCCTCCTTCGTCCATAATTCCGTCTACCAGCAACAATACGGCTTCATCCCACGCACCCTCAACCGCTCTTCCGCAGGCACCTTTAGATCTACAGCCACAAGCATGTCAAGTCCCGCCTCGCCCGTTCACCTGCCCAAGGTCGACATCCCCCGGCCGCCGGACCCGGCCCTCGACCCGGCCGGCTATCTGCGCAGCTTGCCCGCCGTCCGCGAGCGCTCCCGCATCGTCAGCGACAAGGCCCTGCGCAATGAGCTCAACCACTTTGATGTCGACATGTCCAAGTTCCCAGACATTGTCAGCTTCGTCGCCCAGATCATTCGCCGCGACTACGAGGCCCCCTATGCCCCCTCCATCCCGCCCCATGGCCGCTACCAGCACTTTGCCGTCGGCGGCCGCGACCGTGTGGCCCTGCTCCTCACCACCTTCCCGCCCGAGATCGACAACACCGAGCGCTGTCGCCGCCTGATTGACCTCTTCCTCGTCAGTGTGCTGCTGGATGCCGGCGCCGGCACCGAGTGGCAGTACAAGAGCACAGAGAACGGCAAGTACTACAAGCGCTCCGAGGGCCTTGCTGTCGCCAGTCTGGAAATGTTCAAGGCCGGCATCTTTTCCGGCCAGCCCGGCACCAACAAGACCCAGGTCGACAAGGACGGCCTGCGTGCGCTGACCGTGGACGTCCTTGCCAATGGCCTGCAGCACGGCCCAGGGAACAATGTTGCTGGTCTCGAGGGCCGCTCCAACCTGCTGATCCGCCTCGGCGATGCCCTGGCGTCCAACACCGACTTCTTCGGCCCCGAGGGCCGCCCCGGCAACATGGTCGACTACCTGCTCGCCCACCCCACAACACAGGCCTCGTCTATGCCCATTGTGCTGCTGCCCGTGCTCTGGAGCCTGCTCATGGACGGCCTGGCACCCATCTGGCCCGCCTCCCGCACAGCCATCAACGGCACCTCGCTGGGCGATGCCTGGCCCTGCAGCGACATGCCGCAGCTGCAGAAGCAGACCGACCCTGCGTCGCCGCCGCCGGCCCGGAAATCCTCCACGCCGACATTCTCGCCGTTCCCTAACGCCGCTGGCGCCAGCACCGCCGCTTCTTCTTCTTCGTCGCCATCACCGCCGTATGCCGCTGCCGCGTGGGAGAGCATTGTGCCGTTCCACAAGCTGACACAGTGGCTCACCTACTCGCTGATGCAGCCCATGCAGACGCTGCTCAAGATCCACTTTGCCGGCACCGAGCTGCTGACCGGCCTGCCCGAGTACCGCAACGGCGGCCTGTTTATCGACCTGGGCCTGCTGACGCTGAAGAAGGCGGACACCGAGCGCGGCCTGGCACACTATCGTGGCTACTGCGAGCGCACCGGCACGCAAAACGTCGAGGTCGCGCCCATGTTTGAGCCCAGCGACGACGTCATTGTCGAGTGGCGTGCCGTCACGGTCGGCTTCCTCGACAAGCTGAGCGCCGAGGTCAACAAGTACATGGCGGCCGAGCTCCAGGGCCACGAGCTGAGCCTGCCGCAGATCCTGGAGGCAGGCAGCTGGAAGGGCGGACGCGAGATTGCCGAGATGTCGCGGCCAAACACCAAGGAGCCGCCCATCCTGATCGACTCGGACGGCACCGTCTTTTAGGCTGTGTGCATTCAAGTGTGGATGACTGTATTCTGTCTCTTTTTTATGTGTATATTTATTAAAATGTGTTTGGATTTATGAGCAACAATAAAGAAACAAGACTACTTATGAGCGCACTTTCACTGGTTTGCTAGAATGACCAGAGGGACTTTAGTGATGTATATGCAGTTCTAGATGAGACGAATAGAAGAATGATGAATGATGATTGAAACAGAACAGGTGGTATTACAGTTGCTTTTGAGTTAGTCCATTCCCCTCATGCCTCTATCAGCGTAGACCTTGGGACATCTACTTCTTCCCCGCCTTGGCCATGGCCTTTTTCATCTCGCGGTACTGGCGCTCGGCCTCGCGGCGGCGGTACAGCCCCTCCTCGTCCTCGACAGTCCGCTTCTTCTCAAACACGTCTGCCTTGGCGAAAATCTCCTTGGTGCTCATGCTCTGCTGCTTGTCCTTGGCCTGGCCCATCATCTTGTTCCAGCCCTGCTTGACCACATCGACAGCAGAAGGGGGCTCGGCCGCCGCCGCCGCCGCCGCTGCCGCCGCGCTCTGCTGGTTCTGCTGCTGCGCCACTGTGCGTGGCGCCTGCCAGCTGGAGCCGGGCTCCAGGCGGTACGACACGGGCACCGAGCTTCTTGCCGCCGACGATGCCGCGGCATTGAGCGTGCCGCCGGCCAGCATCTTCTCCATGGGCGGCAGGCCCTTCCAGCGCCGCAGCCACGGCTGGTGCCACAGCGCCGTCTGCAGCATCTGCAGGAACGACGACGTGAAGAAGAAAAAGGTCAGCAGCGACGACATGCGGGCCGTCAGAATCACACTGATGGGCGTGATCACCATCTGCATGATCCGCATCATGCTCTGCATCTGCGGCGCCATGTAGCGCATGTTGGCGCGGAAGATGACGTACATGACACCGGCCGAGCCCAGCGGCAGCAGGAAGTACGGGTCGGGCACCGTCAGGTCCTGGAACCACAGCAGGCCCGTCGTCTCCAGCTCCGGCACCGGCAGCGACGCCATTCCGCGCAGCAGCCGGAACATGCCGTAGCCAAACGGCACGTTGATCATGGGCACAAACATGCGCCACGTCGACACGTTGGCGTCCTTTTGCATCTGCTTGAGCTTGAGGCGCGCCTCCATCGCCTTCATCTGCGAGTCGCCACCGCCGCCGCGGAAGGCCGCCGTCTGCATGTCCTCCATGGCCTTGTTGTACTCGGGGTTGCTGCGCAGCAGCTGGATCTTGGCCGAGTGCTCGGCGGCCGTCAGCGAGGGCATGAAGATGGCGGCACGGAACATGAAGGTCGCGGCGAGCACCGATGCCCACCAGGGCAGGCCGGTGTAGACGTGGACGTGCTCAACGGCCCACTGGCACATGCTGGTCGGGCCCCAGCCGTAGTCGAGGCCGAGGGCGTGCAGGTAGCCGAGCTGGTTGGAGGACATGTCGAGCAGCGCGGAGCCGTCGAGCAGTTCGGCCAGCATGGCGGTATCATCAGGTGTAGTAGAAGCAGTAGAAGAGAGAATGGGTTCAGCGGGCGGTGGTGGTGCGGCAGCAAGGGGTTCTGGCGTTGGTGCTGGTGCTGCTGGTGCTGGTGCTGGTGCTGGTGCTGGTGTAGAGGTTGCCGCAGCGGTAGCTTCTGCTTGTGCGGCATCGGGGGCGGGCGAGGCCTTTCTGAAAAAGGGCCACAGCGAGAAGGCGGCGGCCGTTGAGGGGAGGTTGTTGTTGAGGTTGAGGCGGGCCGTCGTCGAGGAAGAGGAGGCGACGGTCACGCGGCGGCCGGACAGCTGGGCAATGGTGGTAGCCGAGCCACCGGCCATGCGGCGAGTGCCAAAGTTGCGGGTGCCAGTCTAGTGTTCGGTCAGCCACTACACAAAGTGATCAAGTACATCGGAAGACTCACGCGAAGCCGCAGGGCCTGGCTGGGCCGGACGAGACCCCTGCTGGGAAGCATGACGGCGGAGGAGGAAGCCGGGGGTTGAGTTTGCAGGCGAGGAGGAGAAAGTAAAAGAAAAAGAAAAAGAAAACCACAAGTCACTGAGAGGGGCGCGGGACAGTATCACAAGGTCCGTCGCAAGTCGCAGTCTCAATCGGTCTCAATCGCAAAGCATCAATGCCTCATTTTTTCCGTCCAGGCTTGGAGGATAATACTTTTTTTGTTGAATTAAAGTGGTAGTAAGTTTAAGTGGTTTATTAATTAAATATAATTAAAAGTGATATTTTATTTAATTTTCGCGGGGTGGGCCAATCAGCTGGCACCTGGCGGCGGACCGGCAATGGTGTCGACAATTGAACAATTGAACAATTTCACCAGGTTCACATATTATAATTAGAGTTGTATTAACAGTGTTGGCATTGCAGGTGTATATACAGTCAGCCAGACGGCTCTTCTCGTTCTCCTTTTGTGTCGCGATGAGACGATGACGTGAAGACGAGATGGAAGAAAGGACGATAACAAAAAGATGGATGTGATAATGACAGCAGAACAGAAACAGAGCATTCGTGATATTCAGCGTAAAAGACAAACAAATCAAACAGAAACAAATAATAAAGTAAATGTGGTCGTGGTATCGAAGCAAGCTGTGCAGAGTCGAGTCGCAAGGCTGAGAGAAGCTGGGATGCCGGACAAGGCAGGCACGGCACATGGCAGATGTTAATGTCAGATGGCAGGAGACGGGATATGCCGAATCGCTCTTTCCACATCCGGCCATGCGGCTTTTGCGCTCGGCGTGCCTGCCTCAATAGTTCAGCCGTCGTGCTCCGTTTTGTCGCCTGCCGCTTCCGTTGTCCGTTTTCCGATTTCCGTCATCCGGACAGCTTCGCCTGCTACCGCTTCTCGCGCACCTCGACGCCAGGGCCAGCTCTCCGCGACAGAGGGAAGACCTGTCGCAGTTAGTATTTGCATGGGATCCTCCAACAAGATACTCCAGTCTCCACATACCTTTGTCTCGCTCCAGCCGAGCCGGAACGCCCACTCGTGTGCAAACAGCTCGCCAAAGCCCATCATCATGCCGTTGACGAAGGGCAGGAACAGGTTGATGGAGGCACCACGGAAGATGGACCAGATGGTAGGTGCCTGGTACAAGATGATGGGGTGGTTGTCGCTGACCTCGTCGACACCGGCACCGGCCAGCTGCACGTCCTCGGCGTTGTAGAGCTCGCTGTCGGAGTGCATGGTGACGCCGGACTCGGCCATTGGGTTTGGAAGTTCGTCGGCCATGGTGTGTGTGTGAATATAAGACTGCGTGACTGTGTGATTGCGTCAATTGTCGGCGTTCGTCGTGTCGGCTGTCGTCGTTGCGTCGGTGCGAGGGGAAGAAGAAAAACAGTCGCGAAATGACGGTATAGCTGCCCCACCGTTTTGGCAGAAGACGGGGGAAACGGAGAAACGTAGTGTAATACGTGTATATTGAGAAGAGGCAAGAACAGATAGTACCCCTCCGTTTTGATTACATAAGTTTTCCAGGAACGTTACTGGCAGCAGGGGTCTGTTTAGCCTTGCCATTAGCGATGGCGGGGCAGCGACCGTTCAGCGCCTCAGCGTCGGTTTGCTTGCTTGACGTCGCCCGGAGCTGCCTGTCCTAGGAACTAGCAGCAACTGCCTAATCCAGCCAGCCAGCCAGTCGCCAGCCCTACGACCTTCTATTTACATAGCTCTTTCCCGTTTATTGTTCATTGTTCGAGCTTGACCCTCTCAATACTCGACTCTCTCAATCACTCTGCTTTCTTCACTCTTCTTTCACTCCAAACCAACACCATGGCTGAATCACAGGACGAGATCATCAGCAGTTTTGTCAGTCTGACTGGCGCCTCGACTTCCGAGGCCCAGCAGCACCTCGATGCCGCCAACTGGGACCTCAACACGGCCGTTGCCGAATTCCTCGAGCCCAGCACAGACGCCGACGCCGACGCGGAAGCCGCAGCCGAGGAGCCGGCATACACGGGCCCGCGTACGCTTGACGGCCGCCCCGCCCCGCAGTCACAATCACGAGCCCCGGCCTCAGCGTCGCGGCCACAGCAGTCGGCCTCGTCGTCGCAGCAGAAGAAGAGGGGCCTCATGACCTTTTCGTCGCTAAAGAGCGGCGGCGGCGCGTCGTCTCAGGCGGGTCGTGGACACGGTCACGGCCACGACGATGACGACGACGACGACAGCGACTTTAGCGACGACGAGAACGCCAACCGTGGCGACCTGTTTGCCGGCGGCGAGAAGTCCGGCCTGGCCGTCAAGGACCCTAGCATGGCCGGCCCCAACTCGCAGAAGATCATGCGCGACATTGTTAACAAAGCAAAACAGTGCGTCCTTGATAGATTGAATAGGGCTCTGGGTAGCTTCAGGTGCTAATGTGATTTTCTATAGAAACCGCTCGGAGCCTAGCCCGTCTGCGGCGCCGTCTCGGTTCCGTGGCTCTGGCATGACGCTCGGTGGCGAGGGTACAGAGTCGCGCGTGATTCCCGACCCGACTGCAACGCCTGCGGGCAGACCTGGTGCGGCGGCGGCGGCGGCTGCCACGGCCGAGCCTGCTGAGCGGTCGCTGCACATCTGGACAGACGGCTTCAGTATCGATGACGGTCCGCTGCACCGTTACGACGACCCGAGCAACGCGGCTGACCTTGCCCACATCCGCCAGGGCCGTGCGCCGCTGCGCCTTATGAACGTGCCCTACGACCAGCCGGTTGATGTCAAGCTGATACAGCACGAGGAGGCCTGGCACCAGCTGCCGCGCATCTACCGGCCATTCTCGGGCGAGGGCAGACGCCTGGGCAACCCGACGGCCCCTGGCGAGACTGCAGCGTTTGCATCTACATCTGTCGCAGCAGCAGCACCGGCAACGCCGGCGGCAGCACCAGCATCCAACGAGCCGACGATTGACGAGTCGCTGCCCACGCTCATGATCCGCGTGCAGCTGCCCGACGGCACCCGGATGCCGGCGCGCTTCAACACCACACAGACGATTGGTGATGTGTACGACTTTGTGCAGCGGGCACTGCCTGCGGGACAGCAGACGCGCGGATGGGTGCTGGCGACGACGTTCCCAAACAAGGACCACACGGACAAGGCGGTGGTGCTGGGCGAGACGGCCGAGTTCAAGCGTGGCGGTGCCGCCGTCGTCAAGTGGACATAGCTTTCTTTTTACTGTGGTGAGAAGACTACGGGCAGATATGAACAAGGCGTCGCAGTCAAATACAAGGAAAACAAATGCAAGAAATCGGCAAATCAGCAAACGTGTGTGCAGAATATGTATTCAGGTATCTTGTGGTCATAAGTGCCCTGCTCGGGTGATATAAAGTAGATGAGCAATAACAAACAACAAACAACAAACAACAAAAACGCCGACCCAAACGCCAATAGATCCAATGCCTCCTCTTTCGATGGTTTGTGTATTCTCACCACGCCTCGCGTCCCCTTTACGTCTCTTCATTTGACAGATAGTAGCATCAAGTGTATAGATGATGTTGGCCTTGCTGCTGCTGCTGCTGTTGTTGTTGCTGCTGGTAGTCCTTGGTGATGCTCACCGGCACGTCTAGGTACTCAAACTGCTTGGCGGCAATCTGCGTGTTGAGCAGCGCCGCATTGAACCGCGCCTCGCCCGGCGGCAGCACCACCAGAATATACGTGTTGGTCGTGAACTTGCCGATGAACAGGTTGAAGCGCAGGCCGAAGCGCAGCTCAAACAGCTTGAACTGCTCGGCGTTGCGCGGCGTGCCGGTGTACCGTGCCAGCGAGCTCTTGAAGGACTTGAGGATGTTGCTCATGCGCTCGAAGCGGTCCTCGCACGGGTTCGCAGCGCCCTCGGCCGAGTTCCAGTGCGACACGACCAGGAAGCTCGTGCGCTCAAACAGCAGCATCTCCTCGGCCTCGACGAGGCGGCCTAGGTGGCCCAGGTTGGTCTCGATGAGCGCGAGGTTGGGCACGAGGTCGTGGATGATGCTGGCCCATGCCTTGTAGAGCGACTGGTCCCAGATGCTCGTGGCAAACGGCGTGAGCTCGAGCTCGATCTCGTCGCTGCCGGGGGTCTGCTGGTCCTCGCCGTCGCTCAGCGGGCTGCCAATTCCGGCGCCGTTGCTCCCCCCGTCGGACAGCGCTTCGCCGCGGACATTGTCGCGCATGTTCTGCAGGTACTCGGCCGTCTTTTGGCGCACGAGCCGCACGCGCTCTTCGAAAAACGCCTCGCGCTGCGTCGCCACAATCAGGTCCATCTTGTGGATGAGCACAAACACCTTGGCGCCCGACGAGTACTGCGTCAGCGCCGCGATGACCGACACGTAGGTGGCGAGGTCGCGCTCGACGTCGCGCGACTCAATGTCAAAGACGTAGATGAGCACGCCGACATTGGAGAAGACGTGCTGGCGCTGCTGCGACAGGTAGTTGTCGGTAAAGGCCTCCTGGCCGCCGCAGTCCCACAGGTTGAGGGTGAGGTTGCCGAGGAACTTGACCTGCGAGAGATCAATGTCGATGGTGGCGCCGAGGCGGCGCGTGTCGCGGGCGAGATAGGAGCTGAAGATGATGGAGCGCATGCTGGACTTGCCGGAGCCGCTCTTGCCCATGAGGAGGACTTTTCGCTTCTTAGGCTTCTTGACCTCGGTGCGGACATCGGCGCCGAAGAATGGGATGTTGTCCGCCATGGCGATGGCGAGAGGAGGAGGACGAGGAGGAGGAGGACGAGGCTGGCAAGACAGAGTCGAGGACGTGGGATCAAAGACGAGTAGAAGTTGGTGGCGGCCGGTAGATACAAGATGGCCGCAGTCGGTGCCGGCAAGGTCGTCGGCAATGATGCTCGGATCTAGAACCAGAATCCAGAATCCAGAGAGCTGTAGTTAGTAGAGAGCAGAGGCAAGCTTGGAGATAGCAGGTGGGGCTACAGCGGGCGGCATACATAGTAAAGTGGTGCTGGCGGGCAATCAGGCGTGAAAACTCCACCATTGCCGCAGCGTGCGGGATAGTGCTTTAGCGGGGTACTTTTGAGTGCACCTATTTTACTAGGAGACGCAAGTACTGCCCCCACGCTCATCGGCCATTATGTAAGACGTGCTTCAGTCTTAGGCCTGCTTCAGGTGCACAGCATCACGAGCTCCATGTTTATCATATCCAGGAAGCATCTGGCAGTTCTTTGAGAATGGTATATTAACCGTGTAGTACACAAGATGAGCAATAGTGTAACAAGAAACGCCGTACCTTTTCCCACCGAGCCAAACTATAAAATAAAAAAAATAAGCAACGAGAAACGAGAAAGAAAGAAGAAAGAAGAAAAACAAAAAGAGAATAGACGGAGACAGGATAGACCTCTACAGCCTACTCAATGTTCCGTGCCTCGAGAATCACAGAGTTGAGCCGCCGCTCGCCCAGCTGCGCCACCCTGTTGCCCACAATCGGACCCAGGAAGTCCACCAGCTCGGCCGTCTCGACGTCGCTCGTGCTCGTGGACCCGTTGACGCCGTTGGTCGCCGGCGGCGACGGCAGCGACGACGTCGTCGAGGCCGACAGCGTCTGGATCGCCTTGAGGATGCCGCCGCCCACAAGCATCTCAAACTCGAGCGCCGACGCACTGCTGCGCTCCTGCAGCGGCTGCAGCACGTACGTGTCAAATGTCCGCAGGTTAGGCAGCAGCAGCACACGCACGGCCTCGGGACCGCCCGCCGCCGACAGGCCCGCCACGGCACCAAACAGCACACCCACCGGCCGGTCCGGCTCCAGCAGCGTCTTGAGACACGTGCGCGTCAGCTTGGGCCGCAGCAGCGTGTTGCTCTTGGCGAACTTGCGCGCCAGCAGGCCCAGCAGCGACGCCGCGAGTTCGCGCAGCATGTAGATTTCGCGGTTGCCGGCCGCCGACGTGCTCGATGCGGCCTCGCCCTCCTTGCGGCCCAGCTTTTGGCCCAGCAGACAGGTCAGCACGGGCGCGCACAGCGGCGTCACGTAGGGGTCCAGGAACACGTGCGGGTTCTCGACGAGCGCCGACGTGAGCTCCATCATGTGGCGCAGCACCGTGACGTCGTCGATGCGGTGGGTGATCTGCGTCGCGATAAAGGACACAAAGTAGGGCACGAGCTGGTGCAGGCCGGGGTCCGAGCGCACCGACTCGAGCGCGGCCTGGCGCAGGCGCAGCACCTCGTCGTCGGGGCTGTCGTCGAGAATGGCTGCCTGGATCTTGTCAAAGTAGAGCACGAGCTCGTTGCTGATAATGTGCTTGACGGCGGGCTTGAAGCCGACATTGTCGTTGCCGGCCAGGGCCGCCAGGGCGGGGTTGGCGCCGGGGCCCTTGGCAACGAGTTCCTGTGTGCGCGCCTCGGCCGTCGTCGGGTTCTGCGGGATCGACGGCTGCACGCCCTCAATAGCAAGCCAGTGAGCTGTCATGTTAGCGTCGGTCAGAACAAATCCAAAGAAAATCTAAAAGCAGCGCACCTGTTAGAGATGCATCCCGCGGCACTTTGGGCAGCTGCGCGTTGATGAGCTTCTCAAACTCAATCTCCTCGTCTTCAATGTAGAACAGCGGCTGGCCGGGCCCGAGAGACGCCTCGCCAAACCGCAGAGGGCGCGTCGACTCGTAGCCGTACAGGGGCTCGACATCCAGCACGCGCATGGCGAGGCTGACGTCCTGCACGGTCAGCGTCGTGCGGTTGGCCGCGCGCATAAACCGCAGCGCCTCCACGAGCACCTGGCCGACGCGGAACTCGACATCCTGCGACAGGCAGCGCAGCGCGTCGTCGCCGAGCGCAGAGATTCCCACAGACTCGGCCACGTCGCGCACATTGTCCGGGTTCCACAGCAGCCGTGTGGTGTCGTCCTTGGCCGCCATGTCGTCGTCGGGGGAGTAGCAGTCGTCCGTCAGGCAATGTCCCGGGGGTGGTCTTGGCTCGTCGCGTCAATGCTGGATCTAGGTCCGGGAATGTTTCGTTGGTTGTGTTTGTTTTGTTAATTGCAGCTCCGTCGTCCGCAAGATCAATCGTAAAGCCGCAATTGATTGTTAGTGATGGCTAGTTGACGTTCAGCAGCTGTCGCGAGAGCTGGAGGTCGCGGAGGTCGCTGGTCAAAATGCGCACGGGCCACTACTGGCTGTCATGTCCAGTGTGGACCCACTTTAACCACCCGCAGCCTCGTCTTCACTGCAGCAGCTGCACCTGCCAATCTGTTCATAGAGATGATTCATGCTTTATTAGTCATATATGTTGTGTGATTCAAGTCATTCTTTCATCGACCGATTACAGAGCATGTCGGTCTACGACGTTTTGTCCACACGATGCTTGCATCTTAAGCCTATAAAGATGACCTTGACTTCAACAACCATAGAACGGGTCTAGTGGCCAAATGGCAAGGCGCTTGGCTACGAACCAAGAGATTGCAGGTTCGATCCCTGCCTAGATCATTCGATTTATTTTTTTGCATTCTGTTGTCTATGAAATATTTTTTATAGTTTTTCATGTTTTTTTGTTGTCGTTTGGACCGGGTATGAACTCATGTTGCAGCGTAATTTTGCTTATGTAATCAATTCAACGATATCACGAGTTCATAGGAAGGCGCTTTGTCGAATTATTCAATTATATTCAGAAGAACTAACTATTATCGATACTGGTTAACGTGATGAATCACTTTAACATATGCAGGGCAATTGTGTCAAATATAAGTACATTAAAAAACGGCCAATCGAGGCTTGAATCACAGGGATGCCACCGAACATAGAGGAGAGATAATGATAGAAAAGAGAATAGGAATCAAGAGAATGAACAGAGTGGATAAACATGATGACATTGAAAAAGTAGAGAGAAGAACCGGCATTACATAAGACAGACACAATACCACCAAGTAAAACTCCCCTCCAGTTTTGGACTTTTGGTAGCCTCCGAGAAAAGGTATCGAAAGAGAACAGTAAACAAAGAAGCAGAGAAGAAGAGACAATAAACATACCAACCAGTAGAACAGGAAGAAAGGTAAGAACACAGGAAACAAAAGAAACAGAAAGCAAAAGAAATAAGAGGTAAACGCGGAAACAAAGACAACCCAATCAAATCACATCAGAGAACAAATGGCAAATAAACTAAACAATCAAACAATCAAACACGCTTGGAGTAGCCGTAAACCCACGTGTAACCGTTCCACCGCGTCTAACGGGCCGGTCCAGGACCTGGGGGCAGCGATGAGGAATGCCCTTCGCCGTGGTCGATATCCATGCGGTCGGAGCCGGCGCCAGGACCGGCACTCGAGAACCGATCCTTGGGCGACGGCGCGTCAAAGAGGCCGCGTGCTGGACGCACCTTGGGGTCGGTGTCGTTCACCGTCGACAAGATCGACCGGCCTGACCACCCGCCGCCGTCGCCGCCACTGGGGCGCAGACTTGTGGCAGTACTGTCTCCAAATCCACTAGCACCGGGGCTGCCGCTGCCGCCGCGCATGGCAGGCCGTGCCGCGTCACCACTCGACGTCTTGTTAGTGTCAAAGTGCATGACTGTGCTGTGCCGGTCGAGCGGCTGTCGTTGCTGCGAACGGTCGCCCCCCTTCTTTGCGGCCGCGCTGCCAAACATGGACCCGCTTCCTGCGCCGCCTGAGCTGCGTCGGAAATCGCCAAAAGCACTGTCCATGCGCATACCAGGCGACGTGCCATAGTCACCGCCGCCGCCGCTGCCCGGCGACATGCTCCCATCGTAGGATCCTCCACCCGCAGGTGCCAGCGGTACCATAATGCCCGACCGGAAATTCGCATGCCCATTATCGCCGGCTGGGATTGCGGCGAGCCCCTTGCGGCGAGCACTGTTCGCCCGCAATTTCACCACGTCGGGCAGGTCCTCTGGGTCATCGACTCGGTGCTGTGCCATCAGCTTCTGCAGCTTCGTCGGGCGCGGCTTGCGTGTGCTCTTGGACTCCTCGATCAGGGGTGGCGGGTCGGGTGCGACAGGGAAGCGCTTGTGCAGCACCTGGCGCAAGAAGTTGGTTTCGCGCGTCAGCAGAATCTCTGCACCTTCAATCTTCCGCAGGTAAAAGCGCTGCTTAATCGCGTCTGCCTTGGACGTCAGATTGGGGTCAATGTACGGCTTGATCTTGTCCTGGAACTCAATCGCATTCGTGATAATGTCGTTCAGCAGCTGCTCCTCTTCTGTTTGAAAAGGCAGTGACGGGATATCGTTGAACAACGCAATCAGCGACTCCAGGTCCGGACGGGCGGCATCACGCGGGATCTTGACGCGCCAGTCGCAGATCGGGCACGTGTACTTTTCGTCTTCCTTGACCTTGCCACGGGCAATCTTGAGGCATTTGCCGTGGTACCACTCATGGCACACCTCGCACTCGATCATCATGCCCGCCTCGGTGCGCCGGCAGATGCAAAATACTTCGCGCTTCGAATTCTGCCACGACTTAGCACCAGCCTCCGGACTGGGCTCTCTAGATGCTGGCTCAACTGGCGAGCGAGGCTTGTCGTCTTGCGTGTCGAAACAGTCATTGTTGCGCGCCAGCACATGCTCCATGTGCGACTTGAGAATGTACAAAGGCGCATTGGTCTTGCCAAAGATACGCTTGCCTTGCCGCATCCAGTCCTCGTTCTTCCTCTGCTCCTTTTCCAGGTCGTGTGTTCCGGGCGGCTTCGATTGCAGCAAAAAGATGTCGTTCATCAGCGAGATCACCTCGACGTATGCCGGGCGGTTGCGGTAGTCCGGTTCGTGGCACCGGTTGTTGAGGTCCAGCACCCGTCTATGAGCATCCCTATGCTTTTGCAGCATTTGGTCAATCCGCTCCAATGTCGACGTCGTGACCGGAACATTGCCTGCTGAAGCTTGGTGCGACAGTGCCTCCAGTTGCGGGTAGTGCACCGTCTCTGCTTGAAGAAGCTCCGACGCCTTCTTTTCCCACTGGTTGCCGTTGGCAGCCAGCTCCTTGAAGTACCGGATGTGGTCGTTGTTGTACTGGTTAATGCCAAGACGCACGCTGGTGTCGAGAAGCTCATTGACGTCCTCCAGTGTCATGTGGGTGCCGCGGCTGATCTCAGCCCGCTGGGTCCATTTCAGCTGCTCGAGGAAGTTGGCAAGCTTCTCGACCTCGGGCACATCCACATTGAATGCATGGCCGTCCTCGAGCAGAGTCTCGATAGTCTCAGCCGTCTGAGTCGACACATGCTCCAGGGCGCGCCGCGCGTTCTCCTGGAAGACCTTGATCGCATCAGCCCTCTGCTGCAGGAGCATTACCTCCGGGCACTCAAACCCTATCCGCGCAGCCTCGTCGAGCAGCCGGTATATGTTGGAGATGTTCCGAGCCTCGCGCTCTTTCTCGTCGTTCTCGCCGCTGCCGGCGCTGATCGATTTGCGACCGCTGGCCTGGGAGCTCTTGTCGTTTTTCCGTCGGTTTTGCTGCTTCCGGACAATATAGTTAGTTGCCTCCTCAACCCAATGGTTGCAACGGTCAACAAACTCGCGCAGAACCGGCAAAGAAGGAAGGTCGTAGGGTATCCGTTCACCTTCGTTAAGTATGGCCCGGAGTGCGCGGAGAGACGGCGTCGCATCCTCCTCCAGCAGCCGGTCGTATTTTTCCTCCCAGACTTCGGGCAGGGCTGCCTTGTCTGCTACTTTCTTGTGCATGGCTTCAATCTCCTCTTCGCTGTGGCGGTAGATGAGCGTGTGGTGTTCTCCGAGAAGTCGGCTCGTGTCCCGTGCCTGACAGCAGTTGTAGGTTCCCGCATGCTCGAGGCACATGATCTTGCCTGTCTTGTTGCACTTGAATCGTGAAAGGTAACTAAAGGCCTTGCAGTACGAGCATTGGTACTCGTCCTCTGGCACAACCGAATCGTCGTATGTCAGTGTCAGGGGGCAGTTGTGTGCACTGCTGTCGCTGGCACCGCGCCGCCCTGTGTTGCCGTCATTATCGGTTTCCGCAAACTGGCATTTGTGTGGAACGTCACTGTGGCGTGTCAAGAATATTGCACGATAAGAAGCCTCCCGATCCCGGATCCGTTCAAGCGCTGGCGCAAGCCACTTTGCCGTACTTATAGTTAGAGGTCCAGTTGCCGTGCTTGTCACATCATCGGCTCCACTCCAGAGAAGCTCCTCATGGGAGAAGCATGGCTGGCGGCGGAACTGCTGCAGTCTGTCCACGCCTCCAAGGCCAAATGGCTCCCAGTCGCTCGGTGCGAAGTTTACAGCCTCGTTGAAGTTGAAGCCGTGGTTAAAGCCTGCATGGTACGCTTGAGGGAAAGTAATAACCAGTTGGCCGGCCCGCTGGTCGACAGCATAGACGCGCACTCCGGCTTCCTTGAGCTTCTCTGGCGGCAGAAGAGTAACCAATTGGAACAGCAGATCGGGCTGCGTTTCAAACAAATCCGGCACGGCCTCGCGCATGGCGTTCTCAAATTTTTCCGCATCCTCGCCAGGAATTCCGTACCACGTCTTGGTGGCACCAAAGTGCTGGTAGTTGGCAGAGTAGGCGTAGTGGTCCTCGTTGTGCCAGCAAAATGTCGAAAAGATCATGCCCACGTAGACCCAGGGGACAGTCATGCCTGAGATATCAGACTTAATATAGCGGAAGATACTCTCCGGGTGGAGGGGCAGAATGTTGAGGTTCCAAGGGTCTGTCGAGTAGGGGTCGTTGGGGTTCTTCTCGATAGTAGGGAATCCCGATCCATGGGTTGTGCAGTGGATGTCGGCACCATATTCGACCTCAACATTGTCATCAATGCTGGACACGAGACGCCAGAATTCCTGCTCGACGTCGTCCTCGGTAACCGGCCGATGGCAGTTGTGAACGGGGTCGATAGGCATCTTGTTCTCAAAGTAGTTTTGCTTGAACTCGGCCGCCATTTCTTGGAACTGCTTGAGCGAGTAGAGACCACCATCCTCAAAGCCATACTGGCCGTCGCCAACGAGACAGCGAGGGCAGTTCCACTCTGTCGTCGGCTTGGAGGATATTGGGGGGTCGAGGCATTTGCCGTGGTAAGCATAGTCGCATGACTCACAGACGCACAAAAAGCCGGCCGACTCACCCTTTCCGCACTGCTCACAGACCTCCCAGATCTCGCCGGCATCTTCTCGAGGAATGCGAGCCTGCTGAGGGCGGAGCTGTGACATGTTGGAACCCGCCACTCGCGGAACAGCCTCCTTCTTGAGACGCTTGCTTCTCCGCGCAGTGCCATCTTCTTCGTCGTCGCCGTCGGCGGGCTCCTCCTTAAGGGACACCTCAGACGAGTCTTCACCAAGCTGGCGCTTGAGCGGGTGGGCAGGGGCCAGACCCTTGTCGGAACTCTTGCCAGCAGTGAAGGGACTACCATTGCGGCTATTCAAGGCTGTGAATCCACCAGAAGAGCTTGGCCGTGGGGGTGTGCTTCTGGTTGTAGTGGGTGTTGCGCGCTGGCTGCTGGTGGCTGCCTGGAGGGCGTCACTTGCCTGGCGTGCTGGCGAGTCACCACGGACGCTAGATGGTGTGTTGGCTGATGACCGCTTCATAGGGCTGTTTCCCGTGTCAGGGGTAGTGAAGGGGCCGCCGTTTTCAATCTCCAATTGCTGGTGGACACCGGGTTTGGCGACGCGAAGGTAGTCCTCGTAGGGGCAAAGCCACTTTTGGTACGAGTTCTTGAGCGAGGTCGACAGAGACGACATGATCTTCCCGCTGTAACCCAGGTCACGACCGATTTCAGCCCACTTCTTGAATTTGCACACGTTGTCGAAGCCGCCTCGCGAGTCGACGGCGCGCTTGAGCTGGTAGAGATCAAGAGGCTTCTTGTCCACATATGGCAGACGAGTGAGAGTGTTGCCCTGGTTCTTGTGGTACTTGAAAAGGCCATCCAAGTACGAGATATTGACGCGTGATCCTGTGAAGAATTGTTAGACGGTGAAGACAAGGAGAAGAGCTAGGTTCCACGGGGTACGTTGTTGATTTGAAAACTTACCGCCTTCAACAGAGTTCAGCTCCTGCTTTCGTGTCTGAAAATGGAATTTCTGCAATCTCATCAGTATTGTATATCTCTCACTGTGTAACGCACTCAAAGTGCGGCGATGTGACCCTGTACGTACAGTTGTGTCGATGGAAAAGGGCGGGTTCCAGCTGTCGGGCGGGATGATCTTGCAGATACCGAACTTGGACGCTTCGGGAGAGATCTTGCGCATGTACTCCATTGGATCCTTCCACTCCTCGTCTGTCGGCGTGTAGGTCGGCGCCTCTTCGATGCCCTGCGGACGGTTTTTGCGCTTGCCGCTTTCGCGGCTGGCCGTGGGCTGTCCACGACGCTCGACCGAGTTCAGATCCAGCGGCGGGCTGATCATTGAGCTGAGCGGTGGTGGTGGTCCATTGTGTGTCGACGAGGCAGTGTTTGACGTCGACTGGCCCATCCGTGTCCTTGAGGGGATAGATGCGCTGTTGGGAGGGTTTGTTGACGCGCCTCGTGCTGGTGATGTGCGCGTGCTGGGAGCATGTGAGCCGCTGGCCGCTCGTGAGCTCTTGGTTGATTTCTTTTCGCTGGTCGTTTTGCCTCCTTCGGATGCTACAGCCTCTTTGCTGCTGCTGCCGCCGTTGTCTTTGCCCTTTGCTTTGTCATTGCTGCTGCCAGCGTTGACGCCAGTGGCGGCAGCCCCTGCTGCAGGCGGGATAATAGCCATCATCGTGTATGGTCAATGGACGATGTTGAGGGGGTTTTAAGAGATGGCGAGCGTGAGAGAAGCGCGTCGAGATTTTGTCGTCGTGTGGTTTGGCAGCCGTCGTTGGTATATGTGTCGAAAGAATGCGGTCCGCCGTGTCTTATAGAATGGGGTCGCCGTCGGTGGTGGCGTACTGGGAGGCTCAAGAGCTTGCGCGCAGGACAAAAGGTCGATACCAGATGGCAAAGAGTTGTCGAGTGAGAGTCGGGGGTGCCGTAACGGCCGTCATCCAAGGGTGGTGGTAATTTGTATATGCATCTGAGCCGAGTCACAGGCGCAGTCGTCGAGGCCGCTATTAGAGCGCGGAGTCGTGATGAGTAACGATGTTCGTGGTAGTCGAGTATCACGGGTGGTGAAAACAACAGTAATTCGTGAGACCGCTGAGAAGTGTTGATGTGGCGTGGTGAGAGTGTAATGGTAGGAGGCAATGGGCAAAAGAACCGGGGAAGAAGAAAGAGGACTCGCTAGGCCGATGGGGGATGTGGGCTTTTCTGGGATTTTGTGTCTCTGCTGGATGGAGCCTTTGGTGTACAAAGCGTTGGTTTCGTCTACTTGTAGAGGCTAAAGAAAGCAAAGCGTGCGAAAACCGGGACTAGTTCGATGGGAGTCGAGACTCGTACAAAGACTGGCGATGTACAGAGTAGTGACTATGTCGATTTGTGTGTCAGGGACAGCATGTGACTTGGCGTTGGGCTCTATATTGTTGGTGTTTTCAAGTTGGGATCTTGAGTGAGCGAATTGCGGTGGCGCGGTCGACACGGTTGGAGGGATGGAGAGGAATGGAGAAGGGCAGGCAGGAGAGCAAGCAGGAGAGCAAGCAGAAGACGAGTAAAAGAAGTACAAGGGCAATAAGAGGATGATACAGCACAAAAAATGGAGACAAGGTACGAGGGGGCGATAAAGGAGAGTAAGGATGAAATGTAGAGGGCAAAAGTTAGAGGCAAAAGTGAAGGTCAAAGTGCATGGAAATGTGGTGGGCGATGGTAAAAGAGCGAGATGTAAGAGGAAAGTAGAGGTTGCACGACAAAGATGGGAGAAGTGCAAGGACTACATAGGGAATTGGTGCATGCGGGAGTGACGGGGGCCTATTATTGGTCAGCCGCTCCTGGAGATACTGCAATTATACCGAGACATAATACGATCTTACAAGGGAAGGAACTACCCAGGACATTTGGCTGCGACCTGACTACAGCCCGATTACAACCTGAATAACTCGATTTTGGGTATGTGGCAGAATACTAATCAGCAGGCGCGACGGACTACGTGCACCGAAATGGACAAATGCCAACATAGTCTGGTGTTATAGGAAAGTACGGCCGACGTTGGTCAAGAAGAGAAGGGGTGATGTCGTCAAGTCGGAGCTAAAAAGGGCAGGCACGGGCATTCGCAGTACGATACTAAAAGGCGGCATAAAGTGGCGAGACAGAACGACAGCCACAGACCGAAGAGTACAGAGAAGAGATGCCGGGAGTGACATTTTCATAGGAGAGTGGGCGCACCACCACAATTTAGACAGGTAGCGTAGCGTGGCGGCGGGACGAATGTGGAAAGAGGGAAGAGGAAGAAAAGGGAAGGAGCGGGTTCAGTGGCCCAATGGCATGGCACCAGGAAGCGGAGGGAAAGGCAAAAGGCTGTCGCCGACAAATAATGCCAGCTGGAAGAGGAAGAGGAGGGAAAGTGCAGCCAGCATTTGCGTTAAAAACAGTGCCATTTAATGGCATTCTGCACTGTGTGATAATCCTTGCGACGTGCCGTGAAAGTATGAGTATTTTATGGTCAGTGGATCTCTTCTAGTTTCCATCCAGTTGTCTAGTGTTCTACTAAAGTACTTGTAGTGTTTACATTTATCAATCTGATGACCCTGTGTCATGAACGACATGAAATGTGAACCAGACGTGGACTCTACTACACTGTATCATTAAGATGTGCTCCAGAAGGCTTTTATCGCGAGATGGACAGCATACGTGCCCACCCGAAATTGTGTGACTGAAATAAAGTAGAGAATAGGCAAGGTGGGCTATCCTCATGCACGTCGCGCCTTCTCCAAGCAACAGATGGGGCAGGGAGCGGCATTGAGTCAGTAGGGAGATCTAATCTCTAAACCGTCGTCGCGGACAGTGCGTAGTGCCCTGTACACAGTGTCTAAAATTGCTTGCTTGATGCGACATTCGATGGACTTGTTGATCTGCGCTTTTTATGTTTGTATGCCGCAGTGCAAAAAAAAAATTGACACAGCTACTCTGCATTATTACTACTGCCTACTTTCTTTTCCTTGGGTTTTTTTGCTGCCATACTTCTCTGCTGATTCGCGCATTATGCATGCCAGTTGCCACTCGCAGCTGTACATAGTAGAGTGCACCACATTAAAAAGCACTGGGTACACTGTGCTCGGGTGGAGGCAGCCACGAATCGGCACTGTCGGACCTTGTAGCGGAGACAAGGGAAAGAGCGAGGCCCAGGCTGGCCAGGCCTGTAAGACCGCAGCCTGCAGTTCCCCGAGAACGCGCCTGCCATTTCTGTCAAACAAGGCTGCAAGACGTCAAAAGGCGGCTGATTCAGCCACGTCCACGCTTTGTCCTCTTCCT
Organism: Ophiostoma cf. undulatum; assembly: GCA_022392935.1. NCBI lineage: Eukaryota > Fungi > Ascomycota > Sordariomycetes > Ophiostomatales > Ophiostomataceae > Ophiostoma > Ophiostoma cf. undulatum. The sequence continues at coordinate 116,764 of JAKRGL010000038.1, forward strand.
GCTATCGCGACATAATCCCAAACGATGAATCCTGGCCAAAATGTAGTAGCATTAGGAGATAATCGGCATAACTGCCAATATGCGAGTATGATATGTTTCTGGCAGGTGGGTGGCATGGGCGAGTGGATCTGCCGGGTTTCTTCTGATCCTCTTTTACATAGCTGTTTTTGCCGCGTGCTTTTTATGCTTTCTCAGTGGGTTATGTGTGGCAGTATTGGTGTTGTACAGGGTACAAAAGAGGGCGATCGATAGGGACAGCAGCTGAAAACAAAGAGCGAAAGGGCTGCCATCAACAGCATCAAAGTACTTTGAAGAAGCACCTCGGAGAGGCGCATTATACAGAATCATTTGTTGCACCAAGAACTGGGGTATCGGCCACTTTCTGCGCGCATTTACTAGGTGTTCGTCAATAGGACGTCGTCATCGTTAAACATTAACATTCTGTACAAATAATAACAGACATTGCACAGGTTCGATGTAGACACCTGCAGGGCTGAATGCCAATTTCCCCACGAGCCGCCGCTCCCATCCCAGTAGCAATTCGGTTGCCAGTTGTTATTCAATAACAACGCCCTGCCTGTTCACAACAGCCCTCTGGCCTGCTCAAGAACGAGAAATACATCGTCCGGGCTCGCCTTGCAAGCTCCAAAATTCAGACGGAAAATTGATGATATTTATGCCCCCATGTTTCCATAAGTAGACTAGTGTGTCTATATATTCCGATGATTGGTTGGATTTACTAATACCACTTTCAATCGGCTAGTCCCAGACTGGAAGTTGGAGCACTCGTAGTGGATTGTATCGGCCAATGAAATTGCCATCTCAAGAGGCTATTAGCCAATTCTCACTCAGCACAACGCTCTGGTCGTCAGATGTCCATGTTAGAGTGCCGGACTACATAATTCACATAGGAGCAATGGCTCAGTTGGGAGAGCGTCAGACTGAAGATCTGAAGGTCCTCGGTTCGATCCCGAGTTGCTCCATTTTTGCCTCGATTATTTTTGTGCAATACTGTGTGATGCATTTTTGTAGAGATTCGTTGGAATTTTTATTGATTTTGTTTTGGCTTTGAAGTGGTTTTTTAAATAATATTTTTGGCATTCATAATTTTTGGTTGTTTCTGTCAGCTCTTTGTTTTTTGTTATAATTTTTTTTGTTTACTGAATTCATATAAATATTCTTTGACATATCCGTAAGGGTTTTTTTTTTAAAAAAAAAAGAAACAAAGCACTTAAACACGTTAAGCAGCTAGCTATCAACTCTTTCAAAAACAATCAAGTAACATAGTAGTTCCCGCGTAAGTGAAAGACTTAATGAGCCCCCCTTGTCGGGCATCGAAGTCTAGATACTTTGCTTCTGTTCCTCGTTCCTCTCGTCCAAGATTTTCCCGCCTCAGTCTCTCCTCCCCGTCTCGGCCTCATTGCCGCAATGTCTATGTGATGCAGTGGAATATCCCCTCTGGCAGAATATATCTCTCCATCCGGGGCCTTGCCAATTTAATTTCTGCTACTCAATGACCTTGCATCCAAAAAACACCATCTCGCCAGCACCCTCAGCATGTGCCCAGGTTCAAGTATGGCCTCCATCTAGCGATCGGGAACCCGCCACCCCGAAAGAAGAGGGCATCGAGTATGATATTGACTGCGTAATAATATAATGTAGCCCCTGCTATGTACTAGTGATAGTGCTATCTTTATCCACGGCCTTGCCCCAGACCGGAACACAACATGGACAACCAAGCGCAGAACGCCCCGGGCCGGAAATTACCCGCCGACGTTGCACATGACAACATACGGATGAACTGAGTGACTGAGCTATTTTTCAAAGACATCCCGGACGACCTGAGACAGAAGGCCAGGCTGTTCTTCTACAAGTATGACTCCTACTGGCGGCACGATGCAACAAACAACCGCCGTAGCCTCCAGGCCGACGAGCTGCTCGATCATATCGACGACTCGATGCGGGCGAAGCCGAGGGAGCGACTTCATCTTTCACACTTTCGATACTCGACTCTGCTAATATATACAGGAAAAGCTCGACAGCCTGTATTTGTAGCCCGCTGCTAGGTGGGCTTGTCGTCAAGCGGGTATGGCCGGCATGAGATCGTTCATCACGACAAACGGCCAAGGCTCGTTTCTCACAGTCCTGCAGCGACCTCTTGTGATGGCTTGCCGCCATTCCCCAACTACAAAGCGAAAGTATTTGAAAATACGACAAGACGAATTGTATAACGGCAAGTTCATGGAGTACCTGTTGGCTATTTAAGCACCGAGTACCAGCGAGAAAAAGGGCTGCCGACGTCAGAAATTGCTGAACAGACAAATGTAGCTTTGATTTAGCCATTTGGTATCTCATAATTCGTTATGTACAGTATGTATAAATCCAGAATGATCACATCGACCTCAAACTCAGAGGATCTCGATGCTGTCCACCTTCTTGGTAGTCGTGTCTTTCCGCTTTGTGACTCTCGCCGTCTTGGTGATCTTGGGAGTTGTGTCCGCCACCTTGGATCGTGGCTTTGCCGTCTTCTTTGCCGCGGCTTTAGTAGTCTTGGCTGCTGTAGTTTTCGTCGCGGAAGTCTTTGTCGCTGTAGCTTTGGCAACCTTTGTCGTCTTGGCCGTCTTGCGCCGTGGCGACTTGGTCTGGCTTCGGCCACCGTCTGAGTCGATCTCAACCACCGAGCCAACATCTGACGCAACGCCCACTGCTTCTGCCGCTTCTGTATCGGCCTTTTCCTGCTTCCGCTTGGCCTTGATCAGCTTGTCCACCTCCTTGGGCGCCCGCAGCCGCAGCGTCAGCTCCTTCATCATATCTGCCCACAGCACCGGACCGCCGCACTCAGGGCAGTGGCCCCTTACCGGCACAAACGGTTCAATGGCTGGGAGTTTATGCCCCTCGTCCTCTGTGTCGGTCGACGGCACTGGCACCTCCTTTGACAGCAGGTGGCCGCTCCAACAGCGCAAGTGGCCAACAGCCTCGCATGACGTGTTGGGACACACCGCATACAGGCCATTTTGGCCTGACGGTAGTGCTTCGTGGCACACGGCGCAGTCACCCTCCCTCTCAAACGTGAAAATGTCTCGTGCCTTGTCCACATAGTCTCGCAGCGGCGTGTAGTCGACGGGAAACGCATGCACGCCCGTTTTTGCTTCCGCAGAGGCCGGGGTCTCAAAGTCGGTAACGAGCTCCAGCGTCGGCGGCTTGGTCTTATTGGACGTCGTCAGCCACTTGTTCCAAGCGGCCAGCACCTCTGGCGCTAGGATATGCAGCCTCAGCGGCCAGCGCGTGAAACTTGGCACACCCAGCAGCAGATGCAAATTGGCCACGATGGACTGCATGTTGGCCGGTGGCCGCCGCGGCTGGCCGTTCTTCTTCTTCTGGCGCGACAGGGACAGACGCGATTCGGCCGGGATGTGGAGTGATAAGTGCGGGTTTGTGAGTGCCCACTCAAATTTGAGCGCAGCCACCGACCCGGGGAAGCCCGAGACCAGCGCAACCATCTCCCATGGCCGCAGACTGGCGCGCGATGTGCGGACGGCGCCGCCCTTGGTCTCGCCGTTGTGCTGCTTAAGCCGGCGCGGCGGGTCGGGCGTGGATCCTATGTAGAGGGAGGCGTGGCGCATCGTGGAGCGCAGCACGTAGACTGTATAGAGCGCCGGGATCGGCTTCGTGACGGCGGTCGAGACGGCCGACATCACCGACGCCGACGCCAATGGCAACATCCGTGGCATTGTGTCCGAGTCCATCCGTATTGGTATTGATTGGAACTGCCGATTTTCAGGCAGCAGAAGAGTGTTTCAACATGGTCGTCGGGACTGTGTAGCCATGGATCCAGAGACGACGTCGAATTTTACTTTTCGGGCATGACGTGCGTGTAAACATGTGTGACGCGCTATGCCGGATTGCTGGAGCGACGGCGCTGTAAGACGTAGTATGTGGCTGAATGTGGCTCATGGCCTTGTTATAATGGGGCCATATAGTGGACCGCACCAAACTGTCGGGTCACATCCATAAGGCAAATCAGTTAGTTCAACGAACGGCAGATGGATGATGACGATAGTTTGCATGATAAAACCAGTTCTGATCTTACATTGGGCGTAGTCTGAACAAAAATAACTGCCGAGTATCCCAAAGTCTTTTGCAAAAAGGTTAAAGCAGCGGTAGCCAAGAGAACACAGCAAGGCTCTTCAGATGACCCACGACTATGCGACTGGACAAAGTTTATTAAATCTACAAAAATATATACTGACGGAACACGGCAAAAAATGCGTCGGCCGGGAATCGAACCCGGGGCCTGTCGATGGCAACGACAGATTTTACCACAAAAGAAATATCGTCCAAGCCCAGCGTCGCTGGGAGACATACTGCGACGTGATGGGCTACGAGTGGATAGAACATCTGAGACAGTTGAGCGTGTGTAATAAGGGGACCATCAACGCATACATCCATTTTCTTTTACGCAGGGAGGGCTCGAGAGTCACCCGCCAATCGACCATTCGGCAGTACATTCATATCTACTAGGCAGTCTACAAGAAATACGCCGGCCACGAAGTCGACGACGCACTCCGTAAGCACGCACTAGGTGTCATCGATTCGTTTAATAACCTCGAGCTCGTGCCAAAGCTTAAATCTAGTATCGGCCCGCGTAAGCCAATATCTCGACCTAAGACCTCTTCATAAAAAGAAAAAGGAAGTCTCCCTACCTGGCGCTCTTTAACTAGATAGGACTATAGATCGATGAGAACGCACCATTTTATATTCCGAACGAATTTATAGAGAAGATGCCTTCAACTCCCCAACAGGAAGAAATTCGTTTGCAGAGAGAGCTTATAAGCCACGGCAACGACGAAGATATTCAAAGATTGAAGAAAAAAGAAAGAGCGGCCTCGGACCAGCGCAAGAAGGACGCTTCAAACGCCCTCCGAGCATTGTATTTCAAGCACAAAAACAGAGAGGAACTAGACAGGCAATTGGCCGGCGAGAGCCGGCCAGATGAGGAAGTCAGGCAGATCGAGTTCACGCATCCTCAGCGCCAATTGATTGCGGGAATCATCGGAGACACCCCCTCTGCGGTCCCGATCAAGCAATGGCAACAGCAAATGTTCAAAGCAGCATGCTGCGCCTCCTCAGCCCGCCGTACCCTGTGACCACCACCAAGCCCATCCTGACTCAGCGCTTGGCCCTCTCCACCGCTGCAGGACTCGGCGCACTCAGCTGCTCCGGATGCCTGACCGCATTCTCCACAGTGCTAGTCATGGCAAGACCGACGGGAGTCGTGGCGCCGCTTGACGGGGCCGGGGTGCCGGAGCGGGTGGGCGGGGCGGAGCGGTTATGCTGCATGTGGGCCTTGACGAGGTGACCGGCGGCGAGGGCGGAGCAGAGTGAGAGCTCGCCCGCGAGGACGGAAGCGGCGACGATGCGTGCGAGCGAGCGGGCGTTCTCGCCGGGGTTGGGGAGGTGGGGCCCGCGCACGCCGAGCAGGTCGAGCATCGCACCTTGCGGATCCAGGATGGTGCCGCCGCCGAGAGTGCCGACTTCGATGGAGGGCATGGAGACGGAGATTTGGAGGGAGCCGCGGAGGCTAAGGGGATAGGTGTTAGTGCGGAATTCAAAGTAGGGGAACAAGGCGCCTTTGGGAGGCGGGACAGAAACTTACTTCTTCATGATAGTGATGCAATTGGCGCTCTCGACGACCTGGGCAGGGTCTTGGCCGGTAGCGAGGAAAATAGCAGCGACGATATTCGCCGCATGAGCGTTAAAGCCACCCACAGATGCCGCCATAGCCGAGCCGATAAGGTTCTTGTTGATGTTCAGCTCCACCAACGAATCGACGTCACTCTTGAGCACATTCTTTACTACGTCGGCCGGGATGATTGCCTCAGCGACAACACTCTTGCCCCTCCCCTCAATCCAGTTGATGGCCGCCGGCTTCTTGTCGATGCAGTAATTTCCACTCAACGAGATAATCTGCATGTCATCAAACCCTGCCTCGGTAGCCATCACATTCAACGCATGCTCGACACCCTTGGAGATCATATTCATGCCCATGGCGTCTCCAGTTGTAGTCTTGAAGCGGATGTAGAGGTTGGTTCCCGCCATGGCCGTCTTCATCTGCTGTAACCGTGCGAATCGGCTGGTCGAATCGAACGCCTTCTTCATCACCCGCTGGCCCTCGTCTGAGTCCAGCCAAAGCTTAGCAGCACCTGATCGCTCGAGCGTCTCAAAGGTCACGCACGGGCCACGCGTCATTCCGTCCGCGGTCAGAACTGTAACCGCGCCTCCACCAAAGTTGATAGCTTTGCATCCACGACTAGTACTAGCCACAAGAACACCCTCGGTGGTAGCCATGGGAATCATGTAGCTGCGACCGTCGATCACTAGTGGTCCGGCAACACCCACAGGTAGGGGCATATAACCAATCACATTCTCGCAGCAAGCACCAAAGACCTGCGCCCAGTTGTAGTTGTCATATGGTAGCTTTGACCGATCGAGTAAACTAGTAAGCTCTTCGGTAGCCTTGGATCTCGAGAGAATCATCCGGCGGACCTTGACGGCGCGAGTAAAGTCCTTGAGTGTTTTTTCCAGGGCATATCCGGGAATCTTGCCTCGCAATGACAGGGAAACGACCTCCTCGTCAGTAAGCTCGTGTGCCCGGTTCTCCCGTAAAAGTTTCTCGATCTCTTCAGGCGAGTGTGAGACGTTGGGGCGGGCCTGTTTGGTAGCCGTTCTTGTGGCGAGCGTTTCTCCCTCATCGTCTGTTGATGTAGGTGTGATGGGTTTCGGTGGAGTTGGGATTGGTCGCATATACTCGCCAAGTGGGAGATTCGGTGTGTCGACATCATTGAACTTCTGGGCATCGACAAGATCGCGAGTATTGATTGGTCGATCTGGTACGTTGGGGTCTTTAATACCCCACCGAGCAACGTTAAACAAGTAACCGTTGAGAGCAACGCTTATAGCCAGGGCGACAAGCGTCCACTTGAACAAGATAGGGTCCTCGAAGCTCTTGAGAATGCTGCCCACCATGCGTCCACCTATCCTATAGTTCGCCAGATCATCCGACTCGTCCTCGACCTTACCGGGGCGCAGTCCGTAATGAATCGATGGGAACTCGAGCTCATACTTGATCGGGGTCAGAATAGTGACCACGGTCTCCTGATTCTTGCGTATTGCGTTCTCGAGAATCGAGTCCAGTCCGCTAGCCGCGACCTTGAACGGGTCGACAAGGGGCGAGCTAGCCACTCCGCCAAACCCTCTAGCCCATGAGGAGATGTTGGTGAGGGAGTCGGTGCTGCAGAAAGGGATGGTACAGATGTTGATGACGTTGATGATAAGAAAACCGGATACCATGAGAACTTTAAACTTAGGGATGCTAGTGCTTTTCATAGCAAAGATGGAGGTGGCTGGCTGGCTTTTGCCATCCACTCGGGCCCAGTCGTTGTTCTCGGCCACCTCCTTGGCAACACGGTGGCTAACACCATCGTCCTCCAGAGCCCTGCGGATCTCCACGTAACGCTTGATCCGGTTGATCTCCAACTTAATGCAGAGAATAGCTGTATAGAAGGAGAACAGCAGGATTCCGTCGAAGAAAAGGATCCACGCTGCCAAGAAGCAGAATTGCTGCAGGCCGCCCTGGATTCCAGAAGCTGCACCCGCCACGAGAATGATAATTTCGATAACATAATCCTTGACAATCTCGTAGCCCTTCTCTTTAATGGCGGCTTTGATGGCGTACTGAATCACACTCGTACTCTCACCGACCTTGCGAAGCCCCTTGGCGTTGCCGTTCGAGTTCCCGTTTTCCAGAGAACGGCGATGCTCCAATGCGTGTGACAGGATAGCTTGTGTCAAAACGATGTTCTTCTCAAAGCCGACGATAACAACCAAAAATGGCAGCCCCTCTGAGAGTAACATGACAGTTATGGGTACACCCAGCTTGGTGGTTACGATAAGGCCGAAAAAGAAGGCGAAGATAGAGGACAACAGAGTGCTAGTACCCAGCCAGAAGTTCGAGCCTATCCGGCGCATAGAGAGGAAGAGCGAGACAAAGGTCAGGTGCATAGAAAGGTAGCCGAGGACCATAACAATGATGTCGAGAGTTTCGGCATTTTTCAACAGATCCACAAAACCAACCCAGCTGTTGCTGAACCAGCGCACAACACTACTTCTAGTGTGAACTCTAGCCGCCTTCATAATCCACATCTTCTTTTCCCGGCCGCGCTCCGTATCCATCGTCTCCTGTCCCGGGATGTCATTGGGGATCTCCTGGGCGGCAGTCGCAAACTGCGGTGCCTGGTGGAAGTCGAGTACAAAAGCAAGCGCAGTATCTTGGGAGTAGGAACCGAGCGGATTGGCGGTTGAGGGAAGCGAGGTGACGGACAGATTCTCAGGAGTCGGCACGACGTGGATCAGAGGGGCCGAGTTCGGCGAGCTGTGGGAGAACGACTTGGGGAAAACGAAGGTGACAAGGGCGAGATGATCGGCGCCGGAGGGAGCCGATGCTTCGGAGTCATAGGGCTGCCATTTCCACGAGGTCTCGGGACCAATACGCAAGCTCCTGCTGCCATCTGTCAGGCTAGACCAGTCGGCACGGCGGACAGTTCCGGAGAGGTCGAGGAGGCTTTCCTCGAGGAGGCGAAGGTAAGTGAAGCTGGCAAGGACGGCAACGACGATGATGGTATGAATCGGGTGTAGGGAGGTCAGGCTAACCAGGGCCTGCAATAGGGGAGTGATCCTGTTGCTGAGCCACGACGGAGCCGAGGCTTTCGTCGCAGGCTGCTGACCCCGAAAGCGGGAGGGAAGGAAGGACAACGCGGCGACCATGTCGAAGTCTTATCGAGGACAAGGACGTTGAGGGTCGGAGAGGGAGGAGGAACAGGAGTCGTTATGTTTGTTACGACTGGTCGGGCGAGGATGTGGCCTGGTCAAGTTGAGTGTTAGTAAGGAATCAAAGCGAACTCGGTGCCTTGCGATCATTATGATAGCAACAGCAACAGTAAACAGTAAAATATCATGGGGGCAGTGTAAGGTATGGGCTGTAAGGAGGAACGGAGAGGATGTGAGGCCGTACCGAGAGAATGCTTTGTAACTCACTACTATTATTCCCTAATGGCGCGCCGTCGACCGATCACGGGCTGTCCAATTAGTTTTGTGGTTTGTCGGTGTCCGATGCAAGCCAAAACGGGAATCGTAAATAGGATTAGTTTAACAATGAGGGAGGCCGCTTAAGGCAACAAAGTGAACCACGGCTGTAGTTAAAGAGAGAAAACGATTAAGTAGGGAATAACTATCAAAAGCAAAAACGACGTCGTTGAGTGTAGCATACAAGGGGTGGGTGGGTGGGACCCAGGAGGTTGGCAAGATATTTTTCTTATTTCTATTCAAGTGCCCCTGAACCCGCCCGCAAAAGGATATGGGGTTAGCCAACATTCGCATCGCGCCAATCAAAATAAGATCCTAGTCCTTTGTTCCCTACTCGTTTTTTTCTACTTATACTTCCGTATATATCAGCTTATGCCTCTACCCGCCGACTAGTCTATGAACGACTAACAGTTTATACATTACGCCCCTTATTACGGCGAAGATTTTATAGACGACTTTTCGAGTCGTAAAGCTAGTATAACTATAGTTAGCACGCCTACCTCACCTCGTAAGCAGTATACATAGTACTCCTCGGGTAAAAAGGAGGTAATAGTACAGATAACGGATAAGGGCATCACATAAACGCCTACGGAATGACTAATAAGGCGCAGCATAATAGCTAAGGACGTTGTCACAGGGGCCGATTCTAGATGCCTGTAGCGACGTAAAGTTGTCTCCAAGGCAGCACTAATGCCTTCCCCGGAAAACTTTACTAAACCACCGACGCCGGTGCTGTTGACATCTGCATCGCTTGAGGGGTACAGAATGACAGTGACGCGGAAGTAATCAAAGTGGCAGTCGTTTCCCTTTCTAAAAATATCCCGTGTAAATAAATAAAGAATTTCGTGCATGTAAGTTTGGAAATAATAGAGAGATATTAACGTAGGAAAGTATTCGTCTTGTGGCACGCATTTGTAACCATCTGGACGACATGCCCGCGCGACAAGCTTCGATGAGGTAAGAAGCGAAAAGAATGCATTGACTGCAAGTAGAAGTAATGAAATACTAGACACGAGAAACGAGTTGCTTGAGAGCCTTATTTAGTTTCGTTATCATTAATAGGTATACATCATAGTCGACGGAAAGGAGTGCTCAATAGTAGTATATATAGTCAATGCACTACTAAACAAGCTAAATACACTATGGTCAAGTTCCATACAAAAATAAAGCGTGACTACTGTACCATAATTAGAAAACGGCAATTTATTGTTTCTACACAAAGTATCACTTACTATAAAACCACCTGACGTTGACCAGCTTCTACTCTTAACTCAGCTCGGCAGTGTTGACGGCACAGTAGTCGAGGTTGTGCAGAGACGTGTCGGGGTTGCCGGCCCAGATGGGGAATGGACGCGACGTGCCGCTGCCACCAAACACGGCAAAGGTCAGGATAAAGACCATGACCTGGGTGCCGCCGTCGAGGGCGGCCGACGCGATGTAGTTGTACTTGATAAAGAACTGCGGGTACTTGCGGCGCAGGTACCACTGGGCGAAGAAGCCGAGACCAAAGAACATGGTGAGGGCCGAGTTGATGCCGACAAAGAGGTAGCCCATCTGCCAGAGGATGATGGAGGTGTTCATGTAGCGGAAGAACTTGCACGGGTAGAAGCGGTTGGCAATCCAGAACGGCAGCGGAGCCAGGAAGCCCAGCAGGTAGGCAATGGTCACCCACTGGTACTTGGTGCCGACCGAGAACATCTTGCTGGCAATGCTCCAGGAGATGGCGAGGGTGTTGAACTGCTGCACGTTCTGGCCGGACCAGATGTTGGAGCCGACAATGCCTGTGAGGATGTCGCGCTGGTTCTGCACAATGGTGAGCATGATGGCCCAGTTGAGCACGGCGCCGATGACGCAGCCGATCACCTGCACGACGAACGTGTGGCGCGGCGGCAGATGGACGTACTGCGCGAGCTTGAGATCACGCGCGAGCAGCTGGGCCTGGCTCATGGAGTTGTAGGTGAAGCAGGTAAAGTACATGTTGGCCAAGGGGCGGCCGGGGAACAGGTAGCCGGCCAGGGTCTGGCAGATGGGCTGGATGTTGAAGCCGAAGCCGGTGATGCCGTACTGGACGCCAAAGAAGAGCAGGAAAACGGCCATCATGAACGTGCTGACGAGGAAACCCCACCAGGGCAGCGTGGACTTGAGGGCATAGAGCGCACCCAGACCGACGGCCCAGCAGACGACGAGCACGGCACCCCACCACCACAGCGGCACCTCCTCGTACATGTTGCTGAGCATGAGCTTGTAGTGGGGGTCGAGCTGGGGGTCGTTTTGCTTGCGCTCGAAGCGCTGCTCGGGGGTCTCGGCCTGCTGCCAGAACTTCCAGCTGGTGGGCGACAGGAAGCGCTTGATGTTGCTGGGCGTGGCCCACAGCCAGCCATACTTGATGTCGTCAAAGTTCCACAGCAGCATGTGCACAAAGGTGGCAGTGAAGCCCATGTTGGATGTGATGAGATAGCCGAGGTAGGACGCCGTCAGGAACGGCGTGCCCATCTGGTCGAGCAGGGCATTGTCAATCTCAAAATTGCTGTTGAGAATGGCGCTCTGGTTGTAGACGTTGAAGTTGGTGCTGTTGGACGAGCCGTCAAAGAGCTCCTGGGCCAAGAAGGGAAAGTCCTGGGCGCGGAAGGTGTTACTGTAGTAGAGGCCCATGAAGAAAATGACGCATCCGAGGTAGCCGATGTACTCGTTGACGAGCGTATAGAGAGGTAGCCATAAAGGCGAACCAAACGGAGCGATATAATTCCAGTCGAATGATAACGCCAGGAACCCGACACCCTCGTTACCACTGGCACCGCCAAACAGGTTGGTGAACACAAGGCTGTCCTGGTGCGCAAGACAAAAGATAGAGACACCCTCGAGCACGGGGAAGATGTACTCGGGGAAGATCTCCCACACGAGGAAGAAGAAGAAGATGTAGCAAAAGATGCGCAGGCGCTGCTTGGCGACGGCCTTGTCGCCGTGCAGCGACTCGAGCAGCGACGTGACGGGCAGATTCATGGGCCACAGCATATGGGTCGGGTAAACGAGAATGTCGCGCAAGAGGCCAGCAAGACCAAAGCCGATGAGCTGCGACGTGATGACGACAAAGATGCCGGCGGCCTTGTTGGGGTAGCCGCCGTAGAACAGCTCCTGGGCAGCCAGGGCCTCGGTGGCGAGGGCCGACTGCGACGCCGCCGAGGCCATGAGCGTAATGGAGGCGTGCTCCTTCATGTGGAAGGGGAAGGGGTTGAGGAAGCGGCCAATGGCGCCCCTGCGAGGGATAGCCAGCGACATGGCCTCGCCCAGCACATAGCCGAGAACGGTCAAGAAAATGACCGATACGAAAATAGTCTGGGGCTTGAAGTAAAAGATCTCCTGCAGCACAGAGCCAAAGACGGACAGGCCGATACCCAGGAAAAAGACACGGAATGTCCAGGGGTTTTGGGTCGGGTCATCCTCGAGGCCAATGACCTTTGTGACGAGGTCCTCGGCCGTCGAAATGCCGCCGACGGCCTCCTGGTCGCCACCTTCGAGCACGTACTGGGGCAAGCTTGCACCTACATCAGTACTGGACGTTTTGGCCGCCTCAAAGGGCTCGCCGATGGGTGTCTTGGCATCGCCAACAAGCTTGGCTTCGGTAGCCTTCTCAAGCGGCTCCTGGGGGTGTTGTTCATGGTCACTCGAGCCGTTGCTACCACCGTTCTCGATGTCAGCATCGGTCGTGTAGGTTGTTCTCTTGGTCGCCATTTTGTATAAGGAATGATCAAGGCCTGGAGTAGAGCCAAGAGGTGAGCCAAGAGTAGACCAAAAAAATCAAGCGGGGGGATCGAGCTTAATACTAAATATCTATGCACGGAGTATATTAATCAAGACCAGCAGGGAAGACCACTTGGTAGCTACTATGCTGCCGTGCTGCGGATTGCACTGGCGATTGGAGCAGACAAGCCCCCCTCGTCTGTCCTTCCATCGTACTCCATCGCCCGTGAAACAGTGACCCTGCCAGCTTCCTGATAAGGGATCGCGTGTTGCATCGAGTCGTGGTGTCCAGCAGTGCTGTGGTGGAGAGCATGGGGTTTGGAATCAGACACCATACAGCAAACGTACTTTCAAATATGCGACGTGAAACGAGAACCAGACCGACAAAGAGCTTTATTCTCGATCGCTTGGTCGAAGAAGTCGACGAAACTCTGGATTCCAGTAATCAACCCGAAGGACATCCAGTACCATGTACATAACTAGTAGATCAACCAAGCATCTAGCGTCGGCGTTGTCATGTTCTTGCAACCTTCCTATTCTGGAAGCTGAGTATATTGTCTATCTTCTACGTTGGACAGACTCGAGAGGGTAGAAAAATAACCGGTCTCTAGCGGCGCCTCCTGGTTCTAGTCTCCGTCTGTGTCTTGGTCGGTGAGATTCAACATCCCGCTTCTCTTGATAATGGCTCTTCGTCTGGTTCCTGGTGTTCTTTACTCGTATTGGATGGCGGCGTCAAATCAAGTGAGCATGTGAGAGCGCCTTGAGGCAAATCATGAGCCTATAATATGACCTGCCCAAAGGAGACACAAGTAGAAGAGGGGGTGGCCAATAAAGTGGATGTTTTATTAGTGAAGAGACTCAACCAACATACGCTTAAACAAGCGGTCATAGAAAGAAAGCAAAGACCCGTTCCCAGCGACACAAACAGCATAAGGTAGCGGGTGATTACTCACAATGATACAACACACCGGCAGTCGACGGACTATTCCAAAGCCAAGCCATAACCGTTGACCATGATCCTCATGCCAAGACGCTGCCTCGATGGGTGCCGGCTTGGGTCTTGGCAAAATACAAGGCTGGTATGGGGTATTGGAGAGCTCTGATCAGGCCCGAAAGTGCCAATCTGTGGGAGACAGTGTTGAAAGAACTCTGCAGTCTGACACCAGTGTTACAGAGAATATAATATAAGAATATGAATGCGTGTGTGACCTCGACAAGGATAGCTTGCCGAGCATTGGCCGTTTATCCGGCGGCGCGTGCTAAAGTGACGAATAGGCTTTAGATTAAGTCTATTTTTGTTTTTGGTTTTGTTTTCTTTTCCATCTCCATCTCTATCTCTATCTCTATCTCTATCTCCACCTCAACCTGTTTCCTTATCTCCACCCCAGATAACTGAATGCGAAAATGAGTAGGGCTCGTATTGGATCCATATTGGCGGTAAACTCGGCCGTCGTTGTGTCGGATGATATCTTCCTGACAGGCCACGGTGCTGGTAAAATACTGTGCAGTCATATGGCATGCTTGGTAATGAGATACTTTCTATTTCCAGGCAACTATTTGTACACAACTTGCTCGCATACCCCCAACCTCTACGCGAATATAAAAGAAATAAAACCCAACGGTAAAATACCAATTCCAATACGCCTAGTAACATAATCAGGGATACGCTATTAGCTCATAGTTAAATAGCCACCTTCCCTACTAGGTTACACTGGAAATCCCTAGGCTCAAATGGAAATTGATGATGACCGTAGCTCCTTTTTTTGGCAGCTTGTAGTGTGCCGTCTCCAGCCGGGCACTCTCAATCGAACGGAGCAGACACCCGCCCGTAGGATGCGATAAGCCATGCATTAAGCGACCACAAGTACGACGGACACCTCCTACAAAACAAAAACTTGCTTGCGCAATTTCGCTTCCAGATGAGATTTTCAGGCACGCCGAGTCCCACCTGCGCCAGGCAGCACACTGGTGCATCCGACTTTCTGACGAGAATTACGCATTGAGTCTAGAGAAGTAGGACATACGAGATTGAGACGTAGGCAGGATCGCTGCAGGTCCATTTTACACAGAGCGTCGCGAAAGACTCGACAGACTCGATGGGCTCGTCGTCCAAGAAGCCGGAAGTGGTATTGTACGGTGGTGGGCACAAGGTGGGGAAGGAATAGAGTTTCCGCAAGGGCACTGCCGTCTTGGCAGCGAGCTACTGTGTAAGTGGGCTGTGAATCTGGCTTGGTATCGTGCCTTGCAGTTTTCCGAGCTGTATAAGTCGAGAAAATGATGTCGATGTAAGCAAATATAAGAATATAGTCGAGTATGTAATGGTTCGGAGTCCAATCGTCCAAATCCAGAAGGAGCGGAATGATTAAGTAAGAATTCTTCACGTGGCAGGTGCGGACACGTTGGGTGAGAAGAAAACAAGAAATTATTCTATAATAGTGCTTATATAAGCTGACTATATCCAAACACGAGCTTTTCTTGACGCTTTACTCCGTATTACACTTATGACAGACCGGAAACATGATGGAAGAAAAAAGAAGACAGAAGAAGATGAGATGAAGAAAACGAAGACAACGGAAGTAAATGAAAGAAAAGACAAGAAGGAATTAGTTCGAACAACTAGAATAGAAGCGTCGAATTGTAGACGAGCATCTTGCTGGTGGAACCACAGTACTCCGTCGTGTTGCCGGTACAGGTGGTGTTGCACTGCGTCTCGAGGACGACAGTGCTCGTCTTGCTCAGGTCGTTGCCACACCAGCACTCGGAGCCGCTCTCGAGACCGGCGTACTGGTACTTGAGACACGACTTTAGACACTCGGCCACTGTCATCTTGGTGGTGTTGGTCTCGACCCGAGTGGACAGCAGGGTGCCCGACGACGGCTCCTGGTAGCAGTCGACGAGGGTAAAGTTTTTGCTGCCCACGTTGTAGTACACCGAGGGTGTGGCAGCGGCCGTCGCCGACGTAGACGACGTCTTGGTGCTAGTTGTTGTTGCAGCCGTCGTGGCAGTTACGTTGGCACCATTGACCGCGTTGGTAGACGTCGATGTGGTGGAGGTGGATGTAGCCTTGGTAGATGTG
Organism: Ophiostoma cf. undulatum; assembly: GCA_022392935.1. Lineage (NCBI taxonomy): Eukaryota > Fungi > Ascomycota > Sordariomycetes > Ophiostomatales > Ophiostomataceae > Ophiostoma > Ophiostoma cf. undulatum. The sequence goes on from JAKRGL010000038.1 coordinate 132,719, forward strand.
GAAGTGGTCGGTGTGGTAGTAGGCTTGGCCGACGTCGATGTGGTAGATGTGGTAGTGGGCTTGGTACTGGCCGACGTCGTGGAGGTCGACGTCATGGAGGTTGTAGTCGGCTTCGTGCTGGTCGACGTTGAAGTGGTTGTCGCATTTGTACTCGTCGACGTAGTGGTGGTTGTGGGCTTGGTAGATGTTGACGTAGTAGTCGGCTTGGTGGAAGTGGAGGTAGTCGAGGTGGTTGTTGGCTTGGTAGATGTCAACGTTGACGTCGTCGCCTTGGTGCTGTTAGTCGTGGCTGACGTGCTAGACGTGGTCGACGTCGACGTGGTGGAAGTTGTCGTCGGCTTCGTACTAGTGGATGTAGTGGAAGTGGTCGACGTGGTGGCCGGCTTGGTACCTGTCGAGGTTGTCGGCGTAGAAGTAGTGGACGTCGAGGTCGTCGCCGGCTTCGTGCTCGAGGTCGACGTGGCTGTCGGCTTCGTGCTTGTAGATGTGGTCGAAGTCGTGGTGCCCGTCGACGTAGTCGCCGTTGCTGCCTTGGTGGTGGCCGTGGTGGCCGTCGTAGCAGTGCTGGCTGTAGTCGCCGCACCGGCGCCATTGTACGTCCACACGTTCAGCAGGTTGCCGCCACCACAGAGCTCAAAGGCGTTGCCGCCGCACGCCATCGTGCAGGTAGCGGCCGTCTGGTTCGTGCTGCCCAGGCCCAGCGCACTGCCGCAGTAGCACTGCGTTCCGTACTCGACACCAAACATGGTCGTGTTGCCGTTGGCCGCGCAGTAGCTCGCGCAGTACTCCTGGGTCATGTTGGCAATGACCGTCGACGCACCGCCCAGAGCGCGCACATTGGTGCCCTCTGAGTAGCAGCCGAGGTAGCCATAGTTGCCAATCTGGGATTTGGCCGACGGGAGGCCGGTCTGCTTGCCCGTCTGCTGGTAGACATTGAGGCGGTTGCCGTTGCCGCAGATCTCGGAGGCGTCGCCGGCGCAGTATGTGGAGCACTGCGACTCGTCGGTGAGCGCGGCGCCGGTGGCAAAGTAGTTGCCGCAGTAACACTGGTCACCGTACTCGACACCAAAGTAAGCATAGGCAGAGCAGTAGGCGGCGCAGATCTCGTAGGTCATGTCGCTGTTGGTCTGCGCGATGCCGGCGAGGGCGCGCGCGCTGGTGCCCTCGGTGTAGCAGCCCAGGTAGGTCCACACGGCAGCGACAGTGGGCTTTGTCGTGTGGACAGTCACAGCCGCCACCGTAGTGGTGGTGCCAGAAATAGTTGTGGCGGCAGTAGTGTTGGTGGTGGTGGTGCCCGCGGTCGCCGTCCCCGCAGTGGTGGCGGCCGACGAGGCATTGAACTGGTAGACGTCCAGCAGCAAGCTTCCTCCACAATACTCGGTCGTGTTGCCGTTGCACGTCATGGAGCAGGCCGTCGTGGCCGCCAGCGACGAGGCTGCATTGATCGACTGGCCAGCCCAGCACTCACCACCGTACTCGACACCCGCGTAGTTGTAGCCGGCGGTCTTGGCGGCGGCGATACAGTTGGCCACGGTCTGCGACGTGACACTGAGCTGGTTGGTAAGGGCACGGCCGGTTGCGGGCTCATTGTAGCATCCAACAAACGAGTAGCCGTTAGTGCCTGGGTTGACATACGGACCACCCGTGACCACAGGCGCGGTGGCCGTGCCCGAAGTTCCGGCCGTGCCCGTCGACGTCGTTGGCAGAGTGGCCGTGCCGTTGAGCCCGTACATGTTGAGCAGGACGGGGCCGCCGCAGTATTCGCTAGCGTTGCCGTTGCAGGGCATAGAGCACGTCGACAGCGTCTGGACGGTAGCGCCCGAGCTCAGGGTGTTGCCAGCCCAGCACTCGCCGCCGTACTCGATACCGGCGTAGACGTAGCTCTTGGCGGCCGCGGCCGCAATGCAGGCAGCGACGGTCTGGTTGGCAGTGAGCTGGACCGAGAGCGCGCGGCCGGTGGCGGGCTCGTGGTAGCAGCCGAGGCTGTTGTAGCCGTAGACGCCGGGGTTCACGACGGGGCCCGAAGGAGAGGGGTCCGTACCATCGCCGGTATCAGTGCCACCGCCGGTGCTGCCACCCGCTGTGGCGAACAGGGAAATGAACGAGCCGCCCTCGTCGGCACCGACACCGTTGCCGCCACAGATCTGGTTGATGTCGCCGGAGCAGGGGTAGTTGCAGTCGGACTCGGTGACCTGCAGCACGGGGATGGTGTTGCCGCCCCAGCACTCGACGTTGTACTGGGTGCCGCAGTACTTGTAGCCGCCGGCAGCACAGGCCGCGATACACATGGCGGCGGTGTTGTTGGCGTTGCTGTAGAGCTGGTTGGTGAGCTGGCGGCCCGGGTTGTTCTCCTTGAAGCAGCCGACGTAGCGGTAGGTGCCCTGGCCGCTGGCCTGGAGCGGGGGTGCCTGCTCCGACACGGCCTGGCACGAGAACTGGATGTACTGCTTGTCGAAGAGGGGGTCGTTGGTGTTGAGGGTCCAGTTGGCCTGGCCGTAGTAGGTGTCGGTGTTCCACTGCTCCTTGGGGACGGCGCAGTAGAGCGTCGCCGTGGCGCTCTCGCCGGCCTTGAGAATGGTGCCCTCGGCAAGATCGACGTTGTTGTTGGCCTGGACGATGCCCGTCACACCAAAGGGCGGCTTGGACACGGTGATGGACAGGGGCACGGCGTCGGACGTGCCATTGTTGGTGATGCGCATCTTGAGGTAGCGGGCGGTGTTCTCGGTGACGCTGCCAAAGGTAAAGTTGACATTTTCCTGGTACGTGACCCAGCCGGTCGCGTCGGGGGTCTGGAACTCGACGAGACAAGTCGACGCAGGACCGCCGCTGCCAGTGACCTCAAAGGTCTGGTTGCCGCCCGTAGACACGACCTTTGTGAACATGGTGTAGTTGCCGCCAGTCGTGGGGTTGAAGTAGACGGTCACCGACTTGCCGGCATTGGGGCCAATCGTGGCAGGGACGCCCGCGAGCAAAAAGGCGCCGTTGGCATAGCCCGTGCTGGAGTTGGTGCCGGCTGTCCAGGGCCCGCTGGCCGACTCGGAGAACAGGACGGCAGTAATGTCCAGGGTCGCGTTGCCCTGGTTGCTAAAGACGGTCGGCTGGCTGGCGCCGGTGTCGTTCTGGCCGATGACGACGTCGTTGAAGGTGAGCACCGAGGCGGAGACGGCCAGCAGAGCGCCGGCACTGGTGCCGGTACCCTCGAGAAGGACAGGCGTCTTGGAGGTGAAGCCGGTGGCGCCGTTGGTGGTGGCAATGGACACGGAGCCGGTCAGCAGGCCGACCGTGGTGGGCTTGAACGTTGCCGAGAAGGAGAACGTCGCGCCGACAGCCAGGGCCTTGGGGAACACGGCGGTGGTAGATACGTTAAAGTCGGGGTCGCTGAGGGAGAGCGAGTTGACGGTGGTGGCAGTCACAGCCTTGCAGGTGACGGTGGTGGTGGTGGAGCTGTCCAGGATATCAAGGTTGCCAAAGTTGATGGGCGACGAGCAGTTGAGCGGGTTGGTCGTGGGGCCGCCGAAGCCGTAGACGTAGCCGAGCGTGGTGCCCATGTACATGCGGCCGTCGCCAAAGACGGCGCGCGTGAACTTGGTGGTGCCGGGCACGGAGAAGGAGCGCAGAAGCGTCATGGTACCGGAAGCCGGGACGGCATCGTAGATGCGCAGGTTGCTGCCCTGGACGTCGGTGGTCCACAACAGGCCGGTACCCTCCTGGCCGTTGAGCGATGTCACGGTGCCGTGGCTCACACCGAGGGTGTAGGAGTTTGTCTCGGCGGTGTCGGCAACCTTTGTGAAGGAGGGCACGCCGTTGTTGCAGGAGAACTTGAAGATGTGGGTGGGGTACTGGATGACGTTGATGTAGATGTAGCCGCCCTCGAGGGGGTAGACACCGGCGCCGGCATAGACCGAGTTCTCGTTTTGGTAGACCTGGATGACATTGTCGCCGTTGTTGGCGCCGGTGCGGTATCCGCCGAGGTCGTCGAGGTTGAGCCAGTAGGTCTTGCCGCTCTTGCCGGTAACGACGCCCATGCGGGTGACGCTGCCGCAGGAGAACTCGCTGGGCAGGATCTCGAGGGGCGAGGTGCCCAGATCCTTGTCGGCACCGTCGAGGGCCTGTTTCTCTTGCGGCATGAAGAAATCGACAATGGTCACCGATCCGTCGGCATTGATACTCATGTGCACGGCCGCCTCCTCGAGCGACGTGGGCGGGTTGCGGCCCTCGACGGGCACAGTGCTGAGCTGCGAGGCGTAGCCGTTGCCGGTAGCGAAAAAGAGCGAGCCCTGGTCGTCGGACGCGAGGCCGCCACCGGACATCCAGATACCGCCGCCGGGAGTGGTGTTGGGCACGCCGGCACCCTCGGTGGCATAGCGCTCGACGACGGCACCAGTAGTCTTGTCGAAACCCATGAGCCAGCCGGTAAAGTTGTACTGGACACAGTGGGAGGCGAAGCCGGCGTAGATGAACTGGCCCGAGTGCAGCAGAGCCGGGCGCTGGTGGTGGATGCCGCCATTGAACCAGCGCGACGGGTTGTTGCGCGCCGAGATGCCCTCGAGGTTGACGGGGAAGTTGGTGCGCTCGGTGAGGTCGTCGACGCTGATGGCGTGCAGGTAGTAGCGGCCATTGGGCCTGCCCTGGGTGGCAGTGCCGCCGGCCTGGTTGGCGTAGGTCTTGACAGTGTAGTAGATGGTCTCGGTGTCCGGGTCAATGACGCCGGTAGACGTGACACCGATGAGCGGGTTGATATCGACACAACCGTCGAGATCGGCGGTCAAGAAGGGGATAGCGAGGTTGCGGGAGGCGACAATGACACCGGTAGCGGCATCCAGCTTGTAGACGTTGTTCTGGGTGGTCGCAAAGTAGACGTACTGCTTTGTGCCGCTGGACGGGGTGTAGACCAGAGGCTGGGAGAAGATCTGCTCGGCGTTGCCGTTGTAGTTGCCGGGGAGGGCGGTCTTGAAGATCTGGCCAAAGTCGTCACTGTTGACGACGGAGGGGTCCATATTGTGATTTCTAGAGGGTTAGCATTGATGAACTGTAATAAAAACATATATATAAAATATAGAGACTCACGTCTGGTAGCCGGCTCTGGAGTTGTCGCCACCCCAGGTGATTGTGTCGGTGTCGGCGAGGCCATTGCACAAGGGCAGCAGCAGTGCCAGTGCGGCAAGAAGTAGCTTCGCCATGTTGTCGACGTCGAAAATCAACAGTCGATATCAGTCGACGTTGAGAGAAGATGCCGAGTTGGTGGGTTGAAGAGACGAGTGACGTTGGATACGACGTCAATGTCGATCGGGGCGGCACGAGAGTGTATAAATAGGATTAGAGTATTAGAGTATTAAGATTAAATGAGAAGTAGAGAAATAATATGAGATATGATGGAGTGGGTCAAGGTGAGCGGGATAACGAGGTAGCGAGCGACGAGAGACTGGAAAATAAGAAGGAAAAAAAGGAAGAAAAGAAGGAAGAAAATAAAGCAGGGAAAAGAAAAGAGCAAGGTAAGGCTGAGCCGGCTTGCCCAAATCGGTTTATATATTTCAGAACCGAGGTGCAGGGAAAGGGGAGAGGAGGTTGAGGTGAGGCCGAGAAGAAGGATGAAGAGAAAAGAAAACCAGAGCCATCTACAGAGAAAAGAAGACGAAGAGGGATGAAATAAGAAGGAGAATACAATCACCACGACCGAGCGATACTGACGACCACAACACGACACGACAGGCCTTCGGGAGCGATATGGAGCCAGGACATGGGCTGAATCTTCTGACGTGGTGGCCAGGGTGTTATTGATTCGGGTGTTATTTGAAGTGTTTGTTTTCTTTTGATATTCTTGATACAGTCGATTATTCGTTTTGTTTCTTTCTTGTGTTTCTTTCAACTTCTAAAAGTACTGACATTATTGGACACAAGTTCAGGCAGCGCCATAGCACAGTACGGACAGATGAGAAATCAAAAGGAGGCGGGTATGCAATGAGAAGGTACACATGTACATAGCAGGCCAGGCCAAGCTGCTGCTTATGCTAGATGTACTTGAATCCATCGAATATACAATCGAATGCTCACATGCAGACGCCTCTCATTCCCAGCTGCGCCGTCAGCTTGGGAGTCGAGTCCATACGAGGCGCATGCAGAAGCAGAAGTAGTCGGTGCAGCATAGCTGCATGTGGGGATGAGACAGCTGAGGACAAAGATCATGCAGAGAGAAGAGGGAGGAAAGTCTAAAGACGTCAAGAGCAGCTAATCACCACCAGGACAACACATCTTGTATTCGCTGTGAACATAAACAAAACAATCAAAGACCACATTGATACAATTTAAGTACTATGTTCGCTATCTCTTGTGCTGCCTTTCTTTGCGAGACGAATCGCAGATTAATCCAAAGACTCCGGTTTGTTTAATTTCATCCTTCTCAGCTGCCCAGATAGGCAGACTAACACGATGGTCAGGTACAGAGTGGATCGTCCCATGCAGAGTACTTGTGTGTGTACTTGTATTTCTCCTAGAGGTGGCCAATCGAAAGTCTGTTGTTCCTGGCGTTGGTCGGGTGAGGTGTACATTGAGGCATGGTAGTGGAAATGAAAAAGAGAGCATCCAGAGCACAAAGCGAAGAGTCGTGAGGGAGGAGTGAGAAGCTGATCGGATACAAGCAGATGTAGAGGGTACGGATACAGAGGAAGCCCAGGCAGAGGAACAGTGGAGGTGAGGGAAAAGGAAATAAGAATATAAATGGAAAAAGTAAAAGATAAGCTTACATGTTAGAGGCACGGCACGGTGGATGGGACCCTGAATGCCTACTGTAGTAAGAAGTTAGTGCGTTGCAGCTCGCAGGTGGGTGAAGTTGATTTCGGCGGCGATAAATCACGACGCATTGGCAGTGGCATTCTACTCAGTCGTTACTTGTTTCTTTTCTTTTATTTTTTTCGGCTGCTACTTGATCTCCGACCTTCTGCAGAAGACCCATGAATATTGGCAACAGCTCGAGTGCCGTTGCCGTTGCCGTTGGACCAAGCCACCTGTTTGATTTAGACTACTTTTTTCTATTAAATAAATCAAATGTCTCGCAAGTCAGGATTGCTCAAAGAAACATGGTTTCGCATGGCCAAGACTCTCGGAAAGGAGAAACCATCATGGCTGAGACGGACCAAGCAACATGAGGACGGAGCTCGGCAAGACCAGCTGTCTCTGATGGATACAGTAACAACTGACAACGCCACAGCTGTCAGCGTGCTGTGTCCGAGCCACCCCAGGCCTGTAGGAAAAGGGATGCGACGAAAACACCGACTCGAATACAGGCGCCAATACGAAAGCTGAATGCAAGTGCGTCGCAGTGCATCTGCCTTGCTCGGAGTAGCCTTGCTGAGCATAGTGTACTATGTACGCCGTACGGAAGTGAGTGGTCTTGCGTTGTTGCTCTCCACCCAGCTGCATGAATACGAGCTCAGACTGTTTTCTTTTCTCTTTTCTTTTTTCTTTTCTTTTCTTTTCTTTTCTTTTCGTTTTCATTCTTTACTATGCTAGGTCTGTGGTGGCTTGTTATTCCACTTGTCGATGAGTAGAACTAGTGAAAAGGCCGAACGTGCGTATTCGATGAGAGATGAGATGAGAGAAACATAGACTCACGAAACAAACAGAAACGAAACAATCGAGAAACATCAAATTACAAAGACTCGCGCGTATGCGTAATAAGACCAGGCTGAGTCGAGTAGAGACATGGGAGATATGTCGGCAAAGAACAGGAACAAAAAGATGTCATTGGAAAAGAAGAAAAAAAGATATAATAGAAAGAAAGAGAGATAAGACAACAAATAAAACCTTCAGCCCAGACCACCGGATTGACTGCGTTATTACTTTTTCTACACATCAGATAGCCAGACGGACAGTCCCTGCTCGAGGCTGAGAACGAGAGGCACACTCACATGGATTCGTGCAGGGGCTCAGGGTGATGAGACCTCAAGAGTAAGACGGATGTGACGAACATGAGCTCATATCGTTTACTACATATGCATTCGGAATAGACTCGTCTAGCAGACTGCATTTGTGCCGGGATGTTCTTTTATTACTGTGGCGGTTCGCGCAGCTCTTAAAGAAATCAGTGTGCTACCGACAACTGGCCGACAGACGGTGGACAAACATTGATGGCATGATCACTGATCAATAGCCACAAGACTGACTATCTATCACAGCTACCCCAGTGCCAAGAATCACAAACGACAGGCGTTGTCTTTGATTTTCATCTCTTTATTCTTTTTTATTTTTATTTGTTTTTATTTTATTCTAAATCCTTCCTCCCGCTTTGCCAATATTCCACCTCGTCACAGTGCATTGCATCAATACTCTAGGCGTACTTCTCACCGTACTTTCTTCCCATCTCGTCTGTACTTTTGCACTTTGTCTGGCTGGCTATTGTCGCTCTTGTCGCTTTTCGGCTTATACTCACTCTTTCAGCTCGCCGTCTTGTTCCCAGTCTACCGTGGCCTCTGTCGTTCTGTCCGAACTTGGACAATATTGCTCTTGATTGAGAAAGCTGGCAGTCTGCAAACCGCATTCTGCAAACCACCAATGCAGACTGCAGACAACAAAACGACGGCATAGCGAATCCTTTTCGGTATCCTTGGGACTGTCGGCATCTCCAGTATCAACAGAGTGGACAGTCCATCCCACCAAGTCGTCAGACTAATCAAACACTTAAAAACGTGTTCTTGATGACGACAAAGAGGTTTCCATTCCAGCTTCAATACACTTCCCAATATATAGAGGGAATCCTGGAAGACTAGCGAGAAGAACCAATACAGCCCGGAAGTTGAGGCGGCCACGGCACGGCGAGTCTTTGTCTTGTTGCGGTAGTGCTGGACCCTTTGAGTCGCGTCCTTTGTCCGTCTCTCGCGGAATGGTTTGTATTTGCTTGTCTTGTCTCTGGTTATTATGAATTATATTTGGCAAGCCAGCTATCCAGGGTCGCATGCGGATTGACTCGTTTACCGAAGCTGGGCAATAAATCGTGTTGCTCAACATATTGTATGCGGTGGCAGCTGACGCATGTTGGTCCCGAAGCCAAGTTGACACTTGGTGGCATCCTACAGATGATATCACCATTTTAAGAGCCTAGAAATAGAATAGAAAACTGTTACATGCGTACCGAAGGGGTGTTATTCCGAATCAACTCGGAGTAATATTGCAGTCGACCCCGAGCAACTCTAGGATTTTATTATATCAGTAATAAATTCAACAGGAAGAAAAACAGTCAACACGAATTATATTTATAAAACAAACTTGAATAATACTATAATATCAACGAAGCACCCAAAGACAGAATACAGGAATAACGAATATAAAATAAAAACCAAATAAAACGGAGACGACGAGTATATCAAAACAAATAGACTGAATCAAGGAAAAACAATAAAAAACATACAAAAACCACAACAAATAGGAACTACTGCTTCTTCAATAGACCCTGGAAAATGTTTGTCAAGCCACTCTTGGACTGCTGTGCTTGGGCTTTTGCCCAAGCTTGCCGAGTTTGAGCCTGGGCGTGGGCTTGCGCCACCGGCCGTGTCTTAACCACCTTGTTTGCGAGACCACCATTGCCCGAGCCGCTGAGACGCTGCGGCTTTAGGGCCGACTTTCGCAAGGCGGGGGCATAGGACGGGTGCCGCGAGAATCTCAGGTGGTTCCTGCGCCTGGCCATCATCAGCTTTTGCTTCCGGGTCTGGAGGGCAGACGCGCCGGCGGTGTTGTTGGCATTGAAGATGATCTGTGCATTGCCGTCTCCGCCGCTGTTGGCAATGTCGCCGCCGACACCATCTCCCTGTGGGATGGCATTGCTGTCGTGTGCACCATCTCCCTGTGGGATGGCATCGCCACCGCCGCCGCCACCATCACCACTCGCAGCCGCAGCCGTAGCAGTAGGCTTTCCGCCGGCAGCCTGGACAGCAGCAACGGCCTGGAGGACACCGTGAATGGCTGCTTGCGCATGGATCTGGGCCTGGACGTCCTTTTGCGTCTGCAGGGCCTGCGCCTTCTTGTCCTTTTTGTCCTGTCTCATCTGTTCAATCTTCTTCTTCTCGGCTGCTTTCGCCATCTCTGCCAGCTCGGCATCATAGGCACCCCATTCAAAGAACTGCTCCATGTGACGGATCGCGCTGTCGCGGCTCTTGGTTTGCTTCTGCTTCTTCGCGGGCGGACCACCGCCACCACCGTTGTCATCAGGACCTCTCTTTCTACCGCCGCCTCCATTGCCGGCACCTCCACCATTGTGACCTCCTCCATTATCACCACCGCCTCCGCCTCCGCCTCCATTTCCCCCGCCCCCGCCTCCATTCCCAGCCCCATCATCACCACCGCCATCACCACCACCATCACCACCACCATCACCACCACCATCATCATCATCATCATCATCATCGTCATCATCACCCAGATCCACAATTCCCAGGTCGTTGGCATCAATACCGTAGTCGCCACGACCAACCCGGTAGATCTCCGGCAGAGGCGCCGTAATGTGCGACGGCGGCCACTGCTCCGGCACCATGACATCAGCAGTGCTGGTAGCAAGGACCTGCGCGTCCTGTGCCGCCGTGCGCGACAGGCTCGCCAGGTGCAAATGGTTCTGCGTTATGCCCGGCAGATTCATCGGCACGCGGTAGATGCGCTTGCCCGTCTTCTTGTCCGTGACAAACTTCTCCACCCACTTCTCGTAGATGAGTACGACGGGGTCGTACCAGCCGTCCGCGTTGTGGGTGAACAGCTCGTCGGGCGTCGTGTTCAGAATGCGCGCCAGCGGGATCTCGGCTTGGACGTCCTCGTCGCTGATGCGCGCCCACTGGCTGATCTTGGACTCGGCCTCCCGCAGGCGTTTCGAGATGGCATTGACGGACAGCGGCCTGTGCATGCGCTTGTGCTGGGAGATGTCGTCGCGGATCTTCTCATACTCGTCGCGCAGCTCGGCATGCGCGTTGCGCGTCTCGAGCATGACGCGCCGCACGTCGTCGTACGAGTGCCTGGCCGCCGTCGACGACGGGCAGCCCTTGTCGGAGCGCACGTGGCTGACGTAGTGGCCGCAGTGCGAGCTGCTGCCCGTGTGGCTCACAACTGCCGTGAGGCGGTAGAACACCTGCGAGCCGGGCACGTACGTGTGCGGCTCCAGCCACTTGGTGACGTCCAGGAACTCGGGCGCATCGACGACAGAGTGGTTCTTAACCTCGCTATTGTCTGCTGCATACTCGGTGCGCATGAGGTGGATGTTGAGAATCTCGGGCGTCGTCTGCATGCGCCGCACGCGGCACATGGGGTTGTCTTTGGTTGACTCCTTCTTGCAGCGCGTGCACGTCGCGCCGTCCAGCTGCTCGTTGAAGTAATGGTGCAGGTAGTCCTGCAGACGGTTGACGCGGCGCCCGGGCTTGGCGGTCTCCCCGGGCAGCAGCGCACCCACGCTGATCTTGATGGACGACTCGCGGTCGACCTTGGCGCTGCGCAGACGCACAGGGCGCATGCACGACCCACAGACAAAGCGCGACGTCACGTAGGTGCGGAACATGCACTCAAAGTAGTCGCTGCTCCGCGCGGCGGCATACCGCTCGGGCGTGACGTGCAGCTGCGTCGCCGAGAACTCGACCAGCCAGTCCATAAACTCCGCCGCGTCCTGCTGCTGGTTGTTTAGGACACCGGCACCGGCACCAGAACTATTGCTGCAGACCTTCAGCCAGCTTGAGCACTGCCACGGGTCGTTTCCAACATTCGGCAGCTGCTTCTTGACGGCAATCTGGGAAAAGGGGATATCGTGCGTGCTTTCGGAGCCGTCCACATTGTACTTGCACGACCGCCAGAACAGGGTGACCAGCTTCTGGTATGTATCTGTGCCATCGACTGACATGGGGTGCACGCCGGTGCGGCTCCAGTAGGCCTGTGCCAGGTGGTAAAGCCGCGTCAGGATGTGGTGCGTCACCTCGTCATTTTCCATGAGCGTGACCGAGCGGCGCGCGTGCGTATGCAAGAAGCTCAGGAACCGGTCGGTGCTCAGCAGGGACGTCAGGATGGAGTTGCGGTAGCACAGAGCACCCGGATTCATTATGCCGCGGATGGGCGTGGACACAGGCCGCATCGGTGCCACCATGTCAAGACGCAGCTCCTCCAGGAACTCTCCAATTGGACGGATCGGGGGATCAAACGCCGGGCCAGCAGACGGCAACTGGTAGTGGGAAGGGAACGCGACTCCGGGGGCCGCGACGGCAGCAGCGGCTCCGTCCTTCGTCGCCACATTGTTGAGCGCCGCAACTTGTCTGCCTTCTGTAGGCTGTGCAGGGTGATCGATGGTGTCGTCAATCCACCGCTTATTGATGTCGGCCATGGCCTTGATCTCCGGATTGCGATGCCAGCGTGTCGACACGCGAAGTGCGCGCGCCTCCATGAGCTCGAGGTCAGTGAACTCGTCCTTGTCCTGGGCTTTCTGGACAGTCAAAGCCCAAAGGTCGATGGGGTCGTTGGCTGCAGACCGCAAAAGCTCGCCGTAAAGAACCTCGTGGGCGGTGTTGGGGCGGCGACGCTGGTTATACATTGTTGCTACCATCCCACCACTATCAGCATAGATGCCGCTGGGATCGTAGCCGTCAGGGTCTCTAGTCGTGCCAAATTGGTCTCCGATAGTTGTGCCAAGGCCGTACGCTCTCAGAGCGGCATTGACAGCACCCGCCCGCGCGGCTTCGACAACATAGGGTGGTAGTTTTGAAAAATCAGGAAGTGAACTGGCAGCAGGAGCGCCATCACCACCAGCTGGGGCAGCAGCCGGGACAGCAGCTGGAGCAGCACCGCCTTGCTGCGGCGCTGAAGCTGGCGCAGGCAAGTAGAAGGCATTTTTTGCAAAGTCGCCATACATGGCCAGCGCTGTTGCCATGATCACGTCTTTTGCTGCCTGGTCCAGGTCGATGCCGTTCACGACATTGCCGGCAGCGGGAGCATTGTTGTCACCTGGAGCGGTGGGAAGACCGTTGTTGTCCGGAGGAGGATTCGCCATGTTTAGAGGTGAGGTGACGACGAAAGAGAAGACGTGAGACACAAAATCAACGACAAACAAAAACTGAGCACACAAACAATAAATCAAAGAAAAAAAGGGGAAAGACGGAAAACGAAGTGATAGAAGAAGGGACGGAAAGAATACGAATGGAAGAAGAGGATCTAAAGAAAAAAAAGTGAATGAAGCAAAGAATGAATGTAGGTCAACGAGGTGAGGTCTCAAAGTTCAAGATATATGGAAATGCCGCCAACTTCGTGGAGATAAGTTGAAAGTGATGATACAGTGACTGATAGTTGGTAGGACAGACGAAGCCAAGATGAGAACAAGATGAGAGAGAGATGATAGAAACAAAACGAGCGAGACGACGGGATATTAAAGAAAGCAGCGACAAGAAACAGACACGGTGACATCCATTAGGAAACTGTCTGATAGATGCAATTATGGTGTGCTGAAAGTATTCTTTCATTATTCTTTGAAGTACCTTTGAAGCATCAACAAAGATGTCGTGAAAGAGAATTGAAGGATGAGGGTGAGGGGGGTAGGATAAAGGCTGTGCAGTCCGGAAACGGTAGCGACTAGCCATTGATGCAGCCAACGAAGCCGTTGGAGGTAAATGACGAGGGTGTAGAGAACGGCATGCTCAAAGGGATGATATAGTTGACCGGAATGGTAGAAGATTAATTCAAAGAAAAGAAAAAGAAAATCAAAGAATAAGGAGGAAAGAAAACTAATTAATTAACTGCCCGAAACTGAATCCAGACGCTACAAATCTATTTTAAACGAAACAAGACCGACGATCTAGTATTTGTTTCTTTGTTTGTTGGGCTGACATCTCTGGGCATTTGATTGGGGTTCAAACTCAAAACAAAACGTATTGTCGATGTTGCATTAAAGAAAATAAATAAATAAATAAAAAATAAAAATGGCAGATGATCACACACAATGCATCACTACGCGCCCGTGCTCGGTGGCAGTATCGCCGCCATTCTCGCGCAGAGCAAACGTATACTCGCCTTTCTCAAGCATCGGCGTGTTTTTTCTGTCGAGGATGTGCAGGTAGCGGTCGACGTCCACGGGCATCGACACCACGGCAGACGCGCCCGGCTGCAGGCCGACTCGCTTGAATGCCACCAGCTGGCGGACCGGCTGTGTGACCGTCGACACCCGCCCGAGCAGATAGACCTGCAGAGTATAGCTGCCAGCCCTGCCGCCCGTGTTTGCAATGCTGGCAGTGAATGTAATCGTGCCACCGGACGAGAAGGACGTGGAGGCAGAACTAAAACCAGAAACGACAAACGACGTGTAAGAAAGACCATGCCCGAACGGGAAACACGGCTGGCTCATGTCGCGAGTTGCATCTATATACTGTGCCGAACGTGCAGATGGCTTGTAGTCGTAGCGGGCCGGCAGCTCGCCGATGGAGTGTGGCACGGTGCGCGGCAGACGGGAGCCACCCGGGTCGACGTGGCCGACAAGCACGTCGACAATAGCCTGGCCACCTGCAGGCCCTGGGAAGAACGCAGACACAACGGCAGCGGCGCGACTGTAGTGTTGAGGAACGGCAAACGGACGGCCGCCAAAGAGGACGAGCACAACCGGGGTCGACTGCGACAGGACCGCGTCGACGAGCTGCTCTTGGCTCGGGGCCAGGCCGAGACTGTATCGATCACCGTTCTCGCCGTCGCTGTTCCACGCAGCACCCACTGCCAGGACCACCAGGTCGGAAGCAGACGTATCGATTGTGGTCTGTCCTTGTTGAGTGTCGACTAGATTCCAGAAGAAGAGGAGCTGCGACTTGAGTGCGTTCTCATTCTCGGCGACGGCGACGTGCCCACCGTACGCCTGCAGCTCGATGCGGACTCGATACGTCGTGTTTGGTGCGAATGTAAACGGGGACGAGCCGGGGGGGCTTGTACTGTTGCCCGTGGCCTGTGTATAGGTCATCGACCAGGGCAAGATGTTGCTGCGTATAGTCGAAGAGCGCGACAGATCGCCCGACTCCACTACCAAGGTGTCATCTATGAACAGCCTGGCAGACGAAAAGGGCCCGACAGCGACGCCGATGCAGCCGCGGATGTGTGTGCCATTGTCGGCGGGGGATGTGAGGGAGCCCTCCCAGACGGCACTAAAATCGGTAGATGGGAGACCAGATGGTGGGAAGATGCCCCAATCAAGGGCTGGCACTTGCAAAGGAACCACGACCGGCTCCGGCTCCGCGTCTGCAGCCGTAAAGTCGGTCGATGCAAAGTAGGTCGCCCGCAGACCGCCGACAGCTCCATCAGGCGTGGACATATAGTAGGGCGGAACCACGTTCTGGCTTGTATACTCCCAGCTGTCGGCACCCCAGTCTGTGGCGATGCGGTCACTGCCGATATACTCGGACAGCGCCTGTCTCAGAGTGACTGCCTCGTGAGCAGGGATCTGGCCCCAGGTGCCCGAGTAGTCGCCGTAGTTGAGCGTATCTGCAAACGGGCCCACCAGGGCAATCTTTTTTGCGGCAGGCAAAGAGAGAGGCAGGGTGCTGTTGTCGTTCTTCAGCAGCACGATGCTCTTTTGCGCAGCCTCGAGGACGAGCGGCCTGTGGCTCGTGACAAGCCGGCCGGGGTCTGTGGCCGTTGCAATATACGGCCGGTGGAAGAGCCCCAAGTCCCATTTGACGCGCAGCAGCTTGCGCACGTGCTCTTGCAGCGTGGACAGGGCGACTGTGCCGCTCTCAACGAGGTGCTGTGTGGCTTCCACAAACACGTCGAGGGGGTAGTCGTAGAACTGGATCATGCCGCCGGCGTTGAGCCACTGCCCAATGGCATCCTGCGCGGACGTGGCGACACGGTGCACGGTGTTCAGCTCGCGCACGGCCGTGTCGTCGGCAATCACAAAGCCGTCAAAGTCCCACTCCTTGAGTTTGTCGTACAGCACCGGGTGCACTGCCGCCGGAATGCCGTCAATTTCGTTGTATGCCCTGGTTGTTAGTGATTGCTCGTCCGTACAGCTGTCCCGTTGAGCTCTACCTACATCATTACGCCGCGGACAAATCCAAGCTCGACGACGGCCTTGAAGGGCATCATGATGTCGTGCATGATCTCACGCATGCCGTGGCCCATGAACGGCGCCGTGTTCCGGCCGGACTCGGGCGCGCCGTGTGCGGCAAAGTGTTTCATCACCGGAACCACCGCATCCGCATCCGACAGAGCGCCGTCTTTCGACAGGCCACGCGCATAGGCTACACCCATCTGTGCCGTGACGATCTTGTCCTCGCCCCAGCCTTCTTGCGTGCGGCCCCAACGCGGCTCCCAGGCGAGGTCCAGCACGGGCGAGAAGCACGCGTGGATGCCGATCGACCGCGCCTCTGTGGCAATAGTGCGGCCAACACGATACACCAGTTCGGAGTCAAACGACGCAGCGAGCCCGAGTGTCTGCGGGAACAGACTCTGCTTGAACGAGCCGACGCCGTGCAGGCACTCGCCGAAATGGAGAAACGGCACGGGCAGACGAGCCAACTCCAGGTTGCGGCGCTGCAGGTCGTTGTGGTGTGAGATATTAAGCGAGTACATGTCATGGATATTGCCGACGGGCGAGCCACTGTAGCTGGAGCTGTTCCCTGCCGAATCGCCCGCGATGTTGCCGGCAAACATGAGGTGCAGCTGGAGGGCTGTTCTGTTAGCAATGCGAAACGGGCTCGAGAGGGACAAGGGCATACCTAGATCGTCGACAGTCATACTCAGCAAGAGGGAATCAATAAACACATCTTTCCCGGCTGCGAGTAGGTCCATCCAGCTATCATCTTCCCTCGGCTGGCCAACAAGCTGCTGTCTGCCGTCTGTCTCATCGTGATACAGCGTCGAGGCTGCCCTGCGGCAGAGGCACGCCAGCAGTCCGGCAGCGAGTAGTCTCATCTTGAGTGTCTAGTTTACTTCTCCAGGTTACAGAGTTACCCATCTCATATATATAATAGATGGAATAGACTCATTGCTGTTCTTGTGATCTTCATCGTCATCGTGATGGTCTCTAGGATGCCTGTCGCGACAACACGATGCAACGTGGTGTGCAGCTGCAATAGTTTAATCGCTGCAACGGCCATCATCCGGAAGACAGTATCCTGCAGGGAATGGCATGCAGGGTGATAAGAGACGACTGTTGTCGGCAAACCAGTGACGTCGACCCGGCACATAGTGTAGATAGCAGTTCTGGCAGCTGGCAGTGGCGGCTGTCGGGGTTCGGCCGAGCGCATTGACCCACTTAACTGGGGGACCCACTCATAGCTTCAAGTCGCCTCTGATTGGCCACCCCACACGCCCAATTGAAGGTGGGATTTTCGACGGCATCTCCATCTAATCTACAATCGAAAAAAACATCACCAGATCTGATATCGGCGATTGTCTATTGTATATTTAGTTTGAGTGTCGTTCTGTTTGTCATGTATATACCCGATATGCGCCTCTGCAACTAAACAGCCAACATGCCCCCGTCGGGCCACTTTCCACTGCTCCGGGGCTCCCTCGGCGGCCGGTTGTGCGCTGCCGATGCGCTTGTCGACTGCTGCCGGCGGACCGGGGTTCTGCAGACCAGCCAGCTCAGCCAGCTGCGCCAAGTCAGCTCTTTCGCTCTACCAAGAACCTCACCAACATCCACACCACCGCGGCACTCTCCCTCAATACATCAGCACCCCCCTCTGCCGCAATGCCGGCCCTTCTCCTCGACCACCCTTCGGCCCTCCGCCGCCGCCGCCGGCAGCTCCGGTTCGCGCAATAGCTCTTCGAAATCCTCCTCAACATCCTCTCCCTCCCCATCTTCGACACCACCAACAAGCACATCCACTCTTGAAGACCGCTTAAAACCCAGCTACTTTCTCTCCAACACCATCCTCGACCGCGTCGCCGGCCTCAGCCCCGGCTCTGCCCTCCCCTCGGCGGCCGAAGTCCTTCCACACAGACGACGAAAAGCCCGACGGCAAGCACAAGCGCAACTCGATGCGTCCACAGCCCCTAAATCCCCCCCCTCTACAACTCTGCCAGCCGACCTGCCGGCCAATGCCTCGACGATTTTGACAGACATGGCCGCAAGCCAGACCTCGGTCCGCCGGCTCTCGTCGTCGCTGCTGTCGCTCGCCAAACCGCGCCTGACCGTGCTCGTCGTGCTCACAGCCATGGCCCCCTATGCGCTCTACCCTGTGCCGTCGTTCCTGTCGCCCGAGCTCATCGATGCGCCCTCGCTGTCGCCGCTGACGCTGCTGTTCCTGACCACCGGCACGGCCCTGTGCTCGGCCTCGGCGAACGCGCTCAACATGCTGTACGAGCCCGACACCGACTCGCGCATGTCGCGCACGCGCAACCGCCCGCTCGTGCGCAGCCTCATCAGCCGTCGCGCCGCGCTGCTGTTTGCCATTGGCTGTGGTGTCGTGGGCGTGGCAGCGCTCGAGTGGGGCGTCAACCCGACGACTGCGTTTCTCGGCGCCGCCAACATTGCGCTGTATGCCGGTGTCTACACGCCCATGAAGCGCCTGTCGGTGCTCAATACCTGGGTTGGCGCTCTTGTCGGCGGCATCCCGCCGCTCATGGGCTGGACGGCCGCGGCCGGCGAGGCGTCCACGTACAGCCGGGCCCGGTCGACCGGCGGCGCCGACGGCTCTGGCAGCGGCAACCCGCGCGAGTTCCGCGAGCTTCTCTTTGCGCCCGACGGGTCGAGCGCGGGTGGCTGGCTGCTGGCAGGCCTGCTGTTTGCCTGGCAGTTCCCGCACTTTATGGCGCTGTCGTGGGCGGTGCGGCACGAATACCAGCGCGCGGGTCTGCGGATGCTGGCGTGGGTGAACCCGGCACGCAACGGCCGCGTCGCGCTGCGGTACTCGATTGCGTTTGTGCCCATCTGTGTGGGCTTGTGCGCGGCGGGCGTGACGTCGTGGAGTTTTGCAGCCACGAGTCTGCCGGTGAACCTGTGGCTTGTGCGCGAGGCGGTCAAGTTTTGGCGGTTCGAGGGCCACCAGGGCTCGGCGCGTGCCCTGTTCTGGGCGAGCGTGTGGCATCTGCCGGCCCTAATGGTCCTTGCTCTGCTGCAGAAGAAGGGCATGTGGACTCGCGTGTACCGCAGCGTCATGGGCGAGCCGGCCTATGATGACGAGGACGACGACGAGTTTTACGACGACGACGACGACGTGGAGGACGAACCGCTGGTGGGCACACCGGCACAAAGCAAGCCCGTCCTATCAAGGGCATCACGGTGATATGTACGATATATTGAATATTTGATCTAAAGCATAATGCATAAGAGAATGAACTAAAGATGTGCGTCAAGGAAGAGACATTAAGCATTGATTGCAAAGCATAAATATGACGGTCTATCATGCAACGCCTTGATTGGAATAAATCAAACAGAAACCAAACGCCAACCGCTCATGCATACATTGATGGACATGGAAGATGAAAAGAAGCACAGACAAAAGAAGAACAGAAGAAGAAAGAGAACAGAATCAGACACGGAAAGGACAAGGAAAAGACAAAGAAAACAGATAAAAGAATGTCAAACGAGGCAAATAACGATGGGACAAAGGAAACAAGTCTGGCAACGACTATCGACGCAGCAGCAGCGCATCGATGCCCATGTCGCCGTTGGGCATGCGCGGCTGCGACTGGGAGTGGTGCTGCTGCTGCTGGCTCGCATACGGGCTCGTCATGGCCGCGGCAGGGGCGGTATCGACGGCCCGGAGGGACTGCGAGAAGCCGGCGGGCGTGTAGTACTCGTACCCTGGCGAACTGCCGACCTCACCAGGGCTGCCCGATAGAGCGTGTTGGTGGTGCGACTGTGCGTGCGGATGCGACTGGTGGTGTTGTTGGTGGTGTGGATAGGAGTAGGATGCGTGCGACTGGGACTGGGAATGGGAATGCTGGTGCCGCCGCGGCATGGACGAGGATGTGCCGCTGCTGTTGCTGCCCCCAGACACCGACCGGTTGCCGCCGCCAATGCCGTGACTCGCACCGTTGGGACTGCTCCCGTTCGGCGACCCGACGCTCGCGCTCATGCCCGTGCCGTCCAGCAGATCGACCTCGACGTCGACATCCAGCTCGTCATCAATGCCGACGTCCGGGCCGTTGTCGTGGTCATGGTTGTCGCCGCCAAACGAGCCGCCAACTGCATACGCCGACTCCAGCCGCTGCCGTCTCCCGGCAGCGCGCGCAACACCCTGAAGGTTCTTGAGCCCGCTCGTCATGCACTTTTGCTCGACGACGGTCCATTTCTCGCCCGTCTTGAGGGCCAGCGGCTGCCAGATCTCGCGGCGCATGTTCATGTACTCGTGCGCAATCAGCTCCATCTTGCGCGTGTCAAAGTCGTTGGCGTTGCGGCGCTCCATGAGGCGCTCGTGGCGCTTGCGGCAGGCATTGGGCGTCTTGCCGTGGAACAGGGTCTGGATCTGGGCCCAGTTCTCACCACGGGCGCGGGCCTGGATCAGAGTGTCGTCGTCCTGCGGGCTCCATGCACCCGACGACGTGCGGGGCATCTGCGGGATGGTGTGGTGGTGCTGCATGTGCATCGGTAGCGCAGTCTCGGGCATCTGGACCGAGTAGCTGCGGGTGTGTCCGCTGCTGTTGGTGCTGCCGATGCTGCTGGCAACGCTGCCGAGAACACTGCCGGAATTGGAGGTGCGGATGGGCCCGCCGCGGCCGTTGGCAGTGCTGTTGCTCATGACAGTGGGAGTGCCATGGCCCAAACCGAGAGGCATGCCGACCGCCAAGGGGTCGTGGTGTTGATGCTGGTGCTGATGCTGGTGCTGGTGCTGGTGCTGGTGCTGGTAGGCGACCTGGCTGGCGACAACCTGGTTTGCTGCAACAGCGGCCATGGCCGAGCTTCCGATTCCGTCACCGAGAGCAGCCGGCGAAGACATGTCATCGTTGATGTGGTTGTAGTAGGCACTTGATCCGCCAGCTCCAGCACCAGCACCATTGCTTGAGATGGATGCCATGCGGCTGTGGTGGCCGTTGTGGGTGGGGTAGTATGACATGCTGTCGTTGTGGGAGGTGTCGAGCGAGGAGGGGATAGTGGTATAAGACTGCGAGCTGGCACTTGACGTACGGCTAAGTCTGGGCATTTTGTAGTTGAGGTGACTGTTGAGTTTGTGGTTGTTGATGATAGGAAACGGAAGAAGCTTTTAAGCGTGTGGAATTCTGCCAGCAGAGGTATTATGTGATTAGAAGTAGGTGAATCTGATAAAGTATCGTCTATGAATAGCGAGACAGTAAAGAATCTTGGAGAGAAAAGGACTCCGTGTCAAACGATAGTAGCAGTTGGATAAGTGAGAGAGGAACAGAGTAGGAAAAGAGAGAAAAGCGAGTAGACGGTGATGACTGGAACGAACGAAAGATATGTGGAAGAGAGAAGCTGAAGATATAGTAAAGAAAAGGAAATATAAGAAAGACTAGAAAAGATACGAAGGAAAAGACGATGATATGGAGAACAGGCAAGATCTAGAAAGACACAAAAACAAAGAGATGAGGCCTTCTTAAGAGGAAGAAAATAATGGACAGGGCCGGAGAGTGAAACAACAAGAGAGAAACACAAAAAAACTCTAAATATAAATAGACGGCGCAAGAGAGTTGATGTCAGTATACGAGTACATGAAAATAAAAATAGACCGGGGAATGGGCGTCTAGGAAAGTGGGAGAAGAATTGCAATTTAACAAGGACGGCAAGGCTCGCGAGGTAGATGAGGATAGAAGAAGAACATATGAATAACAGAAATCAAGCGACTTTAAGCCAGAGAGCGCGTGTATTTTTGGACCTTGTGTGAGGGGGTGTAGTAATGAGTGTAAATAACAGAGGAAGAACAAAAGAAGCAATAAGGAGAGTCGGGATGGAGGATGGATAGACGACGAGAGACCAAAACGAAGGGCAACGGGTGCTCTGACGTGAAACAAGAAGAAAAGACAGACTGCAAAGATGGAAAGATGGGATGCAAGCATATAAGGAGATGAGATCTGAAACTACAACAGTATGCAGACGGGCGAGGAGATGGCCAACGGGTGTCTGATATTGGTCAAGACCACAGCGTCCCAGATGGAGATGTAGACTTGTACCTTGCATGCCGGTATGGGCAGAGGATACACGGAGTATCAAAATGGGCGCCTAGGGCTGGTACCCCTGACTCCGCGTAGGACGGAGAAATGACGAGCATGAACAGAAGGCTGTAGACAGTGGACATCGCAGACGTCAGGAGAGGAGTCGCCCGGGGGAGGTGAAGAGGACGGGCGTCTAAACCAGACGGATAGCAAGAGGGCGGGCGGTTAGGGTATATTTGATTCCAATGTTCTGACTAATTTAAAGTGTTTAGATAATCATTGAAGTTACTTCTTACTCTTGATGGAATTATAGATGAACTGGGGTCGATCTACTGAGGCTGTCGTGGGGTGAGAGTTGTTTGTTTACTTGTATCTCGAAAGAGGTTCTTCTGGAATTGTCTAGCATTAAACTATACTAATTCTTGCCAGGATGGCAGGCACAGAGTATACGAAGCAGTCAAGATCTCGAAACAGTTGCACAGCGGTCAATATACACATCAGACAACGATGAGCGCTTGACAGACGAGACTGCCGCGAGGCCGGTCGATTGTCTGGTCTGTGTATAGCAGACAGCTTGCCGCCATTGACAAGTTTCGAGATATGATGTCGGCTAGTTGAGTTGCCCTCCTTCTTAGACAGCACAAGACTTGCATGTTGAGAAACACTGGCGACAGGAAGAAGCATCGTGGCTGCGCGGCGAAGGATGATACAGCTGGATGCGGTGGCTTGCTGGCAAATAAGGTTTCTGCAAATACAGATTTTGACAGACTATGAAACAAGATTGGGGGCAGAGATTCTGATGGACAGCTGTCTGGGAGAACTGCTGCTGTTGGCAAGTACAGAAGAGGTAGGATAGAGGAAGCTCGAGAGGAGGACGGCGACAGAAGACACAGCGGAAGCGGCTACAAGGCGGGGCCGTTACTTTCTGGAAACAGCCAGCACCATGAAATGAGTGTCGAGTCAGTGTAATGCACATACCATAGCTCTAGGAGAGAGTATACCATACGTAGATGAAGATGAAGAAGAGCAAGGAGAGACGACAAGCGCGCGACAACCTGCAATGAGGACAGGGGTCGTCTGTTTCTATGCTTCTATTTATGGAATCGCATCACGTGGATCGCCCCTTATTGGTTCCCGAGCCACGTCCTGTGTCTAATGAGGAAATTAATGGGGCTATTTATGGTCGAGAACCAGCCAATAGGACTACACCGTTGTTAGCGCACCGCCTGAGATGGACCCATTTTCTCCAGGGCCTACATCTACGCTTCGACACATGGCATTGACATGGGCCGTGCCAGTACAAGATCTGTTTGTGTATCTATCGCAATCTTATCAAGTAGACACCTGCTCCCGGCGTCTCGCTTTCTCTCTGAGCGCGTACTTTTGTTATGCACTGAGCAGTAGCGAGGGTTTTGTCTCAACCCCCCCCCCTCCAATCTGTTGTTGTCTTTCTCGCCTTTTCATTTTCAATCGTTTACTCTTTAGATGTGGTTATGGAATTACTTATACTGAGACCAGTCTATCCAGTAGTGGTATTACTATGCCACCGCATTTTGATAGAAACACCAGTCAGGTTTGCTTTCTGTTTCATGGCCATCCCCAGACCGTCAGGCCATTGGCCACCGGCCGGGTCAACGATATTCAAGAGCCGCCTTGATAGTCAGTGATTGCAGTAAATGACAAGGACTCAATGATGGCCCTTATTGGACAGGCCGTGTGGTCTCCCGGCAGTTTGGATCTACGTCGATAGAGTAGATTTGCCCGGCCTTCATAGTGGCAGGCCGGTCACCACCGTCGAGGTCGGACCTCGTCTTGTGGTGGAAGACATTCAATCCGCCAAGTAGAGTTTGTCAACGAGCTTTAATACAGTCCAAATGCTTCAAGCCACTCGCGTAAATTGTTTATTAGAATTGAGAGATTTCGGTATTTTTGAAATTTATTAAATGAAACTAAAACTAATTAATTTGTTTCTATTCGAAGTTATATTTAAACAGACAGCAAAACTAGGGAAGCGCAAAAAAGAATACCAGAAAAGAATCCCGAAATATATCCAACCTCTGAAATTATTACTACATTTTATAAGCAAGAATTAAACCTACTAGAAAAAACACCAAACAAACTTCCAGCTGCCTTCGAAAATCAAATAAATGCCAGCATCACAACTGCTACATCAAATACCACTGCATCCAGAATAATGCCAATATTGCCATTCCACCGTCAAGTCACGCGCATATAATAATTGGGACGATATCAATAAGCTAGACAACCAAGCAGCTCTGCGAATGAGCTTGTAAGATGTAAAACGGCCCGATACATCGCTCGTGCCCGAGAGTAGATATATTCCGCTGAACTCTGTCGATGAACTCTGGACGGCCGTCAATCGCCTCTGGTATTTTTTGCTGTCGTCTCACCGTGTACGGAGTATGGGGTAGAAACGAGCCATGGTCTATTCAGGCTAAATAGAAACCGGAGAACGTGAGGGGAACTATCGACTAGCAGATAAAGACTGGGGTGGGATGAGGAGAAGTTGCATATGGTAGCATTCGCGACTGCCGATCCTTGCCATCTACTGAGTACGAAGTGTACTATTGCAGAGTATGAGTCTCTTGTCTCTGTTGTCGACCTGAGAGCCTTCTGATGGTATCTCTATCAGCAGTGTCCCCGCATGGGTCTATGGCTGGATACGGTGATCTAGTCAATCACGGCAAAGACTGCCGGGGTGTCTCCTCTTTGTTGCATTTGTCATATGATACTACTTCTCAAATTCAATAAATCTTAAATGTTATCAAAAGTAATTATCATCGAAAGGAGTGTGCCATCACAGAGCCCCCAAGAGAGTGCAAACATATGACCTCGCTTACCATGGCAGAGGTAAGCGACGCAGCCGAGTTAACAAGCAGAGCAATATCGCGATGACCCCGACAGCTGACCGCTGGACCCCATCCAGACCCCAGCTGGAGAAGGGTGTCACACAACGTGGTACTCGAGAATACCCGGCGACTCGCATTACCCCATGTCGCCCCATCGCCCATCTGCATCCTGCACTTATTGCCATGCTGACACCGTGCCATGGACAAAGATCGGCCCTCTCTGCTCCCAGGGTGTGGAAGGGTGCGTGCCGATCGCCCTTTGATCACTATGCACACCCTATGATCAATTTATCTCGGGCACACTGCCACCCAGCAGTCTATTAAGACTGCAGCTATATAGCTATTGCCTGCTGCCTTTTGTATTTCGGTTGTATCTGTTGCATTTCGCCACGCTCAGTCAAAATTGCCAGTTCTGTCGAGTTCTTCCTCCTCGACCCATACAACCTACAACCAGGCTGCAGACACAGCATTTCAAGAATAGAAAGACAGAAACAACTACTTGGACACCACCTACAAAATGGTCGCCGGTGCTGATGCTGGCGGGTTCTACGATGCCGCCCTGACCCGCCGCCAGGCCCTCATGGGTGCCAGCGGTGCGCGCGCTCTGCTTAAAAACTTCCGCGTCTTCTCCATCGCCGCCTTTGCCTGCATCGGCGGTGTTCTGTACGGCTACAATCAGGGCATGTTCTCGGGCGTGCTGGCCATGCCTGCCTTCCAGTCCCACATGGGCGAGTACGACCCCATCGACACCAGCGCAGACCAGACCAAAAAGGGCTGGCTCACCTCCATCCTCGAGCTGGGCGCCTGGGTCGGTACTCTGCTGTCGGGTTTCCTGGCCGAGTCCATCTCGCGCAAGTACGGCATCCTCGTGGCCTGCAGTGTCTTTATTGTCGGCGTGGTGATCCAGGCAACTGCCATTAGTGCCGGGTACCAGGCTATCCTGGCTGGCCGTTTCATCACCGGAATGGGCGTCGGCAGTCTTGCCATGATTGTCCCCATCTACAACTCCGAGGTCGCACCGCCCGAGGTTCGTGGTGCCCTGGTGGCAACACAGCAGCTCGCTATCACCTTTGGCATCATGGTCAGCTTCTGGGTCGACTACGGCACCAACAACATTGGCGGCACCGAGCTCGGCAGCCAGACCGACGCCTCCTGGCTCGTCCCCATCTGCCTGCAGCTGGCACCTGCCGTGCTCCTCTTTGTCGGTATGATCTTCATGCCCTTTTCGCCCCGCTGGCTTGTGCACCACGGCCGCGAAGACGAGGCCCGCCGTGTCCTTTCCAGCCTGCGCGGCCTGCCCGCCGACCACGAGCTCGTCGAGCTCGAGTTCCTCGAGATCAAGGCCCAGTCGCAGTTTGAGAAGCGCACCGTCGCCGAGCACTTCCCCCACCTGCGCGAGCAGACCAGCTGGAACACTTTCAAGCTGCAGTTTGTCGCCGTGCAGTCGCTGTTCAAGACGCGCAGCATGCTCAAGCGCGTTGCCGTTGCCACTATCACCATGTTCTTCCAGCAGTGGACCGGCATCAATGCCGTCCTCTACTATGCGCCCACCATTTTCAGCCAGCTCGGCATGAGCAGCACCACGACGTCGCTGCTTGCCACCGGTGTCGTCGGCATCGTCATGTTTATCGCCACTATTCCCAGCGTGCTCTGGATCGACCGTGTCGGCCGCAAGCCCGTGCTGGCCATTGGTGCGCTGGGCATGGCCTCGTGCCACATTATCATTGCTGTTATTGTCGCCAAGAACCAGGGCAGCTGGCCAGAGCACAAGGCGGCCGGCTGGGCGGCCGTGTGCATGGTGTGGCTCTTTGTCGTCCACTTTGGCTACTCGTGGGGCCCTTGTGCCTGGATCATCGTTGCCGAGATCTGGCCTCTGTCGTCGCGGCCCTACGGCGTGTCACTCGGCGCATCCAGCAACTGGATGAACAACTTTATCGTCGGCCAGGTCACGCCCGACATGCTCAACCGCATCACCTACGGCACCTACATCCTGTTTGGCGGCATCACGTTTATTGGCGCTGTCTTCGTGTGGTTCTTTGTGCCCGAGACCAAGCGCCTCACCCTGGAAGAGATGGACATTATCTTTGGCTCCGAGGGCACGTCGCAGGCCGACTTTGAGCGCATGGAGGAAATCAACAACGAGATTGGACTCACTGCCATGCTCCAGCAGCAGAATTCCAACACTGCCAAGAGCAACAACGCACCCGTCAAAGTCGAGTAGTTTACAGATCACAGCAGTCAATATTAAATATAATATAATATATGATATTATCTCCGGGGTATCTTTATATATCTATGATATAACAATTAAACGACACAGCTGTCCTTGGGGGGCATATGCCTCTCTACCCCATCCCACCATTCGTGATGGGAAATTCGTAATGGGGCGAGCAGACGTGGGTAGACGTGGGTAGGTGTATTAAGAAGAATCTACAACGACTTTACATATTCATCTCCTTGGTGGGGACCTCGATGGGGGGGTTCTCAATGTCGCTGCCCGACTCGCGCACACCCTCAATCTCGCCGCGCTTCCAGATGGTGTCATTCAGCAGCGTCTCCTTGACGGGGAAGGCCAGCGACAGGACAGTGTACAGCGTGATCGACATCACAAAGCCAAACAGCCAGTTGAAGTCGTACAGCTGCAGGACGCCCTCGCTGACGTGCACCTTGGAGGTGCCGCTGATGCTCGAGGCGAGACCCGGCAGCAGAGGAGCGACGGGAACAATGAATGCAACAAACGCGCGCCAGTTGCAGCCCTTGACGTACTGGTAGCGGCCGTTGGGGTCGTACAGAGCAGGAATGTCAATGTGGCCGTGCTTGACGAGCCAGAAATCAGCGGTCATGATGCCTGCGATGGGAGCCAGGAACACAGAGTAGCCGCCCATAAAGGACAAGAAGGTCGACGCCGAGCTGATAATCTTCCAGGGCACAAGCACCCAGCCGGCAATGACGGCAGCGACCATGCATCCGCGCTTGATGTTGATCCAGCGGGGGAACATGACCGTCAGATCGTTGGCGGCCGAGATGGAGTTGGCAGTGATGTTGGTGCCGACCTGGGCCACGTACCAGGCGAGAGCAGCAAAGAAGGCAGCACAGCGACCGCCGCTGCCCATGTCGAGCCACAGAGCGATAATGTCGAGGGGGTTCCACAGGTAGTCGCCGGTGAACACCTTGGCGGCCGATGTAGTGATGATGCCGAGCAGGCCGCACAGAGTGAAGATGATGGGCAGGAAGGGCAGCTGGATGTACTGGCCCTTGCCGCCCTTGGCGTAACGAGTGAAATCGGGAATGTTGCACGCCAGGGTGGACCACGAGCCGGTGACTGCGGTCATGCAGCTGAGCCACAGCCAGGCATACGACGAGCCGGAGACCTCGGCCTTGAGCCTGAAAATGTCGCCGCCGCCGCCGGCCTTGTGCACACACCAGCCCATGGTGGCAATGGCAGCAATCGGGGCGCCGAGCAGCTTGACCCAAAAGATGGGCCGCAGCTTGGTCGGGTGGATCAGCAGCAGAGGCAGCTGGATGATCCAGAACAAGAAGTAGGAGCACATGCCCATGGTGGTGATGCCAGAGCTGTCGGACAGGTGGTTGGGGATATTGGCGTAGCTGGGGGCAATGGCAGTGAGCATAATGGTGATGCACTGGGCACCGTTGGCACCCTGGATGCCGAGCCAGAACATGGCCAGAATCGAGCGAGAGACGATACAAAAGTAGCGCAGGTAGTAGCCAAAGGACGAGGTGGTGATGACAGAGAAGGGGATGTGCAGCTTGGAGCCAATGGCACCGTT
Organism: Ophiostoma cf. undulatum; assembly: GCA_022392935.1. Taxonomy (NCBI): domain Eukaryota; kingdom Fungi; phylum Ascomycota; class Sordariomycetes; order Ophiostomatales; family Ophiostomataceae; genus Ophiostoma; species Ophiostoma cf. undulatum. The sequence goes on from JAKRGL010000038.1 coordinate 161,415, forward strand.
GAGGACCATGGGGATGGCGACGCAGGTGGTGCCGACAACCATGATGGGGATGGCCTCGCGCCAGGACAGGCCGACGGCGAGGATGGAGGAGGCCGTCTCCCAGGTGCCCAGGTTGATGGTATCGGTGGCCCAGTAGGCCATGATGCTCCAGATGGTCCAAGTCTGGTCCTCCTCGGGCGTCGGGTCCATGTCACGGTTCGTCCAGACGTCGGGCGGCGCAATTGCGCTCGACTCCTTGGGAATCTCCCATGAGCTGAGCGACGTCAGACGCTGCTTGATCTTGGCTCCGTCAGGCATCTTCATTGTGGCGGTTGTGAAGGTTGAGATGGGCGGTAGAGAAGATTGATGAAGAAAGAAGAGAGAAGGGAGGGAGAAGAAAAAAGATCAGCAATGGAGACCGGGACAGTGGATATATTATATAGAGATGGTATGCATGTCGAGCTCCCAGGATATCTGTATCTGCATGTGGCGGGATCCGACGGGGACAGCAGAAACAAGTAAATAGAGAAACAAAAGCAAAGAAAGTAAAGAGTGGGATGATAGAGGAGGGTGGTATGGAGAGATTGGTACGGATGATACCTCAGTACCTCAGTACCTCAATACCACAATACAACACAGCAGATAAGTTGATAGAGGCTATCTTGATCAATAGCTTTCAAGTTGACTTTCTCTATTGCGAATCTTGATTGCCGGGTGGCCTAGAAGCCATTGGTCTAGAGCAAAACTAATACATCAAATATATAAAGTATATTTAAAAAGGGACTGATCGAGAGCTAGGCTTCCCTGAACTATTACGTAGTTATGCCTTTTACATAGTATTTAACTGATTTATTACTTCATGGAGGGATAGCAATGCCATGAGCATTTCAGGATCCAAAGTCCTGGATAGGGGACATACAGTTGAGAGGATGGATCAATATGCAGGATGTGTTCAAAATGTTGGCTGATGATGATGGATGGGGGGAGCAATAGTCTACATAATGTATTATTTCAATAAGACGTCGAGGATGTATATTTACATAAAAGAAGAATGATTAAAAGTAGAGATCAAGTAGAAGATGGAGCCCTGGGGAGGGCCCCGGCCGGGAGACAGCGAAGACGACTGGCAACAGGCGAGGGATGGTCAATGCGCAGGGAACAGGATAGGAACAGCCCGACGGTCGACGCGAGGAATCAAGGGAAAGGGGGAGTACTATGTAAAAGAAAGAAAGAAGAAGAGGAAAAAGAAAAAGAAACGAAATGGAAGAATAACTGAAGGGTGGTGAGACAAGACTAGGATATCATTGCTCTACAACATAGTACTATGTACAACACGGTATCACCGTGCACACGCGTAGGATGGGGACGCTCTCACGCAGATCAGCCCGCTTTTGGGGGTAGAACGAGATGGAGAACGTGGAGGTTGTATTACTCGAGTAGCTGTCATAAGGGGTCGCTATGTGATTGAAGATTACTTGTGCGACTGATAGAGATAGAGAGTGTGCAGGTCCCGTCGGATAGAATATAATAAATTGAGGATCTGGATTGATGCTCTTGAAATGAAGATGAAATATTTCTGAGATTAAGACTATGTAATCAAAGGAACAAGCGTTGACAGGACGTCGAGATAAGTCTTTAGGGCACGCCACCGCTAGCACACGTCTTTAGAAAAAGAAAAGAATCAGCCAAGACAACGGGACCGACGTAAGCTTGTGCTGAATACTGTCGGGGATTGCGCTGTCATTATTCGCCGAGACTATCAAGAAACCGCCCAAAAGACGTACGAGAACAACAGTCAAGAGCAGAACGCGATAAGAAACTGGCGGTGCTGACGACAGGATGGCGAGTGGTAGCCAGCCATTTTGTGGCGTTCGAGCCATGTTGGTGATGGATTGTTATAGAGGCTGACCGAGCTGCAGCATGCACTATATAGGCAGTTGCTTCGAATTGAGTTGACAACCAGTTGACAACAGTTGTTAACCCGTTATTAACCAGTTATAAACCAGTTGTCAAGTCGCAACTGCCCGTTTTGGACTGTTGACAACTCCTTACAACTGCTTACAACTCGCTGTAAAATCAACTCTGCATTTAATCTTAGATCATTTCACCAGTCAAAGACCTGCTCACTGCCAGCTTCATTTTGTTCCCCTTTCCCCCTTCATGTCATGCCCTTTGGCCTGTGAGGTCGCTGCTAAGCTTTATCTCTGTGTTGCCTCTTTCGGTCGTGTTATTCTCTATCTTTAATTCCACGGCAGCCAATCACAGTCAAGGAACTTATCTGACCCACTCAACGGCAAGTGTACAAAGGTACATGTATGTATACATAGGTACAATCACATCGGTGTAATTCGATGTGAATGTACTCCGTACGCTCACAGGTGGTCAGGCGTGTCTCTACCTCAACCCTTCAGCTGACCACCGCCGCTCAGATGCTTTATTAGTCACAGCATGAGCTTCAGTTCTGCAAGCTTGGCTGCGTCGATACTGTGTACATACTATGTAGTAGAAGGCCTCACGGAACCTATCTCCAGAGCACTTCCAGAACCCGGCTCGGTCATGTTGGCTGTCTTGGCAGCATGGTGCAGCCGTGGAAAAGCAAATAACCTGGAGTGGGTATACAGATTACCAGTGGATAGGTACGTAGTAAAGTGCTTTGATAGTGCTTCCTGGGGTATGCTGCACGCCACGATGCCACTACGCTCAACTGGGCATCGGTATTGATGTAAATTGCCCGTGTTCTGGTGAGAGAGCGGCTGATATACATGATGTTGGGTCGAAGCCTGAACCCCCGGCGCCTGTGAGCTTGTCGCAACGGCGTATGCATACATTTGAGCACCTATCGCATGGCTTCACACTCACCAGCCGACCCGGAAAACACGGAATGCACCACCAAGTCGAGCCGCCTGCACGTCTTTCTAGTAACATCCGAGTGCTCGGGCCGTGCACTCTGCAGTTCATCACCCTTTTCCTTCTTCCACAACGCCACGCCTCTCCTCCTTCTTTGGCAGCCCGATTTCACCAAGTTTCGCCCTGACTATACCTTGTGCTACCGCAGCCGTCTTCAGTGGCAACTAAATCCATACGTAGTAAGAATACTGAACCCACCATCTGACGACAAGGCAACGTGCCTTAGCTACTATCATCATCTCCACCATAACGTACTGTCCCCACCGACTCCCCTTCTCTCATGGCCATCCCTGCCCTTGTCACGTCTTGTTCTGGAAAAGTCAGTCCAGAAGCAAAAGAGCTTATCGTCTCGTCTCTCGTTGGCCCATCTCAGTACTACTATCAGCCACTCCCGGTAGCCACCCCGATAAAGGCAAAACGTCCATATATATCCAACTCCCTTTTTGTCCATTTCCGCCATAATATCACAGATACCAAAGATATGCGACAACCTTGAATCTATTGCTCGATCACATCGAGTAAAGAGAAACTCCGTAATCGCTTTATCAGAGCTATCTCGTCCACCCCCGTCAGCTGCCGATAAGATAGTCTACTCCTCTCCGTCTTTTCGATTTATTGCTGATTTTATCTGCAAGCTTATTATTATGTTGCATTCTTCATATTGTCTGATTTAATACTCCCCTGTCCGTTCGCTCTGGTGATGGTTCGTGATGCAGCCGCCTGTATGATTATGTTCATTATTCTTTTTAAAATAGATTTATAGTATATTCCCTCATGCTCAGTTATGAATACTTCCAGCTGAATATGCCCGAAACGGTTATATCGCCAGGAAACGTATACTCCGTAGAAGGTATGGCTGGCGAACTGATTGACATGCAGGTCCTGCCCGTCCCAGTATGCGGCGCCCCCACGATAACGACGAGCAGCAGCTTCGTGTATATTGACCTGCTTTCTGTCCTCTGTATATTGTTTTTCTCTCTGCTTTTTGTTTACGCCAGCTAATTCCCATTATCGGAGCGTAAAGTTCCCGATTTCATACACACCACTCACATCGTTCAGAGAAGCTATCAACAGCCAGCCAGTCAGCAGCCACCATGGTTAGTCCTTCGGCAACGCCGTTACCACTTCGCGAATGCGATAGTGTGGGGTCTACCTGGGGCGAGACCCAACGTCGTAACGGCGCGTCGGGTCTCGCCCTCTTACTGTCGAACGTACGGAGTAGAATGGGCTTCATTGCATGCACGCGGCAATGTCTGCCGTGTCGTCTATTTTGCTTTAAAGACAGTCGTAAGACACACTAGAGAAAGCTGTGAGAAGAGAACTGTTACGCGGTCGCTTTTACCTGGCAAACGTAGTAATGGCATTACAAGAGACGCGTTCAGATATCTCTATGGGATTGAGAAGTAATATATCGTCGGCCGGTTCCGAAACTTTCGTGGTGTGCTTCAGACAGACAATAGATCGTATTTGCGCTTGAGGTTATCGGTCAGTTTAGCCAGAGTACGCAGAGTACACAGTATACTATTACACTAAATCGAGACATCGGGATGCAAGTGACACGTGTCAAGAGGCAATGCGTGAGATGAAGATATTTTGTCCACGAAGCTGCTGCCATGTGCGTGTTGTGTTACTCTCTGTGGTGCCTTTGGTATTCGTGGCATGGGTGTACAATGTACATCAAGATGCAGCCAAGTGGTTGAGCGACGGCGAGCTACATCTCTATAAAAAAAACTGCGGCGACCTTTAGATTGAGATGACTGGCTGTCCATCTATCAAGTCAAGCGGCTATATACTGAAGCGAACGATGGATGAACTCCTTTGAAACTTTCGTGGCATCGTTATGAGTAGCAAGAGGCAGTCTGGCTCAACTCCAGCATGCCGGGTTCTGTTTGCTCCATATCTTGTTGAGGCTCGACTGGCGTTGCGCCATCATCACAAGTCAGTATATCGCGGCCCCAACTATCAATGTCGATATTCCGACTGGTTACACCTACGAAATTCCGGCTGGTTACACCTACAAAATTCCGACTGGTTACACCTACGCAGATGTCTGGATATCTTCGAAAATCCCTATCAGGTTGCCGCGGTAAAGCGTAACGGCTCGACTGTCTTGTTGTCAGTTTCGGGGCAAGCAAAGCCCTCGTCCGGTGTGGGAGTTGTAAGCTGGTCGCCTGATTCTAACCACAGTATGCTTTGGCGTATGAGGATAAAGACGGGGGATCATATCGATTTTTGGCACCGTATGCTTAACTGGCAGACTGCCGGTGTACAGACATTATCTCGTTGTAGGTGGCTTCTCCCACTGTACTTCGTTGCAGAATTAATATGTGGTTTATAGTGTAAATAGCCAACGCTCCTAGGCGAAGTCAACATGGTCTAAATTTTGTGAATCATTGATCTTTGATGGCAATGGTCAAATTTCGAAATTAACTCCCAAGTTCAAGCTTGTTCATGGTGGTAACCTCATTGATGCATAACTGGCATCAAACCGATGCATCGCGCGTCATGGCATGGCTTCTTGCAGAACAGTCGAACCAAACGCACAGCCCCCGGCACGAACTGGCTGAGATCGTCCAAAGAACAAAAGAAGGCCTCCAGTATAACTATTAGAAGACTGCAACTTGACTTTGCGACTTTTTGTTTCCGAGATTGAGGCCATTGGTGGTGTGCATCGCTCTCACCCCTGACATCCTTTGTTGGCTTCGTCCCAAAACGGCCACACGTCAGACCAACGAGTCCTACCAGACAGCGCCGTCATGATCAAAGGCTGTCGTATTGTAGTTCCATTCACATCATAGCAAGAATATCTGCGGCAGGGTATCTAATAGAAATCAATTCGTACGTGCATAGCAAGAGGCTGGGTTGTCTGCTGCCGACGGCCCTTGGCATCCCACAAAGAAACATCACAGGATCAAAGAAGCACCACCTCCACGAGAATGTCCGGATGCATTCAGATGATGCGCCTTTGATCATTGTGTTGCAGTCCCATGCAAGTAGGCTAGCTTTTGAATCCCAACAGCTACACCACCTTCTTCAAAGACGCAAAGAACTCACAAAGAAGAGCCATGCAAGCTGCACCATCGTCGCACCATCTGTCGCTTTCTTGATCGACCCTGAAAGGAAATTTATTTTGGGAACACTCTGGATGAAAGAGATCAAAGAAAGCATTTGTGACAAATGAGAGACGCCCAAGATGCAGCTTTGGGCCAGTAGAGTTGATATTTCAAGGCATATCCGCGTTTCACTTTTGCAATATTCACTTCATCATCATCGAATATTTTCAGTTGTCTTCTTCTAGATTGCTTCTTCGTTACATTTGCCTTTATTATCTATTTTTGGTGGATTTCATACGCCAAGTTTTTCCTAATACATCACTCACATACCGTACAACACCAGCATTCGAAGCATCACAATGTCCTGGCTACCATTTTGGCAAAGCACCTCTGCCGATGCGCCGGCCAGCGAGAACAGCATCGACGGCAGCACCCTCATTGATGGCATCCGCGAGTCTGACGAAAAGTATGCATACGACCGCCTGCAGCCAGATATCGAGCGTGATAGCCCGTTGTTTCTAGCCAAAGTGGCCGAATTCCAAGCACTCCTCTACTGCCCTGGGCAGACACTCCTCAACATTATCAAGACGGCCGGCTTCACGCCCATCGAGCAGCAGCTGCTCATTTCCCGGCCATCACTGCGAGTCGACTCGGAACTTTACGGTCTGCAGAAAAAGAACCGGCAGCGGTACCGCTTCAGACTATTGCAGAGAGGCGTCCGCCAAGACGAGCCGCCTGCCATCCAGCTCGCCCTGTGCTGGTTCGGCGCTCCCTTCTCAAGCCTTGCTCTCGATGCCAGCGGGAACATTACCACTTTTGACAGCCCCAAATTTGCCAAAAGCGTGTCGCAGCATGCATACAGAGCTGGCGAGGACGACGGGGATTCGCTTGCCTTTCTCGACAAGTACGACGCATACAGACCACCAAGTCCTGCCACGGCCGAGGCTGGTGCCGTCGGCCAATACCTCAATCACCTTCGGGGTTCCTCCCAGAGCCTCAGACTCCGGGGTGGTGCCACCTTCACACCCGACATCGCACTTGACCAAGACAGTGTTACCGAGTCGACATCCAGCGCTCCGCCGAAAAGCAAGGCTGTGCGCCTTTACGGCTACCAGGGCGCTGTCAACTTTGACGTGTATGATCGGCACTCGTTCTCCGATGCCGTGGCGCGTCTCATGGGACCGGCACAGACGGTCATCTTTGCCATCTACAAGATTGCACCGCGGCTCGAGTCCAACGGCAAGCAGTGTTCAGCCACGATGCCCAAGGTGTATCTTGCCGGCAAGTCCTATGAGTACTGGGACATGCGCAAGGTGTTTAGTGTGGATGGCGCCGAGAAGAAATATGCAATGTTTGTGTGTGGCCTCGATGAGCAGCCGCCTCGTTCCCAGTGGCAGCCTTTTGACTGCGATCCTACATATGCAGAGGCCGTCGTGTACTGCAGCCGGTCGGCCGAGAGCAGCAGCAACTACGGCGCTGTCCACGACGGCGACGAGGCGTATTTGCGCCTGCCTCTGAATGCAGAACAGCTGTCCCCCAACCAGTATTTCGAGTGGATGGTTGTTCTGGCTCGCATCTTGACACCCGGTGCCGGCCTTGATGCTCTCGACTTGGGCGAGGCTGGCGTCCTGCCCCGCTGCACATTCGGCCTCCACAGAGAGTACGGCGACAACGAGCCCGTCCTCTTTGACCCCAAGATGCCCGGCGGTGCTGGCTTCTCGCCGCGCGCATGGGATACGCTCGTCTCTGACGTCATGGAAGCATGGTCCCGCAAGAAGGTTGCACGGGCCGAGTTTGATGTTGTGCCTACTGTCTACGACGAGTTTGGAAACAAGTGCTTTGTCAATCTCGCAATGCCTGGCGCTACGTTCGGGATAGAGGCTATTGATGCTAGCGCTTTCTTGACGCCTCCTTATTTTGACGACCGGTACAATGTCAGAAGAGGTGCGCCGTTCCGTAAGGAGCTCTCCGACAAAGTCCACCAGTGCCTGAGTGACGCCCTCACGCCCGAGGAGCACGGCCAGCTCGACTGTGTCAATATCTGGGCCAACGGCCGGTTCTGGACGGGAAAGCCAATTGTCGTGGAACTGGGTGATTTTGGTAGCGAGCTCAAGGGGTTCAACGACCGCTGGGTCGTCCATGGCATCCACGCATACATGCACGTCATTCCCTCGGCCTTTTTCATCCGCCCCGTCTTCAAGTCCTATAATGCCATTGTTGGCAGCGGCGACGGCGGCGACGGCGGCGACGGCGGCGACGGCGTGTCAATCTCGTTTGGCAGTCAAGTCACTCTGCAAGAGTTCCGTTCTCTCCTGGCAGAGGCAGATATTCCCGGCCTGGACCCCGGTACCGACCACTTCCAGATCCGCCAGACTTCCGACAGCCGCAACATGTACCCTGAGCTCAACCCCGGAATGACCGAGGCACAGCAGAAGCAGGCCAACCGCCCAAGCTTCTTCATCTCGCCCTACACCAACGAGGACGAGTGGACTCTTGTGCGCAGTCAGATAGTCAGCCCGACTGTCTGGATTGACCATGCAGACGCCAGTTGTGCGGTGCTGCCGACCCTGATTGACCCTTCACCTTTTGGCTTCTGTGGCGCATATGGTAACATGCTCGATGCCAAAGAGCGCTTCATACTCGACCAGCGGCACGGTATTCCCCGAGTCGTGGCCTCACAGGGTCTAGTCTATGGCAACAGTGACGTCGACGATGGGCCTGAGCTGGTGGTGGAGGAGATGGGGGACGAGGAGGTAGAGCATGGGGATGCGGATGGTGCTGACCTGACTGTCGCGAGGCACACGGAACGCGTTCTCGAGGAGATCCTTCACCATGCCACCGAAATTGAGAATGGGGCTGCAAACTCCACGCACGGCGATGCTGCTACTCCCAACGGCGATAGAACGTCGTCGATGGTTCTGCTGCCCCTCACATTCCAGGATGATGCACCCACGCAAAGCGAGGCAGACCTTTATGGTGAAGACTTGGGCGACTTTCCGGATATGTACAGCATTCCCCTGCGTGTCACTATGCCCTGCCCCTATTCATACTCTGGATGTGATATCGTGTTTGGCAGCGATGAGCCTGATGGGCAGTGCAGTGTGGGAGACTTGATCAGTCACTGTGAAGAGCACTTTGCACTAGAGGAGAGGGGTTCAGGCGAGCTGTCTGCACCGAGCAGGCTTCGGACGGCTTGTGCAACTTGCAATACTGTGTTTGGAGCCCAGGCCACCGACAGCGAGAAGTTGCAGCACCTCGTTGACGTGCACAACCTCGTTTACACTGTCGAGGATGAAAGAAGTGCCGAGGTAGCGGAGGTACCTGAAGAGGTGCCTGAAGAGGTGCTGGAGGAGGCAGTGGAGGAGGCAGTAGAAGAGGCAGTTCAAGAGGCAGTTCAAGAGGAGGCAATTCAGGCGGAGGCTATCGAGACTCCTCTTTCTCAACATGAAGAGTCTGGGGCCGTGGAAGTGTGCGAGCAGGAGCAGTATACGCAATCGGGTCTGGCTTCGCCTCCCGATAGTGCATCCAAGCCCAAGTCCCCCCAAAACAAGCACAAGCGCCGCAACACTCCTGCACGCCAGACTGACCCATCCTACCGGCCGGGCAGCGATGCCGAAGACTCTGGCGCTGAGTCTTCTAGCTCGCATTCGTCGAGCATGACACCTTCCAGGAGGGCCGGCCGTGCCGCCAAACGACGCAGAATGGCCGAGAAGGATCCTGCCTACCGTCCGCAGAAGGATGATTACAACACCGAGGATGAAGAGCTTCCGAGTGATGCTGTTCCAGACAGCCTCGTGAGCCCAGTCGTCAGGAACAAGAGCGCCAAGACGCTGCCCAAGAAGCGCAAGCGGGATGAAGATCCATCATACCATCCCAGCACCGACGTCAATTTCATCATCAGGGTTGTTGATGAGATACTTGAGACTGACTCAAGCGATGGCATCGCCGGGCCCAAGCCGAAGAAGAAGAAGACAGTCCTGGACGACGCATCATTCCGGCCAAGTGAGCCAAAGACGCAGCTGTATGTCGACGACCAGGACGAAGAGCTGCGCCGGTCGGCTGTGCCAGAGTGGGAGCAGGACCCGACCGATCCGGCCGGAAAGCGGAAGCGCGTGATCCGTGAGAAGGGCACCGGCCTGCCGGCTGCCGTTCCCAAGCCCACTGCGGCCAAGCCAGCAAAGCCCCCAAAACCCGCACGAGTGTCGAGGGCTGCAACTCCCGCCAGATCGAGGGCGACGACTCCTGTGAGGTCGAGAGCAGCAACTCCTGCGAGATCCAGGGCAGCTACACCTGCTAGAGCTAAAGAAGCCTCGTTGCCATCCTCTAGTGACTCGTTGCTTTCCCAGGAGACTTCATCCGAGGGCAGACGCCGGTCAGGTCGGAGCCGGCAGCCACCGCAGAAGCTGGGACAGTATGGTTTTTAATGTTTGTGTTTTGTATTTAAATTGATTGATTTTAAATTTAAGTTGGTGTTGTTTGTTTTGTTTAGCTGTGTTGTTCGCCGTTCAATCTCAGATGAAGACGTGTGTCGAGCTTCTTTAACGTGAGCTAAGCAGTGTGGTTAGGTCGTTAAGTATATATATTATCTATTTCCACTGCCGTCGAAGCTCTCGTAATTATGTAATCATTTCAAAATCGGCCATCTACCTTTTTCTGAAACTTATTTGATTCAAGGCAAGCAGTCAACTAAGCCCGAGTCAATTTATGATTTATGTGTAGCCTGTATCAATTTGACTTATTTTATGATTTTGATAGGAAGAAAATCATTAGTAATTAAATCAGTAAACTCGTTTGTTAAATTCCAATATTAAATTATAATAGGAAAGCGACACTCACTAGGAGGTATCAAAAAAGAAATTATTCAGCATAAAACCCAAAATTCTAGATATTCTGAACATCTTTATGCCATCTATTCCGACTCGTCGACGTGAAGCTGTCGTGACAACGTGATAAAAGAACAGTGCCCATACGGTGTATATACAGTACAACACAGTGCTACCGGATCCATTTTTGTTTTGTCTGGCTATAAACGGACTAGCGCGAGAACGATAACTCACGTGATCCGCATTCATTGAGTAGTGCGTCGCTAGGCAGAGCTGTCCCTGACGTGGAAGACAAGCTCCTGCGCGTGCCTGTGCCCACTCCGGATTCTGTGCGGTTCTGTCATCCTCAAGCTCCTAGTGCCAACTTCTCTCCCTCAACACGTTGCCACGAAGCGCTCTTGACAACATCGCCATTCGCACATCGTGGGCATTCTAGACACGCGACTTGGATCAGAGCTTCTCTTGATCTGTTACTTTCTTTTGTGTTGTCCGTTCCCACTCCAACCACGAATCGCCTCGACCTCCTCGAAATCTCCTCGACCCCCCGCAGAGCTTTGAGCACGACGTCGACGACAGCATCGCCGGCCTCGACAACACCAACAGCTCCCCAGCTCACGATTGATCCTGCGACAATGCCTTCTCTCATCACCGCGACTGGCGTGCTGGGCTTCCTCACCGACGAGGAGCCTGAGCTCAAGGTCTTTGCCCTCAGCACGCTCAACGACGACATCGACACTGTCTGGACAGAGGTCGCTGGCGCCGTCAGCCAGATGTACGTTTTGTGAAGGGTCTACACGACTCGTCTGCACACAGGAACACCGTCTAACCATACAGTGAGGCCCTCTACGAGGATGAAGACTTTCCCGAACGCGAGCTCGCTGCCCTGGTCCTCGCCAAGGTGTACTACCACCTCCAGGCCTACAGCGAGAGCATGACCTTTGCCCTGGCTGCCGGCGACCTGTTCAAGATCGACAGCCCCAGCGAGTTTGAGGAGACCATCATCTCCAAGTGCATTGACCAGTACATTGCCACCTGCCTCTCCGATAGCTCCCGCGCGGCCAAGGCTTCCCGCTCGGATTTGCCCGCCATCGACACGGCCTCCTCCTTTGGTGGCATCGACGCTTCTAGCGTCATGTCGCCGACCACCCCCTTCTCGCAGTCTACCCTGCCCTCCAAGTCTCTGCTGAGCCGTGACTCTGTTGATAACACCATTTACGACCCCAGCTTTGAGCCCGCCACCGGCAAGGATGGCCGCCAGGGCTCCGTCATTGAGCTGACCGACTCCAAGACCAAGAAGGCGCTCGGCCAGATCATCGAGCGCATCTTCTCCAACTGTCTGCGCGAGGGCCACTACCGCCAGGTTATCGGTATCGCCATTGAGGCGAAGAACCTGACCGTCCTGCGCCGTGTCATCAAGCGCGCTGCAGATGATGCCAAGGCTGCCAAGGGCAAGGCCGTCCCTGACGAGATTGCCGGCCAGGCCCCCACCGACGACCTCATGGAGTACGTTCTGGGCATCTGCATGGATATTGTTCAGGAGCGCAAGTTCCGCACCCAGCTTCTTGACCTCATTCTGAGCATGCTTAACGAGATCCCTCAGCCTGACTACTTTGCCATTGCCAAGTGTGCTGTCTACCTGAACGCCAGCTCTACTGCATCTACTCTTCTGCGCGACCTCGTCGATGCCGAGGACCGCGAGCACCTCGCTATCGCTTACCAGATTGCGTTTGACCTCTACGACAACGGCACCCAGGAGTTCCTGGGCAAGGTCATTGCCGATCTGCCCGACCCGGAGGCCGAAGCCGAGAAGATCAAGGCTTACGACGCAGAGCTGGAGAAGGCCAAGAAGGCAGCTGCCGAGACCACCGACGAGGCAGAGGGTGAGTCTGAGCCTCTGCTATCCGAGGACAAGACTGCAGGCTACGAGAGTGCCGGTATTAATGTTCTGACACCCACCTTGGCCAAGGCCTACACCAACATCCGCGAAATTCTTGACGGGAGCAAGACCATCAAGCTCAACGTCGAGTTCCTCTACCGCAACAACCACGCCGATATCAGTATCCTCAAGCGCGTCCGCGACTCCCTCGAGGGACGCAACTCGATCTTCCACACCGCCCTCACCTTCTGCAACGCCTTTATGCATGCCGGTACCACACACGACAAGTTCTTCCGTGACAACCTTGACTGGCTTAGCAAGGCTGTCAACTGGTCGAAGTTCACAGCCACCGCTGCTCTCGGTGTTATTCACCGTGGCAACATTGCCCAGGCCAAGAAGCTTCTCGAGCCTTACATGCCCCGCGAGGGCCGTCTCAGCTCGGGCAGCTCCTTTAGCCAGGGCGGTGCTCTTTACGCCTACGGCTTGATCCATGCCAACCACGGCGCCAAGGTCATCCCTGAGCTGCACCAGATGTTCAGTGCTACTGACGACGAGTATATCATGCACGGTGGCGCCCTGGGTCTGGGTATCGCTGGCATGGCCAGTGGCAACGAGGCTGTTTTTGAGAGCCTAACGAGTTCGCTGCACTCTGACTCTGCTCTGAGCGGCGAGGCGGTTGGTCTGTCCATGGGCCTGATCATGCTGGGCACAGGCAATGAAGATGCTATCCGCACCATGTTCACTTATGCCCACGACACTTCCCACGAGAAGATTGTCCGTGGCTGCGCGCTCGGCATGGCCCTGGTCATGTACGGCCGCCAGGAGAGCGCCGATGGTATGATCGAGGCGCTCCTGAGCGACCCCGACCCGACTCTGCGTTACGGTGGTATCCTGACCGTCGCTCTGGCATACTGTGGTACCGGCAGCAACAAGGCCATTCGCAAGCTGCTGCACACTGCTGTCAGCGACACGAGCGATGACGTGCGCCGTATCGCTGTCATGAGCTTGGGCTTCATTCTGTTCCGCAAGCCGGGCAGCGTGCCCCGTATGGTTGAGCTGCTGTCCGAGTCGTACAACCCCCACGTGCGCTACGGTTCAGCCATGGCTCTGGGTATCTCGTGCGCAGGCACTGGTCTGGATGAGGCCATTGACCTGCTGGAGCCCATGATGAAGGACCCTACCGACTTTGTGCGCCAGGGCGCCCTCATTGCGCTGTCCATGATCATGGTCCAGCAGAACGAGGCCATGAACCCCAAGGTCACGTCCATCCGCAAGACGCTCAAGAAGGTTGTCGGCGACCGCCATGAGGACGCCATGACCAAGTTTGGTGCATCCCTTGCACTGGGTATCATTGATGCCGGTGGCCGCAACTGCACCATTGGCCTGCAGACCCAGACTGGTAACCTTAACATGGCGGGCATTGTCGGCATGGCAGTGTTTACCCAGTACTGGTACTGGTTCCCCTTTACACACTTTTTGTCACTGAGCTTCAGCCCGACGTCCATCATCGGCCTGGACCAGGACCTGGAGATCCCCAGCTTCAAGTTCCACTCGGCGACGCGCCCAAGCCTATTCGACTACCCGCCTGAGAAGGAGGTCAAGGCCGAGGAGGGTCCGGCTTTGATTGCGACTGCCATTCTGTCGACAACAGCGCAGGCCAAGCGCCGTGCCAAGAAGAAGGAGCGGGCCACGCGTCCTCCCCTGCGCGCCAGCAGCGAGAAGATGGACATTGACGACGAGAAGAAGGACGATAAGTCCGAGGAGGACAAGGCCGAGGAGAAGAAGGAGGAGGACAAGGAAGACAAGGAAGACAAGGACGACAAGGAGGACAAGGAGGACAAGGAGGACAAGGAGGATAAGGAGGACAAGGGCGACAAGGAAGAAGGTGACGACAAGGAGGACAAGGAGGACAAGGAGGATAAGAAGAAGAAGAAGGCCGAAAAGGAAAAGGTCGGCTACGAGATTCTCAACATGTCCCGCGTCCTGCCCGGCCAGCTCAAGTACATCAGCTTCCCGGCTACGCGGTACCGCGCCGTCAAGAAGCCTACTGGCGGCCCGCTGGTTCTGCTCGACACCGAGCCTGAAGAGCCCAAGGAGCTGATTGAGGAGAAGCTCAAGAAGGTCACTATCGAGAAGGCACCCGTCGCCGGCCAGACTTCTGGTGGCCGCCGCGGTGGCCCCAGTGGCAGCAGTGGTCCCGATGCCGAGGCGTTCCGGAACCTGTCCCATGCCCTCAGACAGAGCAGTGCTGGAAACACCGACGCTGCAACGTCGGCCCGCAACCTGCAGGCACTTACAGATTTCCTTTCGAACGGCGCCAACGGCGGCAGCAGCAATGCGCGCCTGGCCGAGCTCTTTGGAACCTCGGGTGAGGGCCACCGTCTGGCTAACGAGGTTGTTGCCGAGGCCGCCCGCGTGGCCCGGCTGGCTGGCGAGGATGAGGATGACGAGGCGGACGAGCATGGACGTACGCGCGGCAACGGCGCCGATGCCGACGCCCTTATGCTCGACGACGAGGCGGACGAGGATGACGAGGCGCCTGCTCCCGGCAGTTTCGACTACTACACGGACGCCGAGGACGACGAGTAGATACAAGTTGAAGTGAGGGGAGAGTAGATATCTGGGGCGGTAGCATGGCATGGCTGTTTTTGGCATCATTGCACAGGAAGCAAACGGAAGCAAATGGTTTCTTGTGCCGCGTTTCGCTTTGTACTTTTTACCTTTTACTTTTTCCTTTTCATTTTTTCCGTCTTGAGGTTTCGGCTTTGCACACCAAATAGAAAATGAAAATACATTAAACAATCATTACTTTGTATTGTTGACACTTATGAACAAGCCATCGAGACATTGACATGAGAGTTACTTTGAAAACCCGCAGCCCTCAACAGTGGTCTTTCCATTGACTGTCTTGACCCGCACGCGATGCCACGCCGTGGCCAGGTTGCCGCGGACGTTGTAGATGGCATCGTGTCGTTCCGGCTGCGTGTTGTATGCACTGTCCACTGCCTTGACCAGGATCTCGTGGCTATCATTGCCGTTGCCGTCTTTGCTGTCGCTACCAGATTCGATGAGAAGAACCCCTCTGTAATGCCACCGCTTCCATGCCCAGTCGTGCCGGCCGCGGGCCACGACGTATTTTCTCTGCGTGGCCTCTGCGTCGTCATAGCTGCGCGCCTGCGAGTCCAGCAGCTCGGCCTGGTCCCACGTCCGGCCGCCGTCGACACTCACATCGACGCGCACAATCTCGCGGCCGCCGCCCGAGTAGGCATATCCAGCCAGCTCGACCGGTGTCCCTTGTGGCCTGTCGGCCCAGTTCTTGTCCTGCCAGTCCTTGAGATCCCGCACCCCCGGCGCCGCCCGCGCGCTCTTATCGAAAGACCCAGCGCCGCTGGCATCTTTGCCAACCAGCACGCTGGTGATGGCACTGGTGATGGGCATTTCTTGGATGGCCGGGTAGCGGTCCCAGTTGGGCTTGCTGCCTTCGTTGGGGCCAAACAGCTTGTAATCGCGTCGCTGCCACTGGCTGGCCGACTCTTCGTCAGACACGACAATGCGCGACAGCCACTTGACCGACCGTGCAGCGACATAGCCGGGCACAACTGCGCGCAGAGGGTAGCCGTGGTCACGCGGCAGCGGCTTGCCGTTCATGCCAAAGGCCAGCAGCACATCGCCGCGCGGGTCCATGGCCACGGGCAGCGGGATGCTTGCAGCGTAGGCCTCCATGCCTGTGAGCTGGACGTGCAGGCTGTCTGTTGGCGGGTCGTCGTCTGTGGCGCCAATGTCATCGCCAGTGCGCAAGCCGGCATCTCTCAGCACATCCTTGAGCAGCACACCTTCCCACACGGCATTGCTGATGGCGCCGGTCCCCCACTGCAGACCGTTTGTGGGACCGACAGACTTGGTCATGTCGCTTCGCCGGTTGCCGGAGCACTGAAGCACGGCAGGGACATGGTGGACTTTGAACCGTGTGCGCAGCTCTTCAAGAGTGTATGCACGCACCTCGCCGTCGGGCAGCTCAACAGTCAGCTCGTGCTGCGGCGCTTCTTTGGCGTCCACGACGGGCACCCACATGTGGTTGCGGACATAGAAAAGCTCGTTGGGTGTTGCAAAGTCGCGTGCCAAGTACGTGGCCTCCGGCTCAGCATTGCACGGCTTCTGCGTGTGGACAGTCAGCCGTTCATCGCGCCGAGGATCTGTGGCAAACGGGTCCTCGATACCGCCTTCAGCAAGCGGTTTTCCGTTTCCATCAAGATCTGCCTTGTCGATCAGCCCGATGCAATACGACTCTAGGATCTGCAAGACGTGTGGTGCCTTGTGGATGGTGAAAATGGCCCAGTATGGGTCAATGGAGTGGCCGGCCGCCTGCAGTATGACATCGCCGCCCGGGTGTGCCGCAACCCATTCGGTGATATCGTAGACCTTGTCACCAGACGTCACCCATGGGGCACCAGAAGCGGCATCGTGTTTCCGGACATCGGTGAGCCGGATGCGCGGCAGTGACGGATCTCGGTCATCGCCGGCCGTCGGGACCGGGCCGGTCGGGGCGATCGGCGCCGGCGGCTTGGGCCGAGAGCTGTCGGTACCGTCCCCATTGCCCCCAAACGAGGACAGTTCCGGTTGGCCGACCTGGATGAAAGATAACGGCTGTGATAGGGCGAGCAAGAGGAGTGTAAGGATGCTGGCACCGGCATAGAGTGTAAGCCGGGTGGGTCCCGGTGGTTCGGTGTGGTTCTCGGTGGAGGTTTGCCGTTTAGACTTGTTTTGGCTGTTAGCTCCAGTCTGGGGTAATTCCAAGGGTCTCGGTATTCGTGCCGCCTCTGATCCGTTCTTATTGTCTGCTTGCGGTGTGAAGCATCGTTGCGTTGTTGAGAAGTGGCGAGTTACTCCAAAGGAAGCACGGCGTTGTGCCCACCTGTTTGGTTTCGAAGATTTGTAAAAGGAAGCTGTTGAGCAGCAACCGGCTGATGGTAATAAAGAGAGATGGGGCGTTGGGCGGCGTGAAGGATTTGTTGCATCCGTGAAGCTTTTTTGAGGATGTCGCGAGATCAGGGCAGTCGCCGACGAGGCCAGCCTTCTGTCGACAATTCTCACAGCCGCGAATGTCGACGAGGAAGCCATTTTGATGTCGCGCAATGCGCTTTTAACAAAATCATGGATAGGAGGTCCGAGGAAGTAGTTGGAAAAGATAAGACAACACTATTATGAGAGCTGGAAAAGAAGACTCCAAATTGGACAGGTGTTGCCCGAGCTGTTCGTATCGTCGGGAGTGCAGGCAGTCGGCGAGTCAGGCGGCCAAGATAGGAAAGCGCCAAGGAGGTGGTTCTGGGGAACACGGAAGGAGCGCGAACGACAGCCGATGCTGGGGCACAGGAACTTCCCGAAATGAAATATATCAAAATGGAAAGGGGGGGTCCAAAAACATCGTCACAAGATAGGAAGGAGCAATGGCGATGCCGTACTGTATTACATAAGGCAAAGACAGAAGGCGAAAAGCAGGCAAATGAAGAATGACAAGTACGTGCCGGCCTTTAAGACACGGTTGTGCTAGCTCTCTTTTATTTAATTTGCTTGGCCTTATCATTGAACGGCGTTCTTACACATCTTTGCACCAATCTCAAGCTGTGCAACTTGGGCCGTCATACATGAATTGAGAGACAACATGTTATGTCTAATTAGACGACCTCAGTAAAGGGATTGCAGGGGAGATACAGTAGATTGGATAGGGAAAGAGCTACGTAGCTACGCGTTCACCGACCCCGGTAGTCGGTGGAATGGGACGCGAGGGTGCATGTGACCGTGCAGCTGCAGGCCTGGGCTGAGCAGGGCCCGGCACGAAGCCCATTGGAAGGGAGCAGCAAGATGCACACAGGGAGACATGAGAATAAAGAAACGGTGAAAGATCTGGAATGTAGTTTTGATAATGATACAACGATAACGCAGGGTGATGAGACTGGACCGTGAAAGGGATGGTCGTGGTAATTGGAGATAGGGTTCGATTGGGTAGTGAGTACGGAGAGCCGACGATTGCCGCAGTCTCATGACGAAAAGTTGGGGTACGATACGAAGAGGAGATGGAGGGATGTGTACTTTGCGAGCTCATCTCTACAATGAACAACATGACTGAACATGAATGAAAATGACTGATTACGTACACATCTGCGACGCGATGACGCGTGTTGATACTGTCTGATAAGGAAGGAGCGATAGCGCGACGAGTCATGATACAGTGTATTTAGTAGAAATGATACTATTTTTAGCAACTGGAGGTTATCGACAGCACTGCATCCTGGCATCTCAGTGTCGCGGATTATCCTAACTGTCGCCTATTCGTCTATCAATCAACACCAGTCTTGGATTGGAGCAACTCGGAATCTGGGCTTCGGTGGCGACAGCGGTGTAGCACTCGTGAATTGCAGACAAGCATGTGGTGATGGTGGGTTGTCGTCTACAAATCACAATGTGATGTGAGTTGAAGAGCCGTTCGGAGGCTCTGCCCTGCCAGGTATCATGGCTTTAAAGTAAGGACAGAGACCACGGGAGGCAACCTTGCGAGGCTTGTACTTCCAAGCGCAAGGTCATCTGCTATGACAGGCAAAGGAGTGGGCTACCAACGCTGTGTGCTTCCATTCACTGGCACGGCCTGGCCGGTGTCTATCAAACCCCGTTTGTACACACTTTGGTAGTCTTTGAGTGGACATGCAGATGGCTACAAATAACTTGCAGATGGTCTTCAGCCTTGTTTGTATCATCTGTACATGGGTTTATATACATATAACACCAGCAAGCTAATACAAACCGCCTTTATTGCCGTCTCTTTCTCTTCGACATCCATCCCCCCAGCTTTTCTACAAAGCTGACTTCTTTTCGAAAGAATGCGGCCGTCGACAGCCAAGAAAGCCAAATGGCTGCTTCTAAGCGACTGTCACGTCAGGCACAAAGATCAGGACCGAGTGGAAAAGACAGCGCAATGGATTGCGGCAGAGGCACAGCGCAACAAGGTCAACCGGGTTGTTGTGTGCCGCGATTTTCCGAAAAGCCATGACACGCAGCATATACCCACTGCATGGTACCGCCTTATTGGTGTGCTCAGCGAAGCGGTGCCGAGTGTTCATATTTTGCTCGGCGAACGCGATCTCGAATATCGCCTAAACCGCCACGCCACAGCCATTAATGCACCCAGCGCCAGGCGCGTAATGTTTCATAAAGATATTGCTCAATATGTATGGGACGGACGACGTGTCTTGACACTGCCTTTTCGCCAAGATCAGCGAGAGCTGACGAGGGCTGTCGCTGGCATTCCGCCTAGCGAGGCGATCAGAACAGTTGCGTTCGGGCAGCTCGCCATAGACAAAGCCATCCTGCACCGGCGCTTGGTCTTTGCTGGCGGCAAATCATCTGACAGAAGCACTGTTGCATATCACGGAATGACGGGCCCGCATGAGTTTGCTTCCCTAGCACACACCTTTACGGGACACTTTTGCACACACCAAACCATTACCCAAGAGAATAATGGCAGCGACAACACCAATCTCCAGGGATGCATCACCTATATAGGCGCACCGATGCAGCTGAGCCGGGGTGACCTTTATGACGACCAGCGAGGTGTCTTGCTGCTTGATTCGGACTCCCTCCAGCACAGATTGCTGGTCAATCCACATGCCGTTGGCTACGCATCGGTTGACGTTCAGCACGTTCTCGACAAGCAGATCGACGGGACCCTTGTGACTGGCAAGCACGTAACGCTCACGGGCAACATCAACCCGTCGAGCTACGCCACAGCTCGCGGTAATATTTTTTCGCTGGGCGCCCGCCACGTCCAGAGGATGGCACCTGTAGTTCTTGATCCGCGTGGTGACGTGCATTCGTTTGGTGGACCTGGAAAGCCGGTGCCGGAGAAGGATGTCACTATTCAACCACTGGAAATCCCTACCCACGGGACGGGTGCGGCAAGTGTTGGTGATAGCACCAGGGCTCGGGAAGATGTCACCAATCCCCCTCTGTCGCAACTTGACATTGAAGCCGAGCTCACAGGCTACGTCGAGTCCCTTGATCTGAGCAGGTCTCTTGTTTCAAAAAGGGACGAACTGATCCGCGCCGGTCAGGAAATTTTGCAAGTCTCTCGCGGCATTATCGAAACGGCAGGGCAAACTACCGGCGCCAAAGAAGTCACTCAATCAAGCCAGGTCTTTGTCGCCGAACCGTGCACTCTTACGATCACCAACTTCCTGAGTGTGAATGGTACCATCAGGATCAACTTTCAGCGTCACATTCCACGCGGGATAACGTTCCTAGCTGGCAACAACGGCTCTGGGAAGAGCACCATTCTGGAGGCTATGGTGTGGTGCCAATTTGGCAAGTGTATACGGGATGGGATGTATGTCAGAGATGTTGTCAACGACATAGCAGGCAAGGACTGCTCTGTCGAGCTAAAGTTTTCCAACGGGTACACCATTTTGCGATTTCGCAAACACAGGATATACAAGAACCGGATTATCGTCAAGCTGAACGGAAAGACTCTACACGAACTCGAACCTCCTCGCTCGGGCACAACCCATAACGCCATCCACAAGCTGCTTGGTATTGACTACGAGACATTTGTCAAAACCGTGGTGCTTAGCCAAGATGGTTCTGCCAGTTTCTTTCGCTCGACACCAGCGCAGAGGCGTGACTTAATCCAGGCATCTCTCGGGTTTCCCATGTTGGATCAATGCGAAAAGGCGTCGAACTCGCTCCTGAAAGACACTGATACTGACCTGAGTGATGCCAAGGTCCAGCTAGAACGCCTGGTGCGAAAAAAAGAGGAGAAGGGGGAGCGGCTTAAAGCTCACAAACAGGCGTACTCACGGCTGTCTAATGAGGCTGAGAGGGCTATCTCTTCGCTCAAACTGGCCATGCCAGGCCATGCAGCGAAAGCCAAAGCTCACGGAGATAGAGTAAAGTATCAGTTTGAGGTTTTGGCTGTACAGCGCCAGATTAAGGTTGAGAAAGACGCCCTGCAACAGCTCGAATGCTCGCATGCTCAAATGAAAGACCAGAGACATCCAAAATCGGAGTCGTGGCTAGGCCACATTCTTATGACTCTGGCGAGTCTCTTTCGGACACTCTTCGAGTCATGTGGATTTCCCTCAAAATCACCCCGGGACCGCAAAAGTGATCAAGAAGAAGCAGTCAATCACATCCTTGGGGACATCAAAGCTAGCCAAGACCGGTTGAAGCAGCTTGTG
Organism: Ophiostoma cf. undulatum; assembly: GCA_022392935.1. Lineage (NCBI taxonomy): Eukaryota > Fungi > Ascomycota > Sordariomycetes > Ophiostomatales > Ophiostomataceae > Ophiostoma > Ophiostoma cf. undulatum. Next base: position 183,277 of record JAKRGL010000038.1, read on the forward strand.
CATGAAGAAAAGACAAAATTCGCGCACGCTATGGATGCGAGCGAGAAGCTTGCCCAAGCTCTCCGTTTGCAAAGCGAATTTAAAGCAACGCAGCAACAGGCCGCAAACAAGCGCCGTGAAGCAGAGTCATACAAGGACTTGGCTGCTGAGGAGCACCGGTCTCTACAACTTCTGCAATTAGAACATGACAATATGGCCCTGAAGCTCCAAGAGCTTTCGGGTAGACGCGAGGTGTTCGTCTTCTGGTCGTCTGCTCTGGCACGTCGCTCCTCTCCAGCATCTTCCCAGCCTTTTTTCGATCCTACCGAGAACAAGGAAACAGTCAACTTTCGAGAATACATTCACCGAAAGTCTCTAAGGAAGCTGAACGTCCTTCTGCAGGAGGTACTCGAGGCGCTGTACGGCGACAAGCGCCATGCTCACATGGCAACGGGCATGCTGCGCTTGTTGTTCAACACTGTGTCCAAAGATGCTGTTGATGGCGCACTCTCCTCTCAGCTTGCTGCCCACTTATCATCTGCCTATAGCAAGCGATCCAGTGGCGAGCGGAAACGTGTTGACATTGCACTTTTCTTTGCCGTTCTTCTATTTGGTAGTCGCAGAAGCGCACACCGCACGCGCTATGTGCTTGTTGACGAGGCATTCGACAAACTGGATTGTGCAGGCCAGGCAGCTGTCATTAAGTGGTTCAGCGCCATGTCCCGGTTGGCGCCCCCATGGATCATTGTGGTGACGCATAGTCGATTCTTGATTGAACAAGTTGCAACAGAAGATGGAAGCAATGCTCAGGTTATCAAGGCAAAAATGGGACATGTGGGCACAGAGCTATATGTCAATGACTGCAGGATCACAACCGAGTAGAAGCTTTTCGTGGTATAGACATGATATATGCTCATTCTGGTAGCCAATGCGATTCCAACAGGCCCATATACATGTCGTATAAATACATCATCTTGACCTGGTTCTCGCCCATAGACAATAGTGCAATCACAGAACAGTAATATACGTCATTGTTTTGCAACATATTTGCCTTATTCTGAAACATGAACGGAATAGATAAAGAGTATACAAAGATGAACACAAAGAGGCATTTGCTGCCGATCAAAATAAAAAGAACCACCTAGACGATGAACAGATCAAGAATATTCAACAACAAAAAGAGGAGCAGATGAATGGCAGAGCAGCACTGAGGGCACTCTAACAGGTCGGCTCTGCTGGCTGACTTATAGTCGAGGCAGCAGTCGGAAGTACGGCATGTCTCGAGTCCGAATGGGATAAAGGTAGAAATAACGAAACACCACCATCAGCAAAAGGACTCCGGGTGTCCGGCTGTTTAGGCCTGCTTCACCTCCTTGGTGCCCTGGCCCTCGAAAACTATAATACAACTGTTAGACTTGTACATTATCAAAGTAGTTTGTAAAATGAATGCAAAAGATACTCACACTCGAAGACGGTGTCGCTGATGCCATAGACACCATACGGTCCCTTGCCGCTCAGGTGGTGCTCGTCGTGGCCCTCGTCGCCCAGCATGAGCTTGAGCTGTTCACCGACAGCAGAAACGAACGAGAACATCATGGTGGTAAACAGGTTCATCTCCAGGACCTTGGCCACCAGGATGACGGGCATGCCATAGAGGAACAAAAAGTCGCACAGACCCATGTAGCTGATGGTGAGGACGTTGTGCTTGGTAGGGTAGATGATCTCGTGGTGCTTGGAGTGCACGGCCTTGTAGACACCCTGGATGTGCCAGAAGCGGTGGATGAAGTAGAAGATAAAGTCACGCAGAAGGAGGCCAATAGCCAGGTGGGCAACAAACTCCTCCCAGCCCGGCAGCTGGTAGGGGCGGATGGCATAGGTGCGGGTCAGGGCGGGCTTGCCGCCGTTGGCCATGACATAGAGAATGTGGATGGCCGTGGCGACGACGTGGTTGCGCAGGCTCTCGGCCATCATGGTCCAGGTAGTCTCGCTCAAGTACTTGCCACGGACACGCTCGACGACGATGCCAAAGACAAGGTAGACGAGCTGGATGCTGACACTGGCGCCGACCTCGACATAGCCGGGTGAGTACTTGTCGAGGAGACCGTCCATGACGCCGCAGAGGTATTCAGTAGCCATCATAGTGGATGAAAAAGAAGATTTGATGAGTATGGTGGGGAAAATAGAAGAGGGAAGATGAGGAAAGTCGGTGATGGACGATGGAACGAAACTCAGCGAGGAAGAGGGAAATGGGAACCGGCTTTATAGTCGTCACAGAGGCATGGGAGGTCCTCCTACTCACTCATCTGAGCTGTCTTGGATCACCTTCGCTTCACAACTTCATCATTACTGCCTTGCTTGGCCATCTCTACGCATCTCAGAAAATAAACGAATAAATTCGATAAAGTATATGCATTACACACCCCCAGAATGCCGACGCGCCTACCGCCCCGGCAAAGGCACGCCGAATCCCCCTCAGATAACAGATGGGTGCTGACGGGCGGAAGACGAATAGGAGAATAGATGCCATGGCGAGACTGGGAATACCGCCGCCCATCATGTGAGTTCCGCCCTGCTTCCACAGTTGACACCATGATATCTAGCAGCAGCACAGGGCACAGAGGTATCGAAACACCTCTCTGTGTCGCCGCACAGGCAATGATGACCTGTTTCGTTCAGAGCCGCTGGACTGCCGATTAAGCTCGGTGTTGTACCTTTTTATTTCCATTTCCATTTGTATTGTCTCAAATATGTCGATTCTTGTCTTTGAGCCTTATTTTGTTTTACAAGTTACATCATCTTTGGCGCTGCCTCGTATGGCTTCTTTTCTTTTGCGTCGGAATATCAGCATTCTTTTGTGTAAGAAAATAAATACTATATACAATAGTGCTCACTCGTCGATGAATATCGAACACGGCCACGGAGTCTCGGCCCATGTCGACAACAAAAGGTGGTGTGCGGTAGTGTGCGTGCACTTACCTGGCCAATTGGGCTGCCGTGATTTGCCAGTCGCTCTGTAGCTCATGAGTCGAGCGGCGTGGGTTGTTCCCATCTTGGAAAACCCATCTGCACATCGCCTTGGTACCATCAGCTGCCTCTGCGGCTTGCACTCTTTATTTAGTTTTTTTTTTCGTATTTATATTGTCTCTCTATGTTCTGGCCAGTCATCCTCTTAGATTACTCGTCTATTCTTGCTCTGCGCGTCTTCTTGCCGTCTTTGCTCTTTTATATTTCCTTTTGCTGTTTCGCCTCAGAAGCAGATATGGTCACTACACTAGACTATCATCGGCTAATATCACAGTAAATTTTCCATCGCAGTGCAGGCAACCAGCGTGATTATGTTTTGTCTTGATGCTCACATGAACACTTACAGACTACGGGCGACCTGGATACCACCCCCATTAAACCAACACCACTCCTTGCAGGATGGCGATACGCGATGATAACAGGCTTTGTCCGTGCAGAAGTAGTTCACCTCCTTTGCTCTGCGGACCACGCCGCGGTGATACCATTTTGACACTGGACAGCAACACGGCAGACATATTTGCGCCAATAAGAGATGATAGTTCCCCGGGTGTTGGTGACTCGTGCCTACGGATATCCTAAGAATGCCTTCCATGATATAGGCCATATCTCTGACGCCGTCGACTGGTAGCGATATATAGTCGTCGGGCGTACATGTTGCTGGGGCTGCTTGTTTCCGATCTCCTGGAAGCTAGAAGGAGGCCCAAGAATGATAGGGGTCGAAAGGCAAGGTTATCGTGGGAATATAAAAGAGTTTGAGAAGAAACAAAGCCGGTCGTCAGCTATGGCCATCGGGACGATCACTGCCGACCAGGATGCCATCCCATCCTGTTAAGGCAGTGTAACATGTCACTATATGGAATGCGGCATATTGTATGTTCGCTACCTCGCTACCTACTTTTGCGAGCTGATACGACCCTGTTGATCCATATGGCAGCGTCGTATCACGGAACTAACACCTTGCACCCGAGAGCCATTGAGGCCAGCTACCCAAGTATCAAGCTCGCCCATTGACTGGACGATTCAACTCACTGCACACCTTGTCTCTGCCGCAAGCCAGTCAGCCGGCTTTGCTTTGACCTAGCAGCGTCAGCGTCAGCCTGGGTGTGGGCTGTCTTGGATCTCCTGACCGGTATTATGCAAGATGCGAGAATGCAACACAAGATCGCGATTCATTAATGTGATGGGTCTCATCTTGTTCTTTCGAGTCGTTCGTTGATGCTCTGATCTAGTTTGGCGTTTGTCTCATGCATATGCAGAGATTGATCTTGTACGACGGGTTCGGATTGAAGTCGGGAATGCCCCGGTGACAAGTTCCTGGTGTATGGACGTCTACGATCTCTGTGCTATGGTGCGGAATATTTCCAGAGTAACATTTGTCGACTATCCGACTCTGCTTGGTATGAATTGATTGTATGCTGATCCCTCCCGGTGCATACTTCTCTAGGGTTTCCACTCGCCCCTTGAAATTGGCAAGACATTACGAATAATTCATATCTAAAACATAGAAGACTAATATATTTGAATAATCAAGGCATATTTCTACCACTTTATTGCTGTTGGGTCTAGTTGGTTGTTCGCTGTTGACAGACATCCTGTCCTGTAACGGCAGAGAAGTATAAAATGTTCACGATGTCTCTGCACACCAAATTAATTAGATGAGGATGCGTGTATCAAACTTTTGCAAATCCTTTTACAGATGCTGCGGCTGAACAAGAAGACAAAAGAATATGGTTTTATCGGATACGGTGCAGCAGCCGCAGTGTTTCGGAACGGGGCCGGCAGAAAACAGGCAGTCAGAACGAATACTAGCAGCCGAGCAGCCAACATTGCCGAGCATACATACTTGAGCAGCTGATAGGTGCGTGATGCGGCGTCGGTTAATGCACCACTACGTTCCATGAATATACAATTACCAGGTATACCCTAATACACCGGCCGAGTGATGAATACAGATCATCCAATGACTGCATGATTTTATGATTTCATAATTGCTTTTTCTCGTATTATTGCTTTTTTAAAGTCCTAGAGTGGAAGTGTCCGATAATCATCGGCTCGACTTACACATAGTTGAGCAATTTTATTTTGTGCCTGCTTATGAGAATGTCTTGGTGTTGCTTGGCAAAGGCAAGTTTAACCGGCTCAATAGAAATAGATCTCTCTAAAATTGACCAACCTCATTGTGTCGTAAGCAACAAGACCAAGAAATGTATTGTATCTTTGCTCGGAGGTCATATATTGAGAGCTGCTGCCCATTGGTAACTGCATCAAGCCCTGGTATACGGCTTGCGGAATTATTGCATATATATAATATGATGCCACATTTATTTGAGAGAACAACAACGGACCGTTTATGACAGCTTAATTAGGTATCCAAGCTTCAATTTAACAAATGCAGAACTGTCTGTGAGCGTATCACTGTGTGTTCATGGAGCGGCAAAAGCGAGTTTAAGGACATGAATATGTGCAATTTATATTCTACTTGATTCCGTACTATTTTCGCGTGTCTATAATACAAGGTAGGGAAGAGGCTACGAGCTCGTATTAGGCAAGTACGTTGTGCCGTATCGTAGCACTCACAGGCTCAACTATAACTGACCAGATACACCGTATCAGAACAAACTCGCTTAAGATATCCTGATTCATATGTCGGGGGCGGCTCGCAGGTCGTGTGATCAAATTCAGCAGCCATGTTGCCACGTCTATTCCAGCTGCACTGTTTGAAACTGCACGTTGAGGTCGTGAAAGATGTCATTGGAAAACCGGACGCCACCACGATAACTAATATGCACCTGGGCTGGTTGTGTTGTCCTATAACACGCAATAATTGGTTGTAGTCAGAGAAATGTGCAATTCGGTATGTAGCACATTGTTGTTGGGCCATGATTTCAAAGTACCGGTTGCTTCGCTGGCAATTTCCTATCCTCGATCACATATGATTGTGGAATCGATGCGCGCTTCGGCTTACTCGTCTTTCTGCAATTCCGGTGTCGGGGTTGGGTGTCTTGCTATTATAAAATGAAGGCGTTCTCCCTTTCTTTCTGCACTTACTTCTGTACCAAATTACTTCTCCAGTACTTTATGTCAAGGTCGACCTGGGCTCTAGCCTATAAGACTTCCACAACAAAGATAAAACGCCGTCTTTCCAGATTTCAGCACAATTCCAGCACTCGGACAGCAATTGATATACTTACGTAGCCAAAATGAATTACGGCAACACGCAGTTTGTGCCCCCGGGCGCGCTTGGTTCTATAGGAAACAGAAACAGGAGTTTCGGGGCCAATGAATACGGCCTTGTCCAATGCAGCGGAAGCAACGGAAGTGTCAGAAGTAGCGGTAGCGTCAGCAGCGGAAGTGTCAGAAGCAGCCGGAGTGTCAGCAGCAGCCAGAGTGTCAGCAGCAGCCGGAGTGTCAGCAGCAGCCGGAGTGTCAGAAGCAACGGGAGTGCCAGAAGCAACGGGAGTGCTAGAAGCAACGGAAGCGTCAGCAGCAGCGGAAGTGTCAGAAGCAACCGGACCAGCGGGAGCATGACTTTGAGAGGAAACGCAGGTGGCTCCTCCGGGGCCATGGTACCGTATTCGAGTCCAGTGGCTGTCTCCCAATATCGCCATCAGACTGCTACTCCCCAGACAAACTTCTCTGTTGCTCTAAATGGCCCCATGACGTCTGCCAGTATCACTGTAAGTATTTTAAGCAATCATAGCCATAACTCCTTTGGTCATTGCAATTTAGTATACACACTAACCTGGCTTTCAGATTCAGAGAACCGCCCAGACTACTACGTTCCATATGGAAATTGAAATGTCCAGGTTCCATTGAGCATCCGAATACTTCTTGGGTTTATGTTATCAGCTTTGAGGCTTTGGGGGTAGTCGAAAGCATTGGTAATGCAGGTGCTCCGTGGTTTAATATAGTAATAACGTGCTTTTATGATATGCTTGAAGTACATGCAGTGATAGATGTGATTTTCTGTGCCGCAAATGTCGATATAGTGTAGTTCTGTGTATATAGTTCTGTGACTAGACGTTTGACTATTCACACTATATGGGAAAATATCCGTCACGCAATCTAAACCCTATTTTATCTATACAGTTTTCGGTTCTGATTTATACAGTCGTGATGATATGTGTCCTATGATGACAGTTGTGGTTTATCGTGATGGCGTAGTCACTGTTGCTTTACCTGGACTTGTGTAGGTACACATAATACATGGTGTTCTGGGTTTCACTTCCGTGAACTTAGTTGTTGTCTGATACATAATTTTATTTTCTGGCTTTGTGTCTAGAAACTTAACCACTTTAGATCGAAATGCAATCAAACCATAGCTATGACGATGTGCCAATATTAGGGAGAAACATATTGTTATGTATGTACTCTGTAGTTGCAGTCTTAGTTTCTTCAATAGTGTATCATCCCTGGTATAATGGTAACTCTGTAAAGCTCACCGAATATACAAAGGCGTAGAATGACTGATTTCTTGTCGATATCTTCTCAGTATCACGTCGCCAGAACCGACTTACACGCCGAGATTATGTAATCAGGTATAAGTGGGTCAATAGAAGTGGTGTAAACTGCAGTTTAAAAATTGGATATTCACTTGTAGGAGACACTGTTTTATAAGAGTTCTAGTCTGGTCGATAAATTCATTGAAATTTGACATAACAGAGCCCGGCAAGGCTACAAAAAGTCCAGAAGTCCAAAAAATGTCCGTCACGTGCCTGTTAGTCAGCCTGGTTCATGTATGTTAGTCAGCCTGGTTCATGTAGGTTCTTGTAGCTTCCTGCCAATTCTGGAAGGCGGTGGAGGGTTGTAGTGGCAGAAAGAAAAAAAAACGGCAGCCCCACGGCGTGTACAGAGGAGAATACCCCACTATCGAAGAGCTTGAGTGACGTACAAATACAAGGCAGAGCGACGGCGCAACGATCGCGGACAGACGACCACACGACACACTTTGCCAACACACGACTTTAGACACATACCAAGCACACACACAACACCGCCAAGATGCAGAAAGTACCACAGAAGTTTGATGCGGAGAATGCAGACAACTTTGAGGATGTAAGTTGGCAGCTTGAATATTGCGATGCGATGCGACGTCATGCTAACAGCGCAGATCGAGAAGCAGTTTGCCGTCAAGGCCGTGAACCACATGGAGACGTACTGGAAGATCCTGGAGCGCGTCAAGGGCTCGTCGCTGCGCCTGACCAAGATCGACGACGACATCATTGAGCACCTCAACAAGGACTTCCCCGAGTTCGACCCTGCGGCGACGATCGACGAGGACGAGATGAAGAGCAAAACCGGCAAGGAGCGGTGGCGCAACTTCATGATGGCATACGAGAAGTCGGTGGACGACTACAACTTTGGCACGATGATGCGCTCGGGCCCCAAGTTTGAGTACGGCCAGGACACTGTCATCTTTGGTGAGTCGATGCTAGAGAGGACGATTATGTAATCAATGATGATGACTAATACTAACAAACTCAACAGTGCCGCGCATGCAGTTCTACGCCATTGAGATCGCAAGGTGAGTCCCTCCTCATTATATATTTTTCCAACTATATCCGGCACAGAATCTAACAGGCTAGAAACCGCGCTGGTCTCAACGACTGGATCTACGAGAAGGCTCAGGCCGAGGCCAAGAAGTAAGCTTCCAGCCGCGCCAACGACAAGCAACACAACCACAACACAACCAACCCCGGAGACGACGACACACATGGCCCTGGCACACGCCTCGCCACGGCCATCTCTCAAATATAGCCATTCCCTTGCATTTCTCCGTTCTACATAGAGGCACAGCCTGTCGCCGCGATCTCTGTTCAGCCGACAGGTTCGTATCCGGCGTTTTGAATTCAATCGTATATTTTTCATTCTTCATCACATGATATTGGAAATATCTGGACTAAGCCCATTGTGACTATTCATTCATTCTAGAATTGTCCTGCTGCACTGCAATGGAGAGTGTGGTGTGGTCATTCTCACAATCCGCATGTCTTACAATGTGGATGTGCTGTTAGTATTGTTCCTTCCCAATCGGGCAATTCCACCTGCACAATACTAACATCCGACAAAGACAATGCCAGCCGCGCATCACCAACCTCGCATTGCAGCCACCCACCCACGCGGGCGGCCTTTGTTGGGGCTGTGTGGTATTATTTAATGGCCACAAGGTGGTGCTAGACACGAAAGTGGCTCGGATTCGTGGGCGCAGCAGCTGTCCGGCGTCTGGCTGCATTGAGCTGCTGTCCGTGATCGACAAACTTAAGAGCTTCACTTTTGGCCTCGCTGTCACATCGAGCAACTTCAACCTCTTTATTCACAATCAGAATGGACTCGCCACATCGCTCAATACGACCGGCCCTCGGTGCCGGAGCCGTCATCCGCAAACAGGACATCTCCTATCCCAGACCACTCCAAACATCCCCTCCTCCGCCGCCGCCGCCGCCGCCGCCCGTCCGGTCTGTCCGCATCCGAGACATTGAAGAGAGACCGCGCATAATTAACATCGAGCCGCAAAATGGTGCCTCGTTCCAAGACAGCAGTCGGCGCCAAAGGCAATCCCCTACATCGCCGCAAAGTGCCTTTAGCGATGTGTCGGCGACAGCCGACTACAATCGATACAGCCACTCGTCGCAATCCCACCAGCCCATCCTGTCGGCGTCGCCAGCGCCGCCGGAATTTGCGTCCAGCTCAAAATCAAATAAGAATGGCAAAGCAAGAAAAGACAACCAGAAAGACAAAAAAGACCAGGCCGGCTTCAAGCATCTCTTTGTCGCAGCCACCCGACAAGACATTTCCATCTTCCTGTTCGCCACCGCTGCGTCCGCTGCCGTCGCCGCAGCCAAGACCGTCTATGCTCTGTTTCTCGGCGAGATCTTCCAGATTGTCACCAACTTTGGCAGCGGGACGCTGACGCCCAGCGAGACGCTGCACCAGGTCGCCAAGGGCTGTCTCGAGCTCACGGTGCTGGGCATCGGCATGTCCGTGGCCGCCAGCTTTCTCATGTCGCTGTGGATTGTAAATGGTGAGGCGCGTGCGCGCACGATCCGGCTTCGGCTGTTCCGCGCCCTGCTCGACAAGGAAATGGTCTGGTTCGACACGCGGCGCGGCGGCATGGCCAGCCTGATGACAGAGCAGTACACGCAGATCCGCGACCTGCAGGCGGCCACGTCGCAGCTGCTGGGCTACATTATCTCGGACACGATGGTGTGCGTTGCGTGTCTCGTCGTTGCGTTTGTCAAGTCGTGGGCGCTCACGCTGATCCTGCTGGCAACGGTGCCCGTGTCCATTGTGGTCCTCGAGCTGCTGGGCCGCGGTCTGAAGCAGGCCACCGAACGCCAGCGCGGCGCCCTCAACGATGCAGCCAAGCACGCGACGGCCTCTCTCGCCGGCATCGACCTCGTCAAGGTGTACGGCGGCTACGACACGGAGCTGTGGCTGTATCTCAGAGACATCCGCAGTGCGGCGCAGCACTACACACGGCAAGCCCTGTCGGCGTGTGCGCAGATGGGCTACATCAAGGTGTGGATGATCAACCTGTTTGTCATTGGCTTCTGGTTCGGCATCACGCTGGTTGAGAAGGGCCAGACAACGGCCGGCAACGTGCTGACTGCATTCTATGCCGTGCTCATCGCCTTCCAGTCGCTCGAGTCTCTCGGCACGCAGTGGGTGACCGTCCTCAAAGGCACCGTCGCCGGCAAGTCCCTCGAGGAGATGATCTTCTCCACCACCGATGACCCCGAGCCACCACACAACAACATCAATCGCTACAGCAATATCCAACCGCAATGTCCACCCAAAGATGTCGTGCTGGACAACGTGACGTTTGCGTACCCCTCAAACCCCGACATGAGAGTGCTCGACCGCTGCAGCATGCGCTTCCCGGCCGGCCAGGTATCCTTTGTCGTCGGCCGCAGCGGATCTGGAAAGAGCACAATTGCTGATCTGCTCGTGCAGTTCTACCGCCCAACGTCTGGCCGCATTCTAATTGACGGCATCTCGGCGTCCGTCATTGACCGCCGCTGGCTGCGCGAGAGCGTGGCACTCATCCAGCAGGCCAGCACCGTGTTCAACGGCACGTTTGGCTGGAACGTCGCCCTCGGTGTCAGCGGGAAAGACACCGCACCTTGTGCAGTCAGCCGCGACGATATCAAAACGGCCTGCGAGACGGCTCTGCTGCAGTCGACAGTCACAAATCTCGCCCAGGGGCTGGACACGCCTGTTGGCTCGCGCGGTGCCAGCCTCAGTGGCGGCCAGCGCCAGCGGCTGGCCCTCGCGCGGGCCAAGATCCGCAACCCGGCGGTCTTGCTTCTGGACGAGACAACGAGCGGCCTCGACCCCCAGAGCGCGCAGATGGTGCTCGATGCAGTGCGCACATGGCGCCGCGGCCGCACGACCATTATCATCACGCACGACATCAGCCAGATTGCGCGCGAGGACTATGTGTACGTCATGGAGCAGGGCCGGCTGGTGCAAGAGGGCCACTTTGGGTGGATGGCCAAGCAAGAGGGCGGCGCCATGCATGCGCTTGTGCAGTCGGCAAGCATCGATGCCGAGACGATGGCTGACTCCTTGCAGAGCCCTGTTGCCAAGATTGGGCACATTGGCGATGCCCATGATGATGAAGTGGTGGACAAGGTGCATGAGTCAGATGCCCATCCTGCCCGAGAGGCACAGGCGGCCAGCGGCATATTCAAGCGCACGTCCATGTTCAGTGCGCCCTTTACCTTCCATAAGATCCAGCAGCAGCAGGGCAGCAGCGTCAATGTGCTGCTCAACCCGTTTCCCAGCTACCGCCAGAGCAGGGCACACCAGCTCTCGCGCCTCTTTGACCCAGCGCATGCACTACCAAGGCAGTCGGTAGTTCTCGAGACGGATGTCCACACAGACGACGACGACGACGACAGCGAGGCCGACCTCGTGGGACAGCGCCGCGGCAACAGTCTGGACCTCATCTGCGAACGGGGTGAGCGTGCGCAGACGATGCGGCTGGACGACACCGTGGGCTCGTCTACCAGCCGCAAGGGGAGGGACACCATGGTGAACGAGCGGCACCAGCTGCAGCCCATGTTTAGCAACTCCAGCAAAAAGTCAAAGAAGTCAAAGAAGTCGAAAAAGTCACAGGCAGACTCTCCTGAAAACCCCGTCTCGCTCATGTCTGTTTTGTGGACAGTCTGGCCATCGGTCGACCGCGCAGCCCGCCTCGATCTCGTGCTCGGCAGCTTGGCCTGTCTCGTCTCGGCTGCCAGCAACCCGGCCTTTTCGTTTGTCTTTGCTCGCATGCTGCAGGCGTTTTGGGCACCGCCGGGTGTCGACAAGCAGGCCGCCGGCCGGCCGTGGGCGCTGATTCTGGTGGGCTTGTCAGTTGTCGACGGCGTGTCCGTTTTTGCGTCGTTCTACCTCGCGGAGCGCGTCGGCCTCGCCTGGGTGAATGCCATGCGCACACAGGCCCTGACGCGGATTATGCGCCAGCCCAAGTCGTGGTGGGTGACCGCGCAGGGGGGCGATGGGGATGATCACGGCGCCAGCGAGTCGGCCATCTCGCCGTCCACGATTGTCGAGTGTCTGGACCGTGGCGGCGAGGAGATGCGCAAGATTGTCAGCGTCTTCGTACCAATCCTGCTCATGGCCGGCGGCATGGTTGTCGTGTCCATCATCTGGGCGCTGGCCGTCGCGTGGAAGATCACGCTCGTCGTGCTGGCTGCCGGGCCGCTGATTGTCATTGTGGCCACGCAGGTCGCGTCGCGTATCAGCGATACCTGGGAGGGCCGGTCTAACCGCGCTGCCGAGGCCGTCAGTGCCGTCTTCAGCGAAGTGTTCCCCAGCATCCGCGTCGTGCGCGCCCTGACGCTCGAAGACTACTTTGCCTCCACACAGCTCGCCGACACGACAGCGGCCGCCTACAACATCGGGCTCGGGCGTGCCTGGCGTACCGGTATCTTGTACGGCATTAACCAGGGCATCCCCAACTGGCTGGTGGCTCTCGTGTTCTACTATGGCACGACAATGCTGACAGACACGGCATCGGTCAACGCGCTCATCCAGGTCGTCAATCTGCTGCTGTTCAGCATCGGCACAGGCGCTGCTCTGCTCGGCAATGTGCCCCAGATTGCTGCCTCCAAGACCGTCGCCGCCCAGATGCTGGCCTATGCGAGCCTGCCGCTCTACGCGAGCCACGAACACCACCCCGACTGCGAGTCGAAACTGCGCGTGCCCTCCATCTTCCCTGTACGCATGGACGGCCTCGTATTCCGGTACCCGACCTCGGTATCATCAATCTCCGGCGACACCAACAAGACAGTCCACGTTCCGTCGTCCCAGCCGACCATTCTACGCAACCTGTCCCTCGAGATCCAGCCCGGCGAGCTCGTCGGCATTATCGGCCCGTCTGGCGGCGGCAAGAGTACTGTCTTGTCTCTGCTGTTGCGTCTCTATGCCGACGAGGACCTGCCCAGCAAGCTCTCGTTTGGTGGTCTGTCATCGTCCGACCTGGACACGGCCGGTGTCCGTGCGCGCATGGCCTATGTGCCGCAGCAGCCGTACCTGTTCCCCGCGACAGTGCGACACAATATGGCCTACGGGCTGCGCGAAGACTCGCCGCTGCGGCACACGTCGCGGCTACAAACGGCAGCACGGGCTGCTGGCATCGACGAGTTTATCGACTCGTTGCCAGAGGGCTACGACACTGTTATCGGTGGTGGTGGGTCGGGCACCGCTTCTCCAGACGACACAAAAAGCAAGGGCAAAGGCCAGGGCGGCGAGACTAAGACTACGGCGACGGCCGTCTCGTCTCTGTCGGGCGGCCAAGCCCAACGCGTGTGTGTCGCGCGTGCCCTGCTGCGGCAGCCGCAGCTGCTTGTCCTGGACGAGCCCACATCGGCCTTGGATGCGTCGTCTGCCGACACGATCCGGCAGACCATCCGCCGGCTCGTGCCTAAGCAAACCCTCAAGAGCAAGACGTCCGACGGCATGTCGATTGTCGTGGCCACGCACTCCAAGGCGATGATGCGGCTATGCGACCGGCTGCTCGTTGTGCAGGGCGGTGTTGTTGCAGCCAACGGGTCTTACGATGCCCTACTGCTGCAGGGCCGTGACGGTGTCTTTGCACGGCTGATTGGCGAGATTGACGACTGATGATTTTGGCCAAAGGTTGATGTTTGAATTTGATGATTGGCATCTTTGTTCTTTGTTATCTTGCTACTTTCTGTTTGTATAACTCAGCACCCCAAGCAATACTTGTCGACGGGGAGTCTATATAGTCAGCGTCTTCTTTTGCTATTATATAATACTGTACAATATCATTCATGTTATAGTCTGCAAAGAGAATACATACCCATCCCAGACTGGCCCGCCCGGTATTGTGTAGTTGAATGTATTTTTCATCATATCCGAGTAGATGTTGATTTTTATCGAAGGGTCTGCTGGTCAGCCTTGTTTTGGTACGATATTTGTGTCTCAATAAAGACGCAACATACCGTCTCTACTGTAGGCTCCGGGAAACGTTTTATAAAAGGACGCCGGCGGCACTAACTGTCCGTCTCCCGTTATGTTGAGATGTGCGCACTCGGGGTAGAACTGTGGCTTGTCCTCGATGTGGATGCTCAGGATCTCGTGCCGCACAATGTACAGGCCCGACTTGAGCGTCGCCGGGATCGTCACCGGCCACAGATCGGGCGAGCCGTCCCAGTTCTGGAACTGCTTCTGGTACCACATGCCCTCGGCCAGATTCCCCGTGCCTGCAATCAGCCCGGCCTCCCAGATCTTGAACCAGCCAGCCTTGTTGACGTCGACGCTGCTGCAGCCTTCCTCGGACAGAGGCGGACACGCTGCCAGCCACACACTCATGGGCCCGACCGGGTGTAGCCAGTACCAGTAGACGGCCGTCAGGTTGTGGCCGGCCTTGACGGGGATATATGCGGGGCCGGGCGTGCCGGGCTTGTTGCAGGCAATGAAGGGGTCGTCGGCACTGAAGATGGGGTCAATGGATGCCCACTTGCGCTGCACCATCCACGGCTGGCCATCCTGCTCGGCAGCGTTCTCGTCGGGGTCAAAACCACGGTACCATGTCGGAGGATCGCCGACAGTATAGTTGGCGAGGCCGCCGTGGGCCACCACAGCCAGAGGCATCGACAAGAGAAGCAATCTGAGCAGTTGAGGCATTTCCAGTTTGTGTGGCAGTCTTGGCGATAGATGTCGAGGTATCCATGACTCGAGGAGCAGCTGTCTGTAGACATGGCGGCTTCGAGCTCTAGCCTTTACCCTCTGCCTTGATGCTACCCTCGGCAAGGAAAGCGGCTTCGGCAGCGGTCCAGCATCTCAGCAATAAATTAAGTCGGCCACGGGTGAATGCACATCCACTGCGGCTGCATATATCCATAGTGGCCCCCTCGGCAGGGCTTCCGTCATTAGGTATGTACCTTGTTTTGATATCCGCTGTTTTATAGTAGTCTACTATAAAGTCTTGGCCAGGACGTCATGTGTATGGTATCGGAAAGTCGAACGGAGGCCAGTCGCCGTTTGTAACAGTTTGGACATTTCTTGGCCCGCGTGATGAGATGATCCCAGATCCGCACAGTGGCAGGGGGAAATATTCAGTATTCACCCGGCAGCGCATTCGATGGTGATCATCCAATCTATCCAATCTATCCCATCACCCGGTATATTAGGTGCATGCGAATACACCCTTCCCCTCATCCCAAGTCGGCCAGCATGCCGTCCAGATGAGGTTGGACTATACACTTTATTGATGATGCGATTGATAGTCGACTCTGGTTATAAGTAGCCGTCGCCGTGTTGTCGCAATTGCTGGCAGCTCGTTCGCCTTGCTGTTCTGGCAAGGCCATCTCTATCGCACTCCGAATTCACACCCCACAAACACCATGGTTCACCTCTCAGCCCTGCTGCTGGCTGGCACTGTCGTGGCCCTGCCCGCTAGCCAGATCTTTTCCACTACCCAGGCGTGCGCTGCTGTCGCGAGCGTGCCCGCCGTGTCCAACGGCAAGCTGCCCGACCCCTTTACCACGGCCAGCGGCGAAAAGGTCACCACAAAGGCGCAGTGGGAATGCCGTCGCGAAGAGATCAGCAAGGCGCTCCAGCAGTACGAGCTCGGTGACTTCCCCGGCCCGCCCGACTCCGTCAAGGGCACCCTCACCGGGTCGAGCCTCAAGGTCGACATCACCGTCGGCAGCAAGTCGGTATCGTTCACCACCACCATCAAGAAGCCGTCGTCGGGCGGTGCCGCCATCATCACGATTGGAGGCTCGTCGCTGCCCATCCCCGGCACAGTCGGCACCATCAACTTTGACAATGACGGCTTCGCGTCGCAGGCGTCGGGCTCGTCGCGCGGCCAGGGCAAGTTCTACACGCTCTTTGGCGCAAGCCACTCGGCGGGTGCACTGACAGCGTGGGCGTGGGGTGTGGGCCGGCTCATTGATGCGCTCGAGCAGGTCAAGGACACATCGGGCATCGACCCGACCAAGCTCGGCGTCACGGGCTGCTCGCGCAACGGCAAGGGCGCGTTCATTGTGGGCGCGCTCAACGACCGCATCGCGCTGATTCTGCCGCAAGAGTCCGGGTCGGGCGGTGCGGCGTGCTGGCGCATCTCTGACCAACAAAAGTCGAGTGGCAAAAACATCCAGACGGCGGGCGAGATTGTGGGCGAGAATGTGTGGTTCTCCAAGAACCTCAACAGCTACACGGCCAAGACCAACACGATGCCCGAGGACCACCACATGCTTGCGGCTCTGGCGGCGCCGCGGGGTCTGTTTGTGATTGAGAACGACATTGACTGGCTGGGCCCCGTGTCGACGACAGGCTGCATGAAGGCGGCGCGGCTGATCTACAAGGGCGTGGGCGCGCCCAACAACATGGGCTTCTCGCTGGTGGGCGGGCACTCGCACTGCCAGTTCCCGAGCTCGCAGCAGGCCGATCTGACAACGTACATCAACCACTTTTTGCTGGGCACCGGCCCTGAGCCTGGCGCCGTCGAAAAGTCCTCGGCGACTGTCGACATGACCTCGTGGGTCGACTGGGACGTCCCGACCTTAACGTAGGCGGTGTCTGCCAGTCATCAGTATGTAAAGTGACTTGAAGACAACAAAAATAAGCAGACATGGTAGACGAAAAAAGATATCATAACAATAAACATAGCAATAACATAACAATAAACATAACAATAACATGATAGAAACGTGATAGAAACGTGAGGACAACATAGTAGTACATGTGCGCCAACCGTGAATAGGTTCTTTTGTAGATACCTGTCACCATTATGGCGACGGCGCATGGTCGGCCTCGGGCGCATCGGGCACCCAGCCCTTGGGCATCTCGCTGCCGCGCACCCGCAGATCGTAGCCCAGCCGCTCGACCTTTTTGACCGAGGTCTGCAGCGTGCCGATCTTGATCTTCCACGACTTGTCGTACCGCTGCGGCAGCATCTGGAAAAAGCTGTCCAGCTCCTGCATGTCGCCCACGATTGTCCGGCTCTTTGCTGTGTCTTGATCGCTTCCACCTGCCAGCTCGCCCCGCAGCGCCGCTGATGTTGTGGCAAACCGCATCATCTCGCCCGACAGGTCAAACACGCCCATGATGTAGTCGTTGTCATCGGGTGCAATTACCGGTAGTTCAGCTGGCTCTGTGGGCTCTGTTGGTGCTGCAGCTGGCTCAGTTGCCGGCTCCTCTGTCTGTGTTGTCTCCGCTGCCTTTGCTGCGTCCGCCGCTGCCTCCGCCTTCTTCTCTGCTTCAACCGCGCTCCGGCACATGGCCTCGACCTGTGCGCGGCCCTCTTCTGGGCTCAGCAGCGTCTGGTACTTGAGGTAGTGCAGGAACGTCAGCGCCTCCATCAGCTCCTCCATGCCAAACAGCACGCGGCCGTAGCGGCCGCGGTTGATGCCCTGCATCTCGGGCGCAATACTTGCCAGCAGTTTGCTGATCTCGGCCAGGCGCGTCTTGGTCTCGCTCTCGACATCGCGCGGCAGATCCGGGTGGATGCGGCGCACGCGCTGCAGGGCAAAGATGACCTTCTTGCTCAGGGCCGTGATGTCGCGCGATGCCTTGACAACACGCTCGCGACGGTCGTGGTGCGCGTCCATGTGATCGCGGAAGCCCTCGAACATGGATGTGTACTGGTTGCGCACGACGGGCGCGGCCGGCTTTGGCTTTGAGCCCGCAAAGCGCGCCGGCTTCTTAGCAAACGGCTCGCTGCGGCCGCCGCCCTCCCAGCGTCTCTTTCCCTCCGTGGCCATTGTGTACCGGCGTTTGCACGTTGTCTATAATCTTGGTAGAAGCCCAAAATCAAAAATCCAGCTGAGTAATAAATACTTCTTTATTAGGAAAGAACGTCGTCGGAAGCTCAAGAAAAGTTCGAGGCAGGAGCCGGGAATAGTGGGTCTCCAGCCTTGCACTCCACACACAGACAGACCCCTGTGTGCTCCACCGTAGCTCTGCCGTTTAGTGCTGTCTTGCCCGATTCGGCCCCTACCTCTGCTAACTCCTAACTGGCTTCAACGACGTCAACCTCGAGCGACACCTTGGCACCATGACGACACGACGAGCGCCGGAGGCGATTCCTCCATCATTCACCACCGCCATGCCGACGTCGCCTCCAACACCCAAATCCAAAGGCATTGCCGCGTCCTTCTTTGGCAATGCCACCGCCGTCTACGGTGCCGCCGCCGTCCTCCGCGTCGTCCTCCTCGTCTACGGCCTCTGGCAAGACGCCAACTCGCCCGTCAAGTACACCGACATCGACTACCTCGTATTCACAGACGCGTCGCGTTTTGTGCACGCGGGCGGCGGCAGCGGCAGCGGCAGCCCCTATGACCGCGAGACGTACCGTTACACACCGCTGCTGGCGTGGCTGCTGCTGCCGACGGCCGTGACCACGAGTAGTGCGGCGCTGAACCAGCTGCTCTTTGCGTCGGGCAAGATCCTGTTCGCGGCCGCCGACCTCGTTGCCGGCTACCTGCTGGAGCGTGTCCTGCGTCAGGAGTTTGTCAGGGCTGGCAATCTCGACGCCGCCCAGACTGCCGTGCGCAGCCGCATCTACAGCAGCGTGTGGCTGCTCAACCCCATGGTGGCTGCAATCAGCACACGCGGCAGTGCCGAGGGTCTCCTTGGTGCGCTTGTTGCGGCGCTGCTGTATGCTGTGCAGGTGGCGCGCAGTCCGCTGCTCTCAGGCCTGCTTCTCGGCGCCGGTGTGCACCTCAAGATCTACCCCTTTATCTACGCACCCGCCATTGTCTGGTGGATGGACGACGAAGAGATGGGGGCCACATCCAACGGCAAGGCCGCTCCGGAAGCAACAGTGTCGCCTCTGTCCAAGAGCTGGAACCCTCTGGCGTTTGTGACGCTTGCGCGTGTGCGGCTGGCCGTGTCCAGTCTCGCCACGTTTCTCGGCCTCAACGCGGTCATGTATTTGATGTAAGCCACTCCCCGCTAAACATACGTTTTCTATAGTTGCTATAGTTGATATAGTTGATATAGTTGCTATGGTTGCCAATATTAGACAACGGCGCGCTAACAATGCAGCTATGGAACGCCTTTTGTCCAGCACACATACCTCCACCATGTGACGCGCATCGACCACCGCCACAACTTCAGCCCCTACAACACGCAGCTGTACCTGTCGTCAGCCGGGGCCGGCGGCAATGTTGCGTCTTCCGGGACATCCAGCCTGCCGCCCATTGAGTCGCTGGCCTTTTTCCCGCAGCTGCTGCTCGCTACCGTCCTGCTGCCGCTCGTGCTCGCAAAGAAGGACCTGGCATCAACCATGCTCGCCCAGACATTTGCCTTTGTAACCTTCAACAAGGTCTGCACAAGCCAGTACTTTCTGTGGTACATGGTGCTGCTGCCAGTCTACCTGCCGCGCTCGACGTTTGTCCGGTCGCCGCGGACAGGCATTGCGGCCCTTGCGCTCTGGATTCTCGGCCAGGCGGCGTGGCTGCAGCAAGGATTTGCACTCGAGTTCCTGGGCCAGAGCACGTTTGTCCCAGGGCTGTGGCTGTCGTCTTTGGGTTTCTTCCTGGTCAACTGCTGGATCCTGGGCGTCATTGTCGAAGATGTAGGGCAGTAGTTTCTGTCTGTTAGTCTTGTATATAGATCTCTCGCCATATAAAAGTTGTTCTTTTGATTTCTGACGTGAATGTTTTCTCGTATTTTTACGGGTTAATTAACTTCTATCGAGCTGTATTTAGATAATAAATATCAAGCAAATTCTTAAAAATGAGTTGAGCAATTGCTATAATTATGTTTTATTATTTGTTATATTATCATTTTATAGTTTTAAGTCTTTTTGGGGGGTTTTAATTGTTTTGCTATTTTTGTTTGTCTTTTAATAATCTTTTTTATCAACAAAATAAAAGCCTTTGACGCCTGTTCCTTTCCCCTCGGACAAACAAATGAGGCTGATTTAAATCATATATTCTCAATACTTGAAACAATGATGGCCACTGAATTGACAAGCCTGCCACCACCTACTTACAGTGCTCACGTGCACGCGCGTCGATGCCTAAAGCTGGAGCGCGGCCCCACCTGTCACTTCGCGCCAGCGCGACTCGAGCTCAGCGTCAGCGTCACATCAAGACAGAGGAGGATAGCAGTCGGCAGAAAGGTAGCAAACCATTAGTCCACAACTTGGTGAGCGGACTCAAGGCATCGGCCACCTCTGCTAATGCCATCCCCCTGAGAACAGCCCATCCAGTCCGCCATGTGGCTCCTCGAGAACGCCGGCAACGCCTTTCAAGGTGAGACCTCGACTTGGAACGACTGCGAGTGGATGATCGACAGACAATGGCGTGAATATGTCGAGTAACGACTAACAAGCACAGGCAGGAAGCTGTGGCTGCGTCCGGGAAAGCGGTACCTGTTTGGCCGCACACGAGCAGAGCGTAAGTGGCAGAAGAAGAGAAGAAGAAGACGACGAAGCATAGCCCAAGTGCTAACCATATCATATCTACAGCCGGCCAGCTCGTCATCTCCGACAAGACCATCTCTCGAAAACACCTGACCATCGAGGTCGACCGCGTGCGCGATGGCGACGGCCGCGACCCCGGCAGCCGCTCTGTCGTGACCATTGAAGACCTGGCGACCAAGATAGGAACGGTCGTCAACGGCACCCAGATCCGCGGCCAAAAGTTCGTGCTCATCCAGGACAGCAACGACCTCAAGATGGGGCACATGGCCGACCGCTTCCAGATCACATGGCACCCTGTCGTCTTCAGCTTTTCCTTCTCGTCCAAAGAGCTGCGCGCGCTGCCCGACCCGTGGCTGCAGCTGAAGAAGGACTTGGAGCCGCTCGACATCAAGTACCTCTCCGACTTTGACCGCGCGCGCACGACGCACGTCGTCGCCAAGAAACGCAACACTTCGAAAGGCCTGCAGGCTCTTATCAATGGCGACTACATTGTGACCGAGGCATACATCTCGGCCATTGTAGCGGCTGCCTCTGCATCTGCACCTGCAGTCGACCTCGAGAGCGACTTTGACAAGGCCTGGCCGGACCCGCTCGAATACCTCCCGCCGCGCGGCGACGAGCCCAGCGACCGCCCCGTCAGCACATACAGCCCTGACGCGCGGCGCCAAAACATCTTTGACGGCTATACGTTTGTCTTTTACGACCAGAAGCAGTTTGATACGCTGCTGCCGCCCATTGCCGAGGGCCGCGGCAAGGCGCTGCTGGGCAGCGTGGTGCCAGGCCTGACCGCGGTGGACGACTTTGTGCGGTATGTCAAGGAAGTGGCGGGCGAAAAAGGCCTGGGCGAGTTCGAGGACGGCAGCGAGGGCCGCGGCGTTGTCGTCGTGCGGCACGTGCCTGCCAAGGGCGACCATGTCGAGTGGTTTACGCGATTCACGACGGCTGTGGCCCTGCGGCTGGACCACCGCCTGGTTGACCAGCGCGAGTTCTTGGATGCCGTGCTGGCCGTCGAGCCGAGCATGCTGCGTCGGCCGCTAGAGGTGGATGCCGTTGGCAATATTGAAGAGAATATCGAAGAAAATATTCTGCCGTCGGTCGACGCGGTAGAAGAGGCGGTGCAGCGGCCTGCGCCCCCTCCCCCGGTACCGATCCAGAGCATGTCCCAGACGTCGTCGACGCGGCGTGCACGCTCTCGGCTAGCTGGCACGGCGAGCCGCTTTAAAGGCTTTGATGTCGACCTGGACTCGGGCGACGACGAGGGCGCACCAGCAGTAAAACAGCAGCCGGACATTGAGGAGAACATGTTCATGTCACAAACACCAGCTGTAGACGAGGCACCCAAGGCCAAAAACAACAAACGTCACCCTCCCGATGATGATGACATGGCTGGTGCCGACGCCCAGAACAATGTCATCGACGACATTGCGCCGACAGCAGCTCTTGTCAAGAGAAGACGGATCGCGGCAGGCATAGATCCAGTTCCCGCACGAGAGTCGCCCATTGTTGAAGGCGATTCGGACGAAGACGAAAAGGACGAAAAGGACGCAAAGGACGCAAAAGCAAATGAGAAGAATGACACAAAAGTCAAAAAGGAAAAGTTTGACGCGGGCGATATTCTGGGTCAAGCCCGGCGCAACCGCGAAGCTGCCGACGAAAAGCGCCGGCTGGAAGCGGACCGCGAACGCCTTGCAGCCGCCCACACGGCCGACGACGACATCGATGCCGCGGCCATCCGTAAGCTGACACTGGTCGACACAATCACAGTCCGCGCAGCCGGGTCGGCCGTAGGGGCAGCAAGCCGCAGCCGCGAGCAAGATATTGCCAATGGCCGGTGGAACCCGCAGTGGAACGGCCGGCCGAATTTCAAAAAGTTCCGGAAGCAGGGCGATGTGGTGGGCCGCATACCGCAACGCGTGATTGTCGGGCTGGAGCCGGCTAAGACCAAAGAGTATGGCATTGGTGACGACTACTGGCTAGAGGGCCGTGACGGCCATGACGGCGGCGACGGCGACGATGCCGGCGTGTGGCGAGGAAGCGGGTCCAACTCGATTAGGAACAAGAGTGCAAGTGGGAGTATACGAAATGGCACGCTCCTTACTGCTGCCCTGCCGTCTCGGCACAGCGGGACACCGAGCGGACGCGTTGTGGACGCGGACGACCTCGACGACACGAGCATAGCTGGCCACGACGAGCCTGAACCGATCGAGGATGTGCCGGCATCGCGACAGAGAGGGACTGCATCGTCAGTGTCAGTGCCTGCTACAAACACAAACTCGGCCGTATCTCTGAGACGACCAGCACCATCGACACTTGCTTCTGGGCCCAAGGCATCCGGGGCCGTACTGGGTGCAGGACTGGGACTAGGCTCAGGCTCAGGCTCACGTGGCGGCGAGAGTCTCGGGTCCGGCATGGTCAATCTCGAGATCATCCCCGACACAGACCCAGAAGATGAGCACCACGGCCACGAGGACAAGGACAAGGACGCCGACTCTGAATCTGACTCTGAGATGGACTCGCTGTCTGTCGGCACAAGAGGGACACGCGGCAGCCGGGCCGCATCACAGGTGCCCGTGCCCGACTTGCCGCGCACGCGCGCTGGTAAAGTGGCTTCACGGCCGACTCGCAGCAATATGAGCCAGACGGCTGCTGCACCGGCGGCCAAGACGACAGCAACACGAAGTTCGAGACGCGGTGCGCTGCCGCCGTCGGGCGATACGGGCTCGTCGCTGTTTGACAGTGCACCGTCGGCGTCGACCCAGGACACGAGGGCAACGCGGGCCAAGAGAGCGGCACCGGCCGCGTCGGCACGACTGCAGTCGCCGGCTAAACGGCCACGGCGAGGCGCAGCGGCTTCAACGGACACGGACTCCATGGCAGCAAGCTCGGCGCCGATAGCCATTAGCGACAGCGACGACGACGACGGGCTGCGGTTCAAATTCAAGAGCCGGAGGTGATGGTAGCATCAAGATTAATGTCAATTCAAAATTCAGATTCCAAAATATACAAACACATAAATACAAATATATGCACAACCAATGGTCTAACGGGTATCTAACGGCTGGGGTCGACTCGGCTCGGCCGGCCTATGCTATGCTACTTGCTGATCGTCTATGCTACAGGTCGAGGGAGACTAGTCCATCTCCTCCATGGGGCTGATGGTCGACGCGCCCTCGTCAACGAGAATGCCGACGCGGCAGGCCGACAGCATGTTCTCGTAGTTGACCCACGAGTGCACCTCGTTGAACAGCTTGTTGCCGTCCTTGCCCGCACACCGCAGCAGCTCGCCGGCGCCGCCAGGGTGGAAGGGCACGTACGGCGTCATGTTGTACACCATGCCGCCCAGCGCCGTCCATGCATCGCGGCCCTTGCGGCCGTTCATCTGCTTGAGCTGCGACGGCGTGATGCGCAGCAGATACGGTGCGTCGGCAGGTACGCCGTTGCCGCGCAGGTTGTTGCCGACGGGGTCGGCCGTGAGCCGCGCCCAGTCGAGCGGGCTGTGGCCGGGCGTCAGCATAACCTTGTTGCGGCCGCTCTTGGCGGGGCGTGTGGGCTGCACCATGGTGCTTGGCGGCGGCGCGAGCGAGCCGCCGACAACTGGGGGCCGCAGCGAGGGCGAGAGTGCTGCGAGCGAAGACCGTGGCGGTGGGCCGCGGTTGGGGACGGGCAGAGACGGCTGGCGACGGGCGGCGGCGGCAGCAGACCGTGGAGGCGCAAGGGATGGCGGGGGCATCATTCCCGTTCCTGGGCGTGCTGACGAGGCAGACAGGGACGACGGCTGAGCCGGCCGTGCTGGAGGCAGCATAGACCCCCGCGATGGGTCGGCCGAGGCGCCTGCACGCTGGGCCGAGAAGGGCGAGGGGAACATGGGCGGCGGCATGTTGTCCTCCGGGTCCGAGTCGCCGTCGTCGTTGCTAGCAGCAAGACTGTCACCGAGGCCGGGCTCGGAGAGAGAGAATGTGGGCACGGCAGCAGCGACGACTGTGGGATTTGCCTTTGGTGTCGTCGCCTCGTCCTCGTCGTCATCGTCGTCGTCGGCCACGATCTTGAGAGGCTCGTTTCGTATTATCGGGGGCGGCGGCGGCATAGCCAGCCGGTCGCTGTCGTGTGTCTTCTCCGTTGCCTGCGCCTTCGCCTGCCCGTTGACCTCGTTGCTGCTGCCGTCCGCCGTCTCGCCCTGGCCTTGGTCTTGTCCTCCTCGCCACTGGAGGAATGGCTGAGCCAGCTGGCGCCATGACTGGGGATACATAATGAGAAGGACGATGGATGCAAGGATTAATGTGACCCCGATGACGCCCATGGCGGGTTGTGCGTTGTCCGTCGGGTATTAATGACAATATCCTTTGATAAGCAGCGCGATCACGAATGCGATGATCCCGGTGCAGATATGGCGCCGATTTCAAATGCGCGGTGATGTGTGGATAGCCTGATGGGCCCGCCTCCACAAGCGTGACGGGCGCCCAACGCCTAAACAGGTGACCTGGCAGACTTGCAGTGACAGCTGGCCTGCTTATATAATGGCTATATGGAGCTTTATATAAGGCCGACTATTCACACTATACACCACACCACGCATAAGATTGGTTTTATTACATTACTTCCGCCCTGTTTGTTCCCTGCACCCATCACAAGCTACCGGATGAACCGTGTCAGTCAGCCGTTGTTCCTGACGTCCATGCATGAATGTATCTTATTGCTATTTCTGTTGTGTTCTCTTATTATGCAAGATCGTGTTGTCATCGGCAGACATGCCAGGCAACGAGACGGCTGTTTGCAAGTACTGTATATACTCTATGGCTACTACCATGGACACTGATACGCATAGTTTGATTACTTCTATTTATTAGCCTGGCCAAACTAAAAAGACTCGACATCTCCTCTTATCTGGCACGCAGCAGCAGTGTAAATACACCACCACCACGGGGTAGACAAACACCGACAGGCACGTTCTCTACTCCATACATAGTACTCATTATTATATAAATAGGATTCTCTAATAAAGCTCGAGTCCCACTAGCCGGAGCCATCCGTACTCGTTAATATCAGTAATTTCTCTTCTCATCTCCACGCCTCAAGCCAGCCTGACACCTTGGCAGGGATCCTCGTAAACGACAATCCCTTTGAGTGCATGCAGGACGGCGTAAACAGAAGCAAGATATCCAGGATCGGGTACAAGGTAATGGTATATTTGCCCGGTTATTAAATTGCCCGTGCTTTGTGCATTGCATCACAGTCTCTGGCATCTTATAGTGCGAATAGTCAAAGTCTCGCCAGCCATGTCAACAGCGGCACGGCCTGCTCGGACGCGTCCCACGTGTGTTTTACTCGTGTTATATACAAGTAAACATCCTGCCATCGTCTACGTAAAATGCATTCCTCGCTGATTTCCATGAGTTATTCTATTGCTGGCAGAGTACTACTCAACATACGAAATCCAATTTAACAGCACCAGTTCCGGCCGGCAATGCGATCACGTGTGCGCTCGCAGCTTTATAACCAGCTTTATGACCACAGCCCACGACCAAATACAGCAGGAGCCCCCTGGCAGAATCCATATCTGTGGGCTACAGGGGGATACTTTTTATTTGGTGGGGTCCAGCAGATGAGCGGTGTATCACCTAGAGGATAGAGGAGTTATTACATCGTACAGGAGTGCCAATAGGCCCAATACGGAAACCGCAGGCCCTGGACTCGGCCAGCCACCCACCCACACCGCTTGCGCGCAATTCAAATATATAGGCCAATTCGCCCGCCATCGCGTGTGCACGCCGAGACGCCCTCGCACTCACGAAAAACACAGGAAAATATAAGAACCTTTGTCGAAAATACACCAAAAATAAGACACCAAAAAGACGCCCTAGACATATCCCTGAGTGCTGTTTGGTGTGCTGGATCTTGGGGACTTTTGCGCTGGGGCAATTGGCTTACATAATCCGCCGCAGTCTACTGTAGTCTGCTGTCTGCTAGCGGTGCCTGGGGGTCTACTGCGCTAATTCAACGGTCACCATGGTCCGGTCCAGCACTACCAGCGCCAGCAGCACCAGCGCCAGCACACCACACCTGCCCTGCACATCTTCACGATCTTCAACCTCTCCTGGCTCGACCAACCTCTTGCCAAAGCCAACACACACCTCTACCAACCCGCCACGCCGTGCACGATCGCCGCTCGCAGTCTCTGACTCTGCACAGAAGACATCCACCGCCTCGACATCCTCCACCGCCTCGTCCCGGGTCTCCTCGCGGCCTCCCTTTTCTGCCGGCCTCGCCGCCAGCAAGCCCGCGACCTCGTCCATTATCACAGCCACAAAACGGGCCACTGTGCGAAGAACGGCTTCTCTGGACCCGCGGACCGCTTCTTCTGTTCCTGCAGCCACCTCCTTTGCCGCCTCGCGCAACGCCCTCCGCAGCCGCGACCGAAATGCCGCCCTGTCGTCCCGGCCTCCCCTGCACCACCCAACCATAACTCTGCATCGAAGCCCGTCCACGTCCTCGCTCACCTCGACCATATCCAGCCTGTCTGCCAGCTCGTCGATCCTCTCGCCCAGACTAGCAAAGACACCATACACTCCCCAAACCCCAAGGACACCAACCATCACCCTCTCCACGATGCGTCCCCTCAAGGCGCCCCCCTCCGCCATGGGCTACAAAGAGGACAACACTCCACGCAAGCCGACTCTGGCCTCGCGGCCCTACGGACGCGCACCCCTGACGCCCAAGATTGCCTCGCAGACTACAACCTCGGGCATCACGCCGTCATTGGCTGCACCGGGCGTCCGCACACCCACCACTGCCGGCCCCGGATCCCAGTCCCAGTCCACCTCTCCCTACCAGACTGTGACGGTGACGCCGCTGGCACGCCGCAGCACCGGGCTGTCGTCGGCCAGCCACAACGACGTCGCCTCGCCTGTGCCGCCGTACCTCAACAACATTACGCCGCGGTCCGGCTCGCGCCAGAGCCGTGTCGACAGCACCACGCCCACCGGCACACCCACGCACACCGGCCTCGGCATTGCAGGCTCGGGCTCAGGCCCCGCCGACCCCGACTCCAAGTTCTTCTATGCCAGCGACGCCAACGTGCCGCCGTCATCGTCTGCATCCACGCCGACACTGCCCACTCTGGCCGCCTCGCCCGCCCTGGGGTCGTTATCGCGCGCCTCGACCTTTTTCTATGCCAACGGCAAGTCTCTGCCAGGCACAGGCAATGCCACCGGCGGCAGCAGCAATGCCAGCCCGGCACCGACGCCGCCGCTGGCCTCGCCCATCCACATCCCGCCGTCCATGTCCATGGCGGGCCAGTCCCAGCCCACAGACCACCTGGCATCCAAGTTTGTGCACGCCAATGGCGATGCTATCGACCGCAAGCCGTCCTTGTCGTCGCAGCCGCCCAAGCTGGCAGCTTCCGGTCTCGTGTCGGCACCGTCCCCTGCACTCGTGCAGGCCCCGTCACAGCAGCAGTCTTTGCCGCCTCAAACACAGAACCAGAACTCCCGGCCCATGTCGCCCGTGAAGCTGGCGTCCTATCCCCTCCAGAGAAGCGACAGCATGCGCTCTGCTGTCGTGCCCGCCTCGCTGTCCCTCAATGCAGCCGCTACGGCGTCGCCACCGGTGGGCCCGGCCTCGCCTGGCAACTCCAACCCTAATGCCAGCAGCATACTGTCCCGCTCCAGAAGCACCTTTAGTGCAAGCGTCGGCTCCAACAGCAGCTCCAACGGCGGCCATTCCCGCAAGGCCAGTCTCACCGTTGCCGACCCGCCCACGGTTGCGCGTCTTATGCAGACGTCGCAGCCAAGCTCGGAGACGCCGTCGCCAGCCTCGTCGCAGTTCCCTTCGAGCTATCCGTTCCCTGCCGTCGGTGGAAGCGGAAACACGGCTGCACCAGGTACGGCCACGAGCGGTCTGGCGTCTCTTTTGCAGGCGGCCGAGGACTTTGGCGACGAGAGCGGCGACGACGAAGATGGAGAGAATGGGAACGACGATGATGCAGCTAGCAACCACGGCAAGAGCGACGATAAGGCGTCCAATGTGCACTCCAATGCCGGCACAGACGACTCTGCCAAAGACAGCAGCAACATCGACGAGAACCCGCTTGACGACCTTGTCAAGAACGCGCGTCGCGAGCGCAAGGTGCAGGATCTCGAGATCACCAATGCATCGCTCGAAGCCATCAACCGCTCCCTCGAGCGCCAGCTGCGCAAGCAAAAGGCCGAGATCCGCCAGTTCCGTCGTCTGTCGCGCGCAGGCCGCCTGTCGTCCGCGCCCAACCCGGGCGGTCCTGCCGGCTCCAAACTGTCGGCCATCCAGCCCCCGACCGGCACCAGCCGCATCACGTCGTCGTCGACGGTCGAGGGCCCGCTCCAAGATACTGACCGCATCCTAGCCATGAACGGTGACGACGGTCTCGACCACGAGTATCCCTCGGACATGGAGGCCTCTTTCAATGAGGATGATGAGGACAACCTCGATGATCTGGATGATCTTGACGACCTAGACGAAGAGGACGACGACGACAGCGACGAGAACATATCCTCAGCCAAGAACAGCACGCGCCGTCGCCGCGACGAGCGCCGCATGCAGCTCGACCTCTCCAAGCACCGCCAGCTGCTCGTCGACAGCCAAAAGATCAACCAGAGCATCAAGCGCTGCATGAACTGGACCGAGGAGCTCATCAGTGAAGGCAAAAAGGCGCTCGCGTTCCAGGTGCGCGTCAGCGAGGTGCAGCTAGGCGGTCGCGTGCTGGCCGAGGACGAAGTCGAAGAGCGCCGCCAGAAGCGCGAGGAGCGCGAGAGGCTGGGTCTGGGCGCGACGCTGCCGGTGGACCACGATGCCAACAGCATGCTGGGCGACGGCGGCAGCACTCTTGGCGTGAGCGACATGGGCAGTGTCGTGGGCAGTGTCGTGGGCAGCGTCGTGGGCGACGGCGGCAGCACGGCGGCCGACGACACGCTGCGGCTGGACGAATTCCTACACAAGGACACGGACGAGTTTGACCACGCCTTCGAAGAAGTCAGTGCCGACGATGCGAGCACATTCAGTGCCGTCGATGTCGACATGGACCATATGAGTAGCAAGGGCCACAACGACACTGAGTACAATTCCGAACACAAGTCCGGATACCCACCAGACACGCCGTCGTTTGTGCTGCAGCTGCCGCCCGACGAGCCCGACCAGTCGGACACGCACGACGAGTCGTTCAGTCCGGTGACGCACTCGCGCACGGTGCGGTTCGACGACGGCGATGTGCCGCCGGCCGACGGGCTGCCGCTGGACCGGGCGTCGACGCCACCGACGACGCCCAAGCCGGCGCAAGGGGCGTTTATGATTCCGGCGTGAGCGCAGAATAAAACTCAGATGCAGAATGCAGAATGCAGAATGCAGAATGCAGAATGCAAAACGCATAAAGCAAAAGTATCTCCAGACGATGAAACACTACCCACACGGGTAAACAACAAACCGTACGACAACGACCGACAACGACAATGACAAACAAAGACCACCCTCTTTCTAACGACTATGCATGCCTCAATACTAAACACTCAATTTTCAGCTTTGCCTGCTTTATAAAGCTTTCTTGGAAACGATTTATGACTGTTTCAACATCATGACTTGTTTTGTTCTTTTTTTCTTCTTCTTTTTTTCTTCTTCGTCTTCATCCGCACTTATCCGCATTGCATAGCGTCATGCCTATTGTCTTTTTGGTTTATATCTGTCTCGTTTCCGTTTTCCGTTTATTATTGGCCTTCGCTCTCATCTACGTCTGCCTTTTGCTCGACCGCTTGGCGTCGCCGTCACGTCTACAACAAGCACATCTACTCTACGTCTATACAACAAAAACAGATACCCAGCACGTTTGTTTTTATCCTTATTTTGTGCATCTCTTTCTTTCTTACTTTTCTTCTACCTATACCACTTTTGTCTTGTTTTCGTATTCTTTTCTTTTCTTTTGTCTTCTTCCTGTCTTCTTACCATCAGCTGTCGTCTTTGAATCTACAATAAAGCCTGGATTTCTGTTACTATAAACATCAACTGCACTACCAATAGAATAAACTGTTGCACCACAGTCACGTAAACGCATGGAGGACATGGACAAAATCGAACGGAGAGATCTAATTAGCTGGACCTGCTGTTGAGCTGTCCGCGAGACTGGCACTGTAGAATAGGCAGGGTACGAAAGACAAGAACAAAGAACAAGACAAGTAGAGGGTGACAGGGGTGATAATAATAAATATGACGGATACTATGCTATAAACAGAAAGTGTAGAGACGAAGAGAAGAGTGGACAGGGGAGGGGAATAATATGTCGTGAGAACCCAGAAGCCAGGTGAAGACAGATAGACGCAAGACGCGGCTCACTGCTTGTATCTAGTGGGCTCGCCGTCTACCGGCATCCGTACCTTCCGTGGCCTGGCCGGCCGCCGTCGCCCCGCGCGGCCTCTAAGCCCGCGGAGAATGCGGCGCGGCTGCGCCCTCAGTGGCTGCTTTTGCGGCTGCCGACGCCGTCGCCGTGGCAGGCGGTGGTATGCCTGCTGCTGCTGATGCAGCGCCCTCGGCAGTAGCAGTGCCCGCGCCCGCCGCACCCGCAGCACCCGCAGCGGCCTGCTTCTCCTTCTCCTTCTTCTTGTCCTTCTTGATGGCCGCCTCGGCCACGAGCTGCTCAAAGGCCATGTAGTCGCCCTCCTCCTCGGGTGTGCGGTGCGCGCGGTTGCAGATCTCGCCCACCAGCACCAGCGCGTCGGCGCGCTCCATGCGCTTGGACAGCGGCACCTTCTTGTCGTGCAGCACGGCGTCGCACACGTCGCGCAGCACGCTCTGGATCTCCATCTTGCTGCCGCGCCACGCCGCCGTCAGGATCTTGCCCGTGACGCGGCGCTCGTACTCGGTCTTCTTCTCGTCGGTCCACTCCTCGCCGCCGCGCTCCTCCATGCGCGCCATCTCCTCCATGGTCTGCTGCGCGTCAATGGCCGAGCCAATGGTGTTCCACGTGTCCTTGACCAGCGTGCCCTTGTCCTTCATACGGCTGAAGAAGCCGCCAATGCCAAACATCTTTTGGCTGCGCTGCATGGCCGTGCCCTTGGACACGTACGTCTGGCCAATCGCGTGCAGAATGTCCAGGCCAAACGACTCCATCTTGAGCTCCTCCACCTCGAGGCGGATCTTCTCGATGAATGCAATCGTCACGTCCGCACCGCGGTCCGTCTCCGTCCACACCGACAGGCGGTCCTGCAGCTTGCGGGCCAGCGTGTCCACGCGCTCTTGGCGCACGCGCGCCCGCTCACGCTCCAGCTCCTGCAGCTGTTCGCGCTGCTCCTTGGTGAGGCTGGCCTTGCCCTTCTTGTCCTTCTTCTTGCCGGCCAGGTCGTCCGATGTGGAGCCACTGGCTGCAGCGGCGCTAGCCTCGGCTTCAGCCTGTTCGGAAGAGCGGTCCATAAGGGCCGGCCGCATGGGAATGGCATAGCGGCTGGGCGTGGCAGTACCGGACGTGGCGCCAGAGGCCGGAGGGGAGGCTTTGAAGGTAGAGGTTGTAGACGTGGGTGGCGGGCTTGCGGCCGCACTGGCAGCACCGGCAGCAGCGGTGGTGCTGGCGTTGGGGTCGCTGACCTTGGGTTCAGCGGCCGCAGCGGTCTCGTCGGCAACAGAGGTCTTGAGGCTTTCCTTGACGGCTTCGTCGGTGCCGGGGAACTCGGAGTCGCCGCCAGCCTCGGCGGCTTCTGCAGCAGCTTCGGCCTCGGCAGCGGCGGCAGCCTCCTCCTCCGACATGGCAATGTCCATGGTCTGGGTGAGGTCCTTCATGAGGGAGATCTCGCCGATCCAGTCGAGGAAGGACTCGCCGCCAAAGATGCCGGTGAAGAACTCGGACGGGTCCATGAAACCCTCAGAGGGCTTGGAGGCATCCTTGCCGTACTTGTCGTAGGCCTTGCGCAGGTCGCCGTCCTGGAGCACCTGGTACGCTTCACCAATGGCCTGGAACTTTTCGTGTGCGGTGGGATCGTTGGGGTTCTTGTCTGTGGCAGTTAGTTTCTTAAACTGTCTGGGCTATATGAAAAAGGCGTGACATACCAGGGTGGTGGATGATGGCCTGTTTCCGGTAGGCCTTCTTGATCTCGATGTCGCTGGCGGTGACGGAGACACCCAGCAGGTCGTAGTAGGAGGTGTCGACGACCATGGTGGCGGTTGGTATGTGGTGGATAGACAGGAGAGACGAGTAAACTGCCAATGTCGGTCACAGTTCGTTGTCGTGTTATCGTGCCGTCGTCGTCGTCGTCGTCGGGGTGTTGGGTACCAAAGGCGTAATTCACTCGGGGACGAGGTCGGATTGCGCCGGGGCAAATTGTCGTAGAGCAATCACAACAAGATATGCGGTGACTGGGTCGTGTGTGAATATATACAAAGGTCGGGTGGAAGTGGGAGGCCTGACGTTGTCGATGGCAGTGCCGCGTTTACACTTTACAGTGGCTGTATTTTGCAGAAAGTTAAATTATTTAATTATAGCACATAGTGAATAGCGTTTCGTCATCTCGCAGGGGAACCACGGCCACAGCATTACGAGCGTGCCTGCCGTTCCTCCTTGTGACAGCGACTTTTTCACATTTTGTATTTACTTGTTTATTCTTGTATTTAATTTAATTCTCGTAGCTGTTTTCCCCGTTTCTCTAGCGGGGCAGTGGCGGGACGCTGTAGGCAGTCGAGATTCGGCAACCCATGGTCACATGATACGACACGTGTACGAGAGCCCCTCCGATTGAGTTCCCCTCGGTGGGTCGCTGGGCTGAGCTACGTGAATCATAATAGACGTGGTAAGTCCGAGCTTCAGGGTAGGCAAGTTGCAATAGTCAGATCAGAGCATGAGGTCAACATCAGTAACCAACAAATGAAATCCACGCTGTGGTGTTTATTAAATGTCAAAAAAATCACGGCTAATTCTCGACGACATTAGATCAGAGGAAGACCAGAAGTGAGCAGAATAGAGATAGAAGTCAGACAGCTTAGATCCGACGAGGACCACATTGCCGTGCCTTCCTGTTTCGTCTTTCTTAGTCAGCACTCCTCAGCCTTGCCTCGTAGCTTTCCATCGCATCCAGCTGGCATCTGTTTTCAGTTCCCAGCAGCCCATTCTTTTATTTTTCATTACAGCACCTCAGGCATCAGCACAGCCCGCTTAGACGGTGCCGCCGGCCTTCATGCGCTCGAAGCAGCCGCGGTAGGCGGCGTGGATCTCGGGGACCTCGTAGTTGTACTCCTTGAGCTTGGTGATCAGCTTGGTGGTGTCCAGCTCGCAGTTGGAGCGGCCGGCCTTGATGACCTTGGCCTGCTCCTCGAGCGAGAAGTTCTTCCAGGTGAAGTCGGGGCGGACAATCTCCTTGAAGAGCGACAGGACCTCGTTGTGGGAGATGGCGCCGGGGTTGGTGAAGTTGTAGATGCCGGTGTCCTTGTGCTCGGCCAGCAGGATGGAGGCGGGCAGCAGGTCGGTCAGGATGGTGTTGGAGTTGGGGATGTCGACGACGCGCTCGTACTTTGAGATCTTGGTGACAAAGTTGCGCGAGTGCAGGTCGTCGCTGACGGGCATGCGCAGACGCAGGATCAGGCAGTTGGAGTAGTTCTTCATGACGGACTCGACGTGAGCCTTAGTCTCGGAGTAGAAGGAGCCGTCAAAGTTGGCGATGTCGGTCTCCTTGAAGCCGGGGCCGCCCCAGGGGTGGGCCTCGTCGTACTGGTAGATGCAGCCGGTGGCAAAGACGGTGATGTGTATGCCCTTGATGAAGCAGCAGTCGGTCAGGTTGAGGGTGCCGATGACGTTGGAGCGCATGGTGGCCTCCTTGTTGTCCTCACACCAGTCGACGTTGGGGCGGCCGGTCGAGCCGGCGCAGTTGAGGACGTGGGTGGGCTTGACGCGCTCGAGCTCGGCGAGGACAGACTCGCGGTTCTCCATGCGGACGGTGGTGGTGGAGACCTCCTTGCCGGCAGCCTCGAGGAGCGACTTGAGGTGGCCGGCGACCCAGCCCTCGCCACCCCAGATGAGGAAGCGGTTAGCAGAAGTGGTAGACATGATGTGTGGAGGGGTAGAGGGGTATAGATGTTGTGAGGAGAGATGAGGATGAAGAAGAGGAAGAGAAAGAGATGGGGATTAGGATGAAGAGGGGAAGAAGAGAAGATAAAGGAGGAGGAAGAGAGAGAAGAAGACAGCGAAACAATCGGTGAAGGGATGTGCAGGTCCTTTTGTGGAACTGTCTAGCTGGCAGATGGTGTGTAGGTGGAAAGGGGTATGCTGAGGGGGCAGATGTGCCGCAGAGGTGGGAGGAGGGAGTGTGGTGGCAGAGGACATGCACAGTAATACACAGCACAGAGAGGGGCATTCATAAGCCTTATCCATAGCAAGGGCGATCTGACAAATGGAGTACCTGGCTCTACTACGTTAGTGCAGAGGTACATGCCAGAAGCTACCAGCACCAGGGCGATGCCACCACCATTCCATACGAAATAGGCCAGGCATGATACGGGCATTATAATGTGAGAATTCGTGTTAAATGTGAATAGTAATAATTTCAAAAGAGTAGTATCTCGTGTTGGAGTAGACATGTCGGCGCAGCGAGGTGGCGTATTAGTAAGCATGCTGACAAAGAAAGAAAAAAGAAAAAGAGAAAAGAGAAAAGAGAAAAGAGGAAAGAGTCAATTGACGGGCAGTACTGAGTACTCCGTACGCACACGGTGGTCGCCACAGTGCTTGATTGTGATAAACGGTGCTGAATATCTCATCACAGCTCTTATCGACTGCATGCAACCACACGAGCATACCGCCTTTTCTGTTTTCTGCATGCGGCTTGAGCATGTAGGTCACAGCAATATCGAAAAACTACATAGTACCACTAATCCGTGAACACCGGTTAACACGCTGTCTACGGCGAGGCTGTTGAGTGGGACACGATGACATCGGTGTCTGTGCAACGACGTATTGCCGGTCTCCCAGGTCAACCGTATCAGGGAATGCAGGGCGTCCGATCTTGATCCGAGTCTGGTTCAATAGAGTTCGGTGTGAAACGAACCCCCCGTCTCCCATTCCATCGTCATCATCATCAAAGTCTCACCCGCAAAGACACAGTGCCCGTCGTGACACACCGCCTTCTCCAGCCACACTTTTCCCTTCTCTTTAAACCCGCCAAAAACGCCACAGTACAGAGACTGCTAGATCCCCCTAATCTGTCTCCATCTGGGTGGGTCTTCCTCCACCTCTAGTCAGGGGCTTAAAGGACACACCATTGGTTAATCGGCTATTAAAGCCCATTATTTGTTTCTCTCTGGCTGGTGGTAGATAGTACCACTCCCTATAGTGAGCTGTGTTACAGTGCCAACAGCCTATTAGCCATACACTGAGATTACCCGGTCAAGGGCAGCTGCATCCTGGCGAGTTCTTGCCTAATTGGTATATTTGGTCTATTGGTCTATTGGCCTATTGGTCTATTGGTCTATTGGTCTATTTGGGTTTAATTTCTTTTCACCTTATTTTTCACCACGACGCTGGCAACTCCTCAGTAGTGCTCCTCTCCGCTTCTCTACTGACTCTCCTCCTATCTTTTTGCACCTATTTTCTTCATTCTTCCTTTTTCCTTTCCTATTCTTCCTAATAGTATATTGTTTTTAATATTCCCCCGTCTCTCTCCCGTGCCACCATCCCTCACACAATCTCACTGTCTGTACTCCTTCTCTCTCGGCAGACTCTCCTCCTCCTCTCCTCTCCTCTCCTCTTCTCCCTCGCATCCTCGTTTTCACCTCTGATACCCGGCCGACTCACGACCAACCTACTCAACTAGGCTTGGTTCACATACACGACCGCCGGCGCTCTTACTCTTCCTCTCTCCTATCCTCTTCACCCTCACATATCACATCACAATGCCTTCTTTAAAAGACGTCGCATACCTCCTGGTTCACCCGAACCAGCTGCGGTCAATCATCCAATGGTAAGCCCTTGTCTGACTCGGAATGCCAGAATGCACATGGAGACTAACCAACCACCAGGAAGCTATGGCATGAGCCGGTGCACGTGCGCGACCCGTCCAAGGAGTCGGAGACGGAGGCGGCATGCTTCCACTACCTGGACCTTACGTCGCGGAGTTTTGCGGCGGTGATCAAGGAGCTGAACCCCGAGCTGCTGATGCCGGTGTGCCTGTTCTACCTGGCGCTGCGCGGCCTGGACACAATCGAGGACGACATGACGCTGTCGAACGAGCGCAAGATCCCGCTGCTTCGGCAGTTTGACACGCTGATGGAGCAGGACGGGTGGACATTCACGGAGAACGGGCCGAACGAGAAGGACCGGGAGCTGCTGGTCAACTTTGACAAGGTGATTGTGGAGCTGAAGCGGATGAAGCCCGAGTACTACGTGGTGGTGCGCGACATTACGACCAAGATGGGCAACGGCATGGCGGACTATGCGTTGAACGCGGAGCACAACACCAACGGCGTGAACAGCGTGGCAGACTACGAGCTGTACTGCCACTACGTGGCGGGCCTTGTGGGCGACGGCCTGACGCGGCTGTTTGTGGAGGCGAAGGTGGCCAACGAGGCGCTGCTGGAGCGGCCGAACCTGACGGAGTCGATGGGCCAGTTTTTGCAAAAGACCAACATTATCCGCGACGTGCACGAGGACTTTCTGGACAAGCGGCGGTTCTGGCCCAAGGAGATCTGGAGCAAGCACGTGGAGCAGTGGGAGGACATGTTCAACCCGGCGCCGGAGTTCCGGCGCAAGGCGCTGGCGTGCTCGTCGGAGATGGTGCTGAACGCGCTGAAGCACGCGGACGAGTGCCTGTTCTACATGGCCGGCATCCGCGACCAGAGCGTCTTTAACTTTGTTGCGATCCCGCAGAGCATGGCCATTGCGACGCTGGAGCTTGTGTTCCAGAACGAGGCGATTTTCGAGAGCCACATCAAGATCACCAAGGGCGATGCGTGCCAGCTGATGAGCGAGTCGACACAGAACCTGCGGGTGGTGTGCGATGTGTTCCGGCGGTACCTGAAGAAGATCCACAAGAAGAACGACCCGCGCGACCCCAACTTTACGGCGATCAGCCTGCAGTGCGGCAAGATTGAGCAGTTTATCGAGTCCATCTTCCCGACGCAGAACATCAAGGAGATACAGGCCAACGAGAAGGCGGGCGCGGCGGCGGCGCCGATTGGCGACAGTCTTGTGCTGGTGGGCTGTGTCATCGGCATGCTCGTGGTGGTTGGTGGTATTATGGTGAGTGATGCGAAGACAACGAGTCCCGAAAAGAAGAGGGGAAAACGCGAAGCGAACATGACAACTAACAGTCTAGGTTGGTGCTGCTTGGTTCCTGGGTGCACACATGGACTCGATCCTGGACTTTGCCGGCATTGCGTCGCCGTCACTGGCGGCGGCCGTGCACGAGGAGCTGTAGGCTGTAGGCCTGGCTTTTTTCTTAAACTGGTATTTATTTTTTGCAGATCCAATTGCCGGCGATGCTTTAATTTTGATCTATTTCTTTCACACCCTTCCACGCTTCTTTCACAGCTTTGCATCTACATTTGCATCTACATCTACGCCCATCTACCGACATATATTCATTCACATTTCTTCGCCTTCACATCCACATATCTTTACCTTTACCCTTGCGACATAATATGGGTGGTGAGTATGCCTCTCGTCGCTAGGCTTGTTGTCTTTGTCTTTAGTTGAGTGTCGTCCCGTACCGCACGGCTGGGTCTCACGAGCCACGAATCTATTAATTCTAGTGACAGTGATTGTTTTGATGTGTTTTGTTGTGTTCTGTTTTCTCTTCCCTCTCTCTTTTCTCTCTTTCCCAAGCACGGATGTCAAATTGCAATTCAGTCTTAACAGAGCATGCTTGCATCGCTCTGTTTCGGTGACTGTTGTTGTGCCGAAGATGTGCTGAAATCAACGTCGAAAGACAGCAGCAAGCAGTCCGGAATCCGGATGCGCCGCGACTGGGAGACCCGTCTCTCGGCCAAGGCGAATTGCGCACATTTTGTAGATCTGTGTATGTTATTTACAAGAGCAGATGTTGTGAAGCTCAGCCGTCTAGACGTGTGACGATGTTTTAGTGGTCGATCCTGTAGCGAGCCTAGCGACAAGCGAGCAGACAGCGAGCCTTACGACGACGCGAAACATTATCGACTGTCGATCTCCTTTTCTTCTGTGCCATCCTCTGCTTCTTCTTGTTCATTTAGTAGTCGGTCGTTTAAATCCTGCTGCAACGTCCTGCCGGCGGCACTAATCAAACCTCAAACAAACGCAAACATAACAAAACCTGAATAATAGACAGTATACAGTAAATAGAAAACACAATAAATAGACAATATCAAACAATTCAGAGCAAGCACAAACCAACGACTGGCTCGCATTGCTCATCTGCGGCGCTTCTATTTACATCAGTCTTGGACGTTTCACCGGTCTTGGCCAAAACGACAGCAGCCAGTCTCGTCTCATACCTAAAATCCACAGGCAGTTCCTGTTAGTAGTTCTATAGCCTTTTCCCCAGTTACCCTATTGCATACCCATTACGTACTGTTTCCAGCAAAGGGGTACCAAGAGTTCTTGCGACACGCCGAGAGTTTGCGGGTATGCTGTTGTATGCTGTGGCTGTTTGTGGTTGCCATTTTCCATCTCTGTTCTCTGCCATCTACTACTCTGCGCGTGCGAGGTGACATGCCCGGGGCATTGTATACGTACGTCTTCTTGGCGTTGCAAGAATGCCAGACAGTGGTGCAGTTCTGCAGCGTGGTGTATTCGTAGCGTTGAGTGTGTATGAATATGCACACTAAGCAGGTAGTGAGACTGCTGCTGAGTGTCCCGGTTAGGCAAGTAGGACTGCCAATCTGCTCAAACGCCGCATCGAGAATCAGCAACGGCATCGCCAGTCTGCATCGCTGGTCGTGGTCGGGGATTCCCACCAGCACACCCTCAGCACTGCAGGTCTAGGAATTCAAAAGTCTTGGACATCTCTTGTCTTTCTTGGTGTCTTGGTGTCTTGTCGTCTCGCCGTCTATCCTCTACCTGTGCCTCGCTCCCGCTACACCCTCTCAGCGCTGTCCGCCGCATGGCCCTGCCGATTTTCCTGGGCGCGCCAGGGCCGGTCTTGGCTTGTCAACGTATGTAATACATAGTATAATATACTGTGCTGCCTGTTCCAAATAAAATACATAATAAATAAATAAAACTTCCCCTTATTCATCCCTGTCCCACTAATGCCCTGCACGCCATGTCCGCTCGAGGCTGGACCACACGGCGCACAGCACACATGAGACCGTCTCCAGGTCCCCAGGTCCAAGTGCTGACGATGCTTGTTTGATTCTTGGTTGTGGTGGTAGTCTTGGTGGTAGTCTGGTCTGGCCCTGGTGTGATCGATGAACCTGTCTCGCTTTAAATGGCTGGCCATTCCCTCTGGTGTTTGTTTCCTCTCTCGTCTCTCTTCTTTTGATTTTCCTCTCTTGTTTTCTTTCCCTCTGGTCTTGTCTTCTTGTGTTGTCTTCTTGTCTTCTCTTCTGTCTTCACTTCTGTCTTCTCTTCTGTATTCCTTTTTGTCTCATCTTCATTCTCTTCTTGCATAGCATCTGGTCTATATTTCTCTTCTCTTTTACCTTTCCTATCCTTCTCATCTTCTCCGACTCAACTTATAGTTGCTGGTGTCCTTCGTTTCAGTCATTCCTTTGACCACTTCCACTTCATCCTAATCGACATCAGATCTCGCCGGTCAACATCTGATTCAGTAATCTCTCCTCATATAGCATCAACCAAACACCAACCTACTACAACAAATTACACATACTACAAGATGGCTCCGGTTTTCTCTACCCTGCTGACCGTCTTGGTCGCCGCCTCGGCCGTTCTCGCCATCCCGGCCCCGGCCCCGGCCCCAGAGCCGCACCGCTCCAACTCCGCCGCCTCCACCTCCACCTCCACCTCCCGCATCCTCGGCGTGCCCGTCAGCAACCCCAACGTCAAAAACGCCATTGCCGGCTCGTACATTGTCGTCTACAACCAAAACATGACCGACGATGTCATCGATACCTACCAGTCAAACGTCATGGTCAAGATTGCCAAGCGCAACCTCGAGAGACGCGAGCTGCACATGGCCAACATCAAGCGCTCCCACAAGCACAAGAACAAGAACGCCACAGCCGCCGCCACCAACTCCTTTGTCGATACCACAATGCGCGCGTTCCGCGTCAACAGCTTCCGCGCCATGGCCGTCAAGGACACCGACGACCTCACCATGATCGACATGTACAACGCTGCCGAGGTCGCCTACATTGAGCAGGACGCCCGCGTCGAGGCCCTTGCGCTCACCACCGAGACCAATGCCACCTCGGGCCTGTCCCGCATCAGCCGCGCTGCCGTCGACACTGCCGGAAGCACCGCCGGCTTCGACTACACCTTTGACAGCACCGCCGGCACCGGCATCACCGCCTACATCATCGACACCGGCATCCAGACCAACCACACCGAGTTCGAAGGCCGCGCCACCTTTGGCGCCAACTTTGCCAACACCGTCGACACCGACGAGAACGGCCACGGCACCCACGTCTCCGGCACCATTGGCGGCGCCACCTTTGGCGTTGCCAAGAACGTCCAGCTCGTCGGCGTCAAGGTCCTCGATGCCGACGGCGCCGGCACCAACAGCGACGTCCTCGCCGGCATGAACTGGGTCGCCTCCAACGTTACCGCCAGCGGTCTCAGCGGCAAGGCCGTGCTCAACATGTCGCTCGGCGGCAGCCGCAGCCGCGCCGTCAATGCCGCCATCAACGGCCTCGTCGCCGCCGGTGTCGTGCCCGTCGTCGCCGCCGGCAACGAGAACGAGGACGCCATCAACAGCTCGCCCGCCTCCGCCGCAGGCGCCATCGCCATCGGCGCCATCGACCAGCTGACAGACCGCAAGGCGAGCTTCAGCAACTTTGGCACCACGGTGGCGCTGTTTGCGCCGGGCGTCAATGTGCTGTCGTCGTGGATCAGCGCGGTGAGCACGAGCGAGACCAACACCATCTCGGGCACGAGCATGGCGTCGCCGCACGTTGCGGGTCTGGCGGCGTACCTGATGTCGCTGGAGGGCCTGACCGACTCGGCGGCCGTGCTGGCGCGCATGGAGGAGCTTGCCGACGCCACGGGCGCGGCTGTGCGGAACAATGTCGCCGGCACCACGAGCCGCATTGCCAACAACGGCAACCTGTAGGCGGCCTTCGGCAGCCTGTGGGCGACTTGTAGACAACCTTGAGTGGTTTATGTTTACGGTTGTTTGATCTATAGAGCAGTGTAACATAGCAGGCTAGCATAGCAGCACCATATAGAGGCTCGAGTATATTTGTTGTCTGTTGAGTTTTATTGATTAGATTTTTTTGTTCTTGTTTTATTGAATTATTTTGTCGAGTTGATTTGATTATGAATTTTGTTGTACTTGTACTATAACAGTCTATAATGAGCATCGGTAGTATGGTGAGTCTATTGTGTATCCTTGATGCTAAAGTCAGTTAAGGTGGTTAATAATTCGGTGTGCCTTGTTTGTTTATTTATCTTTGTTTTATTTACAATTTGCTTCTCCTTTTTCAAAATAAACAAAAGAAACCTTCCTTCTTTTTAATTTAATTTTTTTTAAAAAAAACCCAAACCTTGCAAAGTTGACAGTACACAGCCAAGATAAATGGGTATTTTTATACAAAATAAACTACAAACAAAACCACAAGACTGCTCACAATGTACGTGGTGATGCTGGATACAGTTGATGTGTCGTTGTGTCTCGTCAACTTACATGCAGATAAAGCGGACCCACTTATATAATACCGTATCAGTTGACATCAGTTGACGTGACAGATTGAATGTGATCACTACGAAGGTCAGTTCTTACCACATTTGTCGTGTTTGTTGACAGTTGCTGTGATGGCTCCCCGCAACTGCTTTCATCAACGGAGCATTCCGGCGTCTGTCGATGCATGGCTTCTGTTTGAAATGCCATTGAATCTGCCAATAAATAGTAAGCACGCTGACATCCCAGAAACGCACGAACACAAGATCACATCACATAATCGCAAGATCACCTGCAGAGTAG
This sequence comes from Ophiostoma cf. undulatum, assembly GCA_022392935.1. Lineage (NCBI taxonomy): Eukaryota > Fungi > Ascomycota > Sordariomycetes > Ophiostomatales > Ophiostomataceae > Ophiostoma > Ophiostoma cf. undulatum. Next base: position 226,246 of record JAKRGL010000038.1, read on the forward strand.
CCAGCCCCTATGCATGCCATTCTTGGCCGAGATTGGACTGTTGATCGACGCCGATGAGATGAGCGCGATGCAGATGAGCAGATTGCGACTATTTGCGACTGCACAACGTCACGTGATCGTCCAAGCAAACTTGCAACCACTTAACGCGTATCTGCTCGCCAGCGGGCTCTTTCCGAAATTATGGGCTGCGCGGGAATCTAAATATGGGCTCTACGGAGTATTGCTTAGTATTAGTGCAGCAAATGGAAATTACCACTTTTGTGTTTTGTGGGGCGCCATACTGCGACAGTGCAATGTAAGATCACTTTATGCCTTTGATGGCAGGAGGAGGAGTGAAGGGAAATGGCAAAGGTGCATGTGGTCCCACGTCTGGTCGCTCTTTCCGCGATGGGTTGACCAGTCTCGCGATTGCTAGTAGAAATTGAAGAATATAATAGTAACGAGAATACCGAAAATAGGAGGAGCAATTTGACGGCGGACTGCGCCTTCTCCTTTCGTCAGCCGAGATGAGGCTGTCTGCTCTGTCTGCCCTGTCTGCCCGCCCATCGCTCTTTCCGAGCTGGACGTGCTCCTTCTCATCCTGTCTCGTTTCCCCTCGGCACACCCTCAACACCTCCCATCTCGACTGCATCCTGCAATCCTGCCGTTTACTCACACTTTTTGGCTTCACTTTTGTCTCTTACACTTTGTCAATCATCATCGCCCCCCCCCAGCAGCCGTCCATTCCGTCCTGCGCCCGTTTGATCTCACACCATCTACCCAGCCTGCGCATAGCCCTTCTACGTTCCCATGTAGTTAGCCGCCGTTTCATTTTACATTTCCTGGCTGGCCTGGACTCCTCTACAGCCCTTTCCTCATTCTACTTGCCCATCCATCCCTCGTAATCTCTCATTCCTTTTGCAATTGTTCCCTTTGCTGTCCTCGTCCATTTTTATGTAAACTGACCCTTGCGTCCTCGTCTTTTGCTATATCGACCTGCCGCACTGAAGACATTCGTTTCTCCGCACAATCTATCCATTGCCACACATATCCGCCCCCGGCCCTCAACGACTCCTTGCCTCAACCTCCCACTCCTCATCTCCCCTCTTCTCCTCATTCAGGCTCTTGAATCGCCTTTGCTCGCCCTCGCCTGCGACCTCTCCAACCAGCCAATCTCAGCCAGCCAAGTCTCACGCGACCATCCTCCCTAGCCTGACCTCACGGCAGATATTTTGTGGTCGTTACCTGTCTTTACTCTGTACTACATACATATGAATGTAGTTTGGTCTACCGGTCTTTAGACCTGTCCACTCACGCCCGCCGGCCAGACCACACCAGACGCCCTACTGGCCAGATCCCAATCTGACAAACGACCAAACCTGATTAAAGAAGACGGAAAACAGAAAACAGAAAACAGAATACAGATAAAAACAACAAAAAGAAAAAAAAAAGAAAAGCAACCCAAAACGGCGAACCTGTCCAATCACCCCAACTCAGTCTGCCAGCACAGCATCGATCCAGTCTGCCCACCCGTCTACATACCTTTTGCCTGTCCGTCACCAATCCCTTTCCCGCTACGCCATAAGCACGTCAAACAGACAAAGACTGCAGCCGTTCCTCTCCACATTCGACGTCCAGGCCCTTGAGCCCTTTCGCCAATTACAGGATCTCAGTACAGAGTACAGACGCCAACTGGTCCCCTAGTACTTTTCCTTTCATTTCTTGATTTGTAGTCTTCTTTGGTCTTTGTATCTGGCACTTTATCAACGGTCTTCCTGCAACATCCTCCCACCCCGCACGCTCTTATCTCGATTGTGGCCTCTCTTCTTCGGCGTGCCTGTTTCTCTTGGCTGTCTCCTTGCCTAGACCATCGCATCCCGGTCATGCAAACCTCTGTCTGAACGTAAGCCGGCTTTAGCGACTGCATCTGCATCTGCAACGCAATTCGAATTTGTCTTGCGTCTTGACTACCGGCTGCACAATCCACTCAATCGACCATGCCTCTATGGCAGCCATCGGTGACGTCGGCCGCCGCCGACAATAGCAATATCAACGACTGCACCCAGATTGATATCGACGTCGACAGCCGCTCCACATCGCCCTTTTCTATCGACACCCGCGCCCCGCGGCCACCGCGGCTGAACGTCAGTGTCCCCGCCTCTGTGCCCGCTTCCGTCAGCATCCCGTCCGTCGACAACATTGTCGATATGGCCGCCATCACTGCCACGGCGTCAAACCCCGTCTCACCGGGCCCGCCCAGTCCCTCACCAGATCTGGAAACCCGATCGCACGACTTTGTGCCCCCCACACGCCCAAGTAGCACACCCTTTCCACAGCCTGACCAGCGGATAGACGATTTGCGATGTCTCGGTGTGCTATCGGATGAAGATTTACGCGACGACGGGGGTTTGGAGATTGATGATAGGAATGGAGATGGGGAAGGGTATGAAGATGGGTTTGAAGATGGGTTTGAAGACGGGTTTGAAAAGGGATTTGAGAATGGATTCAAAGATGGATTCAAAGATGGATTCAAAGATGGCCATGGCGATTATGCGGCAGACGACGAGGACGATGCGATGGACGTGGATTCAATCAGTGAGCAAGACGAGGGACACCTAGACGACAGTCTGCTCAACATCCTTGCCTCTGCCGCTGGTTTGTCTGGCCCCATGGCAACGTCCAAGATGGACCTCAACACACTGACCACACCTCCATCGTCACGATCATCCTCCCCACTACCCGATGACGACCACGTCAAGAACCCTTTCAAGCCAAAGACCGGCCAGGAACTCTTCTTGTGCAACCTGCCTGTGGAGATCCAGGTGCTCATTCTAGACTATGTCTTTGAATGCCCCGTGTCTCCCATGATGAAGAGCTGGCCGGACAAGCGCCTGACAAAACTCGCTTGCTTCACCCGCACCTGGCGTACCCTGATCCAGGAGCGCCTCTACTGCCGCCTCAAGCTCAAGGCGGCCCGCCGCACACTCGCCGATGCCACTGTTCACTTCAACTTCCATCCACACCTGAAGGGCTACGTCAAACATGTTGAGCTGTGGTTCCCCGTTTTCGAGCCCAAAGTCTCGCGCTCCATCCTGCGCCCCCTTGACGAGCCCTCCAACTCGGCTTATACCCTGCCCTCGGACAACAGCTCGCTCGAGGAGGCCTTTTCCTTTCTCAAAGACACCTTTTCGGAACTGAGCGTGCTCACTCTCGAGGGAGGCGAGCGCAAAAAGGCACCGCAGGCACTCTTGTTCAGGCGCCAACGGCTCTGTCCTGGCAAACCAGGTGTTTTGGGCTCCTCGACACTGCCTGCACTGCCTGCACCGGCCATGCCCGTGATTAAGACGGTGCGCACGCTCGTGTGCAAGGGCCAGTGGAACTTGATCCGCAGCGACCAAGACTTTCATCACATTGCTGCAGCACTGCCCAACTTGAGCGACTGGCGAGGGTCGTACAGCAAGCCCAAGTCCAAGAGCTACCTGTCCATGGCCACCATCCTGCCCAACCTGCCCACCAACATCACTTCTCTTGACCTGTGTCTCGAGGGCGATTTCCGCCAGGAGATCTCGTTTCCGCCCTTCTTCCTCAAGGTCACAAGCCAGGTTCACTTCTGCACCTCGCTCGCCCAGGCTACACCCGCGCTGCAGCACTTGTCCTACACTGGCCGTGTCTGTCGCTTCTTCTTTGATCTTGCCGCCACCCTGACCGACCCGCGCTACACGCGCCTCAAGTCAATTGAGCTCAATGTCAAGAACTGCTGCCGCCACGTCAACCACTGGCACGAGTCGGGATCCGGTGCCACCGATATCAACTTTATCCGGGCCTTTGAAGCGCTGGTGCTATCGGGTGTGCGCGCGCTCGAGCACCTCAACCGGCTCGAGTACCTGCGCATCCGCTATGTCGACCTTGAGTTCCCCGTGCCGCCGCTCAACCCGTTTTTCCTGATTGAAAATGGCGTGGCTTCGGGTGTCTGGAGCGACATGATTGTGTCGGAGCTGCACCGCGTGCGGCCCAGTGTGCGCTGGGCCGAGCTGTCAGAGACCATTGGCGAGCAGACGCTCAGCAACGGTCGTATTGTGATCAATGCCGAGTTCCCCAAGAGACGGGTTATCTCGCTCAAGCTCAGCAACTACGCCTTTTTGGTTGCACTGGTAACGTCGCCGTGAGATATCACAGGTTTTATTTTTATTATCTTTTGGACACTATTCCAGTCCGCCCCGTTTTATACCAGATGATGTTTTTGTTTCGTTTTGAATTTGTTTTGATTTTGATTTTGATTTTTTTTTGTTTATCCTTCGTTCCTCACACTTATATAACCAGTTCAGCATGGGGAAAGTACGGCGTTCTTTACTATGTAGCTGTTTTCCCGGGGGCTTTCTTATGTCTTTTCTTCATTTTTTCCTTTCCTTCCAGGGATCCAAGGACAGTGCAAAAGCACTGCTGAGTACGGCTAGAATGACGTGCCAAAGCGGCAGCAAGATCCAGGTTGATCTATTTTGGATATATTGAACTATATTGAATATTTTGGACATTTTATATTGAACACTTGGATGTTTTGAATAACTACAGTTGATTACTTGACGTTGGCGTTGAAGTTCCGGCTTATTGCTACTTACAAGTTCTCGTATTTCTTGGTTGCTTCGGAGTACATGCTCTCGACGACACGGCGGACACTTTCCGGCAGAGGCCCACGACGCATCTCAGCTACATTGCTATGGATCTGCTCGACCGTCTTGGCTCCAAAGATGATGCCGTCGCCGTATTGGCCAGACAGCGCCGAGTGGTGCAGAAGCCACCGCAGCGATGCTTCTTGCAGGCTCAATGCTGGACCGCCCTCGACCACCGAATCGCAAGCCGCCTTGAGCGTCCGGATCGCCGCATGCATGGCCGGCGTGTCAAACGTGTTGGTGTATACCGAGTACGCGCTCGTGCCGTGCCACCGTGTCCGCTCGAGGCCAGCCTCCTTGTCCTGGCTGTCACGAGCTGCCGTGACTTTGCCCGTCAGGAACCCGCCGGCCAGCGGACTGAATGCATAGAATGCACAGCCGTGCTGCCGTAGGAGAGGAAACAGCTCGTCTTCGGCCGTGCGCTGCAGAGCATTGTACATTCCCTGGTAGACGGCGGGCTTGGCGTATCCGTGCTCGTCGCACGCAGCAAAAAAGGTCCGTAGAGCCGACACGGAGTAGTTGCTGAGGCCATACTGCTTGCAGCGGCCGGCCTTGACTTCGCGGTCAAAGGCGCCGGCCTGGTCGGCGAGAGGCGTCACACCGTCATTTGCATGTGCATAAAAAGTGTGGACGGCAGTGGTTCCCAGGAGCTGCAGCGACTTGTCGAGGGAGCTGGCAATGGCGGCAGGCGCCAGAAAGGGCACGCCTTTCTGGATATTTGTGCTGACGCGCGGGACGAGCACTTTTGTATCGATAGTGAAGGGGGCTTTCTCGTCTTTGGAAACCCCCAGTTCACCGCTCTGGCCGAGAAGAGTCTCTGTATTCCACGGATTGTTGGGCGGATAGCTGGCGGCAGAGTCGAGATGGGAGATGCCGAGAGCTCTGAGCTCGCGCAGGAGATCGGCGACCTTTTCGGGGGTGTCCCAGGTAAAGGTGAATGATTTTTCGGTGGTGCCGACACCACCGGCGCCGAAGACAAGACGAGGAGCCATGCGGTGCATAGATGAATAGGACGAGTGAGGCGAGTGAGCCGAAATGGAAAGAATGGGAATGAGATGAGAAATGAACGGCTATTGTCGGGAGTTATAAAGGATATCATGTTCTTGCAAGCGAGGCGGGGTTTTGTGCGGTCCTTGGCAGCAGCTAACAACTAACAGCTAACAGCTAACAAGAGATAGCGGATCACGGCTTACAGATATCAGACCGCGATTGCGGATTACGGCTCTGCCAGATATCACCACCACCACCACCAGCCAGACGATAATTACTTGTGCGTCATATATTAAGGTATGTACTCAAAAGGTGAGCCAAGTCTATGTCTATTATTACTATTATGATGGGTATCATCTATGCTTATGCTTTTATCACCTCCCAAGACGTCTACTAAAATGAAAAGATCTCCTAAGCCAAGGACATGGCAAACTTGCTGCGACGGCGAATAGACTCGCCAAAGATGGCCAGCACCCACGGCACAAATGTCAGCGCAGCACCGATGCTACCCAGCAAGGCGCCTGCGTGGGCTGTGCCGAGGTGCGTGAAGAGCGCGTGCATGACGAGCGGGAAGACGCCGCCCAGGATGTTGCGCGCACAGCTCTGGGCCGCGAGCGCCGAGCTGGCAAAGCGGTGGTAGACATCGGCGAGGTAGTTGAACGTGGCCAGGTAGACGGCAAAAATGCCGACAGTGGACAGGCCGATGCCGATCATGGGCACGGCCCAGTGGATGTCCTCGCGGGCCGTGAAGCCAAACTCGAAGAGGCCGATGGGCAGCAGTGCGGACGTGAAGCACGCGGCATAGAGGCGGCCCTCGGGGACGCCCGGCTGCAAGCGTGCATGGCTGTGGAGACGTGCGGGCAGCACCAGCCGGGCTAGGGCCATGACGACGCGGTCCTGTAAGAGGCCGACGACGGTGGCGACGACGGCGCCGATGAGCAGAGCAGAAAAGGCGTAGCCGGCCTGCTCCATATCGAAGCCGTAGGTGGTCTCAAAGACCAAGAAGATGGAGCCGAACATGAGGTATAGGACGGCCCAGGCAAAGGCGACCCAGACGGAGAAGAAGAAGACGACGGGTTCGGTAAAGAACATGTGGAAGGGGCGGTAGACGGACATGCTGATGGTGTGCATCAGGGTGGTGCGGTCCTCGTCGTCCTTGACAATCCAGCGGACGCGGTGCAGCTGGGGCGAGGCGGTGGTGGCCGCCGCGGGCACGGGCGACAGCACTGTCGACTGCCGGCTCTGGGGCTCTGAGCTCTTTTCTTTGCCATTTTCAGCCGCAACCTCTGCGGCAGGCAGCGTGCGCTCGGGCGCGGCAGCGAGGTCGTCGGCCTTCATCCAGACGCCAACGAAGCCGGCAGCCTCTCGGGCCTCGTACCACTGGTTGAGCGCGCGGGCCTTGCGCGACAGCAGCACGGAGCCACGGCTCTCGTGGAACAAGAAGACGAGCGCCACCATGAGCACGAGGTCGGCAATGGCCTGGTGCCAAAAGACCCAGCGCCAGGGGTCGCTGGGGCTGGTGCTGGTGAGGCTGTCGGCCTGGTTCTGGGGGAAGGTGGTGCGGTAGATGATGACGCCGGAGATGAGCGGGCCGGTGCCGGTGCCGAGCAGGACGGAGCCGCTGAACAGGGTCATGGGGGTGTTGCGGCCGTCGGCGTGCCACATGTCGGCAATGACGCCGCCGACCATGGTGCTGAAGACAGAGCCGCCGATGCCGGCCAAGATGCGGGCGACGGTCATGAGGCCAATGTTTGGGGCGGCGCCGCAGACGAGCTGGGCAATGACAAAGACAAAGCCGGCAATGACAAAGACGGGGTAGCGGCCGTTGTACTCGCTGAAGGGGGCGAGCAGCATGGGAGCGAGGCCGAAGCCGATGCAAAAGGCAGTGATGCCGGCAAAGAGGACGACATAGAGCGAGACGCCAAAAGCGTCGGCCATGCGCTGGGCAGCGGGGGAGTAGGCGCCGGCAGAGTAGGCGGTGAGGTAGGTGGCGATGCAGGAGAGGGCGAGCATTGTGTTTTTGCGAGCGGCGGGCCACAGATGGGGGTCGACAAAGGGCATGAGGTCTGGCTGTGCTGGTGGTGAAGCAGAAGAAGAGGAGGAGGTGATGTTTGGCGATGGCAGCTGGGTGTCAAAGGTAAAGTAGCGGTACTCAAGCGGGAGGGAAGCATGGTCCGTCTTGTCAGTGTCGTTTGCGGCCCCAGAGATGCTGGCGACGGGCACGGGCACATCCGAATCGGACCCGGCACGGACGTCGGTGGCCGTATCGGAGGCGTCTGAGATGGACACGCGGGTGCCGTCTCTGGAGTTTGCCTTGGAGTTGTCTGCCATCTTGGACTCGTCCCTGGCGGCAGACAAGTCCGGACTGGACCGTGGCAAAGCGGCCATTGCGGGCGTGTTGCGAATTCGAGACGTCTTGCTCGGCTGGCGCAGATGCGTGTCGTCGACTGTCGAAGAGTCGACGATGCGATCGGATCAGATGATTGGGTTGCCCTGTTATCCGGTCATGGACGAGGCATGGGATATATTTACTAATCTCGCGAGCCCTTTCTGACTCAATGACGGACCGCGCTCTATCCGGCACTTTGGTTGACGGCAACAAGAATGGCAAAATCAACATCAGCGTCAAAACACTCGAGATGACTCAAGAACTCTCAATAACCGTTGTCTGCTTGGGCTAAAAAAGTATCTCCGTATGTGGATCTCCCTGGAGATAATGGGAAAAACAAGCGCGATGGGGAACAAGACGAGACTAAGAGGTGAAAGAAAAACGAAACGAAATAAATCAGAAGAGAAGAGTGAAGAGAGAGATGAGAAAAGAGAAGAGAGAAAAGGGAATATAATTCTCCGTCAACGTCGAGGATAAGAGCAATCTCGAGAGAGATCAAGAGTGGGGGAAGCACAGCAGATGGATGATGATAAAGCTGGGAGACATTGTAATGGAAAATAGATAATAAGCAGAGAAGTCCCTTCAATTACCTTTAATTAATCAAAGAAATCAAAAGTCCATGTCTATCAAACGAATGCGCCGAGGGGGACGGTGAGCTGAGGAGAGCCTGCAGGCGCTATCGGGTCGCAGGGCTCAAAGAGTCATCGCAGAATTGCCCTTTACAAGTCAAGAATTACTCAGTAAATACATACGCGAACGCATTCATGGCACATGGCCTGCTGGAGCTTGTTAGTTCCCGGCCAGAAGGTGCCGCTATCCGCAATGGCTACTCCTGCCTGTTATGGCTGCCGCATTACTGTGTACATGCTTATTCCCGCGTATTCCCGTTCCCCATGCACTCCATAGTTCTCGATATCCAGCTGCCACGGTTTATCATATCAATTCCGCCCACATCATTGGCACTCCTTGTTTCCCTGCTGGGTACTCGCCTTGCTCAGTGCATCGTACTCTGTATACGCCGACTCCCCGCAAGCGGAACTCCGTGGTGCACGGGCCGTAGCCACGACGACGACGTGCAGTCGCGGATGCCGAGATGATGGTCGGTTAAGTGCCTACTGAAGCAATGACGGCCGTAGTAGACTCGCAGAGTAGATAGATAGATACTCCGTAGAGAGATACCAGCTTCTCCCCTTCCTTGTGGCTTCCCCACCGCTCGCGCTCGCGTTTCTCCCATTTCTCCATGCTAGGACAGGGCCTAGCTTCCCCGATGTTATTCCCGTGCGGTGATCTTTGGTGTGCATCCATCTCACTGGGGTATGCACAAAGTACAGTAAGCACTTCAGGTTGAAAAGTGACGAGAAAAAATAAAGGAAAAGCAAAAGCAAAGGGGAGAACAGAAGACGCGATGGTGATTTGTAAGCAAGCACGAATTATAATGCGAAAGGGAAGGAACACTGGACAACAGTAGAGCGAGACGCATAATGCAGCAGGAACGTCAAGCAGCACCGAATAGGAAGGACCAGGAGGCAGGCCAGCCTCAGGCCGATAGATGGTGACATGCGAGATACGGAAGACGATGACAGCGGCACTGGCCCACAGCGAAGCAGACATGCCGGCTGTAGTTCAATGATTGCACTCGTTTGACGGCAGCAGCTGCAGCAGAATCGGCTTGTTTATATTGAATGATTGGGTATCTACCAAAGACGGGAAGCGATAACAAGGAAATGAGGATAGAAGAAAATAAGAGAAAAAAGAAAATAAGAAGAAGAAAAGAAGAGAAGAAAAGAAGAGAACAAAAAGAGCAAGAAGAAAAGAAGAAAAGAAAACAAAAAGATCACGCCCTCACCACTCGTTGCCGTTTCTGCAGCTTTCGAGGCCGACTGCCCGCAGCGGCCCCTCCGATGCTCGCGCTCGACTTTGACGTCGACGAGACGCTCGGCTCAATGTCGGCCAGCCCGACTTTCCATGCTTCACCAATGTCTCTTTCGTCGTGTGCCAGAATAGATAGATCGACGACTATGTCGGCGGTCTCTGTGGTCTCTGTGGTCGTCGACGACACTGAAGACGATGATGACGAGGATGACGCCGACGAGGCCGACAAAGAAGAAGAGGAACCCGATTTGCACGGCTTGGAAAGCGACAAGAGCAGACTCGGCGCAGACGACCCTCGTCTCCTGGAGCCCAAACCCATACGTAATGGCGAGCCGACAACACCGACGGCCAGACCAGCTGCCGCCAGACGCGCGCCCACATAGTAGCAGCTGCCGCCGTCTCTGGAAGTCCCCGCGTTGCTGGCATTGCGAGCGATGCCAAACAGAGCCAGAATTGGGCGCTGCGGGCCGACTGGCTGTGCTTTTGGACTGCTTGTTGTTGGCGATGTCGGCTTCGGCTTCGGCTTTGTTCGGACCATCCACGACCGGCTCGGAGTCGGGGTCGACGTCAAAGAGACTGCCAGCTCTACATCAGACTCGGAAGTAGGGCCAGAGATAGAGCCAGATATAGAACCGGATATAGAACCAGAAATAGAGCCAGAAGGAGAGCCACCCCCATCACATACAACGGGCGCAAGTGCAGAGTGTGACGACAGGCAGACGCCCAGCCCCGGGCCGCAGTCGACATATGCCCCGTGGCCGGGCAGCAGGGGGTACATGTCCGACGGCACGTGCCGCGTGATATCCTTGCCGTGGAGCGGACTCGGACTCGGACTCGGGTGTAGAGCGCCCAGCAGTTTGGTGGAAAAGTCGGCCGCGAACCCGACGAGGCGCGCAGACCCTACCAGCCCGCTGAGCCGGCCGAGCTGCTGCTCAACGACGCGCTGCACTTCGGGGCCGACGTACGGCTCGCCCGATGCTGCCGACCCCGGCCGGTTGCCATAGTACCGTCGGCACAGCACCACCAATTTCAGTTTTGCAATAGGCTTTACATTTGCATTCAAGCTCTTTATTTTCAGAACTGCCATGACGGCATCGCCCACAAGCGTGTCCATGCTGAGCAAGCCTGGGTGGAGGCCCGCCGCGGCAGGGTGCATGCCGTACCCAAGCCGCGTGCAGTCCAGCTCCAGCGTCAGGTGCTGCATGAGGCTGCCGTAGCGCGCCAGGAAATTGGTGGCCAGCGGGCAGATGGCCGGCCGCACATAGGGCGAGAAGACGGCGTGGAAGCGGCGCGTGCAGAACATGGCGGCCAGCACCTCTGTGCGGAGACGGAAACACGCCTTGAGCAGTCCGCTGACGAGCGGGTCTGTCCAGACAGAGGACGGCGTGTCGAAGGCGTCTTCGGGCCAGACGGGGCGCGTGAAGACGAGCGGGTTGAGGCGGACAGGGCGGCTGCTGGACGGCAAGAGGAGGGAGTAGATGCGGAGGCGGATGCTGTCCGGCAGCTGCAGGAGCGGTGATGAGCCGCAGGTGTATTCAGGTGGCAAAGAGCGTCCAAAGATGGAGTAGAGCAGAGACATGGCGCCTCTCCAGTGGCCGAGGTCGGCCGCGGCGTCTTGCTCAAACGACCCAAAGCTGACATCGCACGTGCGGTCCCACGGCGGCGGCGGTGCTGGAGGCGTTGCCACCGACGAGACGGTAAAGGCGGATGCTGCGGGCGTCGACGGCGTTAATGGGGAGATGGGCGGCGGCGGTGTGTGAAGCAGGGCCTTGAGCGAGTCGCGGTCCGCCTCTTCGGGGATCGACGACAGGTGCAGCGACAAGCGGCGGTCCCGCACCGGTGTCGTGGTGTTTGGTGACACTGTTTGTCAGTTCTGTCTCTACGCTTTGCACGGTGAGAGGAGTACTTACTTGTGTCTACACCATAGCCGAGGTGAGCAGCAGAGAGCAGAGAAATGGATGACAGAATAAGAATAAGGTCCGGCGGGGGGTGGCAGGAGACAAAGCGATGCGGCCGGCAGCGGGAGCAACTCTTAATATATCGACGGCAAATGCAAAGGCAAAGGCAAAAGAGCAAAAGTGGTTTGACCTGTCATATGGTACATCTGCCGGGTCGTTGTGTTGTTAGTGCACGTTGATCTGCATCGTGTGTGTGTGTTTCTCTCTGCTTTCCTTTTGCTGTATGTTTATTTTTGGATGTCTGTCCAGGGACACCATGCCGTGATCGAGTAACAATGAGGGAGTGAAGTGGTGGAAAGGAAAGACGAGATCAAATAGAATCAAAAGAAAAGAAGAAAAAACATAGCAAAAAGAAACAGAGGGGGGGTGATGCATCTATCCGCGCGGTCTGCAGTCGTTGTCTACTTGTATTTGTATCGGCATTCTTAAGTGACCCGTCTCCTCGTCGTCTGCTCGTTTATATCTACTGCTTGTTTGGTATCTGCCAATGCCAATCCCTGCTGCTTGTATTGTTCCTGCGTCTACCCGAGGGCGGCTGCCGGTCCCGGGTTGTCCCTCTTTGCACGGCGCCCCTGTCTACGTTTACTCGCGTGACTGACTGACTGACTGACTGACTGACTGACTGCTGCTGACTGCTTTTGATTGCTTTGTGTTCTACACTGCCTGTCCCACCCGACCGACATCTCGTCCACCTTGTAATCAAAACGTGTTTTGGATAGAGTGCAGCAAGCACGACAAAACAATGGAAGCGAGCGCTCTGTGCGACCTGCGAGTAAGTGGGAAACTGCAGAGGAAAGGGAAGGGAGAATATGCAAAAGAAAACCAAAGAAGACAGCCGCCAGCGGAGCAAGACACAACCAGGACAGGCAGACAAAGATAGTACAACAAAAGGACAGCATTCCCATGTGGTCTAGAGACGGGCCTGCACCACGTCGGCACAAGGGTGAGACCATGGGGTCGTGACAGACGGGCGAGACCGAGACCAGAGAGGGCGATATACGATAGATGACACGGCCCTGGGGTGTCTCTGTGACGGTCTGTCTCTGGTCGTCGATGTCTGTGACGGTCTGTCTCTGGTCGTCGATGTCAAAGACAGTCATTTCGTCGTTGGGCACGTAGCGTTGGTAATCACCGACAGACGAGATATCGACTCGGGAGTGTCTATTCTTCTATAATTGTCTATTCTTTCTCGTCCATGTCTAGTCCACATCGTCGGCATTCACGTCTGGATTCGTGGCCGTCTTGTCTTTGTCTGTCTCCTCGTCCGTCTGCCCTGTCCTCTCGGCCTTCTCGGCCTTCTCTTCATCCCCAATCTTCTCCAGCTTCATCACCACCGCAAGATACACCTGCCCCGTCGCCTTGTTCCGCAGCACATACCGCAGGTCCTGCTGCCCGTCCCAGAACCGCAGCAGCGGCATCTGGAACCCGGGCAGCCGCAGCGCCAGCGCGTCAAAGTCGAGGTAGCCGTTGTAAAAGTCCATGCCGTAGCCGGCGCCGTGCCGCCACTCCCACTTGCTCGCCGCCGCTTTGTCGAGCGCCCATTTCATGCGCGCTTTGCCCACAATGTCGCCGTCCTCGCCTGCGTCGCCGGGGCAGCCGATGGACTGGCGCCACTCGAGGCCGGCCCCGTCGCCGCCCTCGTCGAACCAGAGGCCAAAGTCGGCTGTAGGGACGTCGGACGGGGTGTCCTTGCACTCTTTCTTGTTTTCTTTCGTTTGGGAAGGATCGCTAGCTATGCTCTCGTCTGCTGCGCTCGCTTTGCTCTCGCTCTCTCCCAAAGCCACATGCACGCGGTTAAACGAGCTCACGGCGGGCCCGTACAAATACGGCTTGTCCGCGTACGGATCGCCGTCCAGGCCCGGATCGATCCACCACTTGACAATCCGCAGCGCCGTGCCGAAGCCGGGCGGCAGGTGGTCACGGATGGGCTCGTCGAAGTCGTTGCCCCATTGCAGGTCCTCGCCGCTGACGGCGTGGCCCTCGGCGGGCTTGAACCAGAGACCGATGCCGTAGGTGTCGTCGTTGTGCTTGTGCAGGGGCGTGTCAAAGTAGGCCGACGTCGCGGGCCCGCTGCCGCGAAAGTTCTTGATGCGCACGTTGAGCCAGATGTCGCCGCCGGGCCCCGCGAGGTGGAGGGGGTCGGCCGCGTTGACGTTGACGGGGACATGGGTGGCGGCGTCGTAGCCAGTGCCGGCCGATACGACGAGGCGGTAGTCTTCTGGCGACGGCATTTTTGTAGATATGTCTATTTGTTTGTGTGTCTTGAGAGATGTAACGAAGCTCATTGTACCCAGCAAGCTGGCGAGCCTTAAGCTTATAATTATGGTGTTGACGTCAGAGTGGACCCGGTCTTTTTGTCGCGCATGTGAAAGACGCAAGCGGCGCATTCTTTCAATGTCTCACATCACCATAGCAGTTGAGTAATTCAATTAATTAATTAATAAAAATAATGATACCTCCCTACACTTCCAACACTGCTAAAACGGCCGAGTGTACTTGTCAATGTCGACTCGGTGGTAGTAGTTGATGTCGCCCCGCCCCGACCAGAACTGTGCCAGCGTGTCGTTCGAGACGACAATCAAGCGCGACGTTATGTACCGGTCGTTCTGGAACCCGTGTCCTGCAACATGCCCTCTTGTGTATAGCATTCTCATTCCGGCAAACATGCCTCTCTTGAGAATACGGCCTGCTCTCAGGTCGGGCGCGAAAAAGGAGTACTCGCCGCGCGGCACGTTAGGGTCGCCCGTGAGCTTGACGGCCTCGAGACGGCCGCGGTAGATGCGCGCGTCTTGCTGGCGCTGGGCATAGTCCTCGTCGCTTTCCGTCTCCAGCTGCGGTATGGCCTCGCCGTCCACCTCTCCTTGCTCATCCTCGTCGTCATCCGGCTGGTGCATCAACAAAAACTCGCAGCCGTGGCCACCGTAGTCGCCGACCCAGATGCCGCGAAACGGCTTGTCTGTCGTCGGCGTATAGTAGTACGAGTCAATCGTCGAGAATGCCGCCCATGTGACGCCAAAGGTCGGCGTATCGTCATCAAAGGCCGTCAGGAACGAATTCAGCTGCGTGCGTATGTAGAAGCCGCGGTCGGATACTTGTGCCACGCGCGCCGGGTGGTCTCCGGTGCGTATATAGTCGGGCCTGTCAGCGGTGGTGGCGCTACTACCCAGTGAGATGTGCCGAATGCGGTTCTCTCGCGCTGGCAGTGTGTGCGATCCTGGAATCTGCGTGGGCACGTTTGGTGGTGGCCACACAAGGTATAGGGGATGGGGGAAATGCACGCGGTCGGGGTTGCGGGATGCTGACGTCCCGCTCGGCGGTAAGACAAGCAGCTGGGATGCTGTGAGCTGACGTATCAGAGACAGCTCTGACCGTCGCCCGTTAGACATGAATGCCTCGATTGTCGGCAAACAAAAGGGTGGTCTGGCACGCATATCCGGTGCAAGCTTGAATGTCCCGTAGCAACGCTCTTCTTCTGGTGGGAGGTTGCGGGCATAGAAGAACTGCACGTTTACAGCATTTCCTATGCCGCTCTCGACTGGAATTGGCCGAACCCAGTCGCTCCGGAATGGTGGTTCCTGTGATAATGATGATGTTGGTGGTGGTTGCTGCCACCGCGGCGCGCGTATTCGGATCTCCGGCCGCAACGGCCACCGGCCTGTTTGCTGGTTAGTTCTTATCCTCGGGCCTGATCTTGCATCTGCTTCGCGCCGACTCTCTTCTTCCTCCGTCTCTGCCAGCCAGGGGGCCAAGTGGAATACAGGCCGGTCCATGTGTAGATGAATATCTGGGCTAAAGGGTATTGCAGGCACAACAGACATCCCAGCGCCAGGAACCAAGTCGAAGCCGCTCAACAAATTCAAGATGTCATCATCGCTTTCAACCGTGAACTCGCCGTCGTCATCACCAAATAAGTCCCTTGCGAGTGCATGTGGAATGTCCGAGTCCAGAAATGAGGGCTTGTTATCGACGGCAAGCAGCTGGTAGCCCTCGATGCACGCCCTTCGTGGGTCATAGCGGGCAATCACGAGCTTGCCCGTCATGCCCTCGCTGCTGATCCAGATCCTGTGCCGCGGCAGGAACCAGTGCGGGTGGTGCGCCAAAAACAGCTCGCGGAACGACGTGATGGGCGCCGGCAGCCTCGTCGACGCGACATCGATGCCGGGCACATTTTGCTGTACGAGATGCTGCCAGAGGCGGTCGTGGCTGGCGTGGAGGTGGAGCGCCTTGCATGTCGTTGAGAGGATGGCGAGGTCCTGCGGCCCGAGCTCGCGGAGGATGGCGTATATCAGCTCGCTGGGGAGCGCGGTAAGGGCTGCTTTCGGCATTATGAGTCCTTTCTCGGGATACTCATAGATCTTTCCCTTGACAGCTACTAGTCATCGACTGTGCGTATCATGAGATCATCGTCGGCTTCATCAAGGTCGAGATAAGCCTCGCATGCCCAGGTCCAAGTGCGTGGTGACGCTGGATATAGGATAGTGCACAGACAGAATGGCAAGAGTGTTTAACAGAGAAGTAAAAGGTGTATCAAATATCAAAGCACAGATGCCAGCTAATATGAGACTCGTGCGAGGTTGCCAGAGGTGAGGTCGGCCGGAGATGATGTGATGGCGGATGTTGGTGAGACAGCGGATGGTGGGGCCTATGGCTGTAGCTGCAGGCAGGTGCATTGTAAAGCGGAAGGAGCGACGCAGCGCATTTCCACTCATACAGTGGACCTCGCTGTAGACATACATAGTAAGATACAGTGCGGGGTGCAGCATATGGCCTGGCCTGGCCTATATAACAGGGAGACGGCGAGGTGAGAGTCGCCGGTGTGATATCGTATTCAGTAGATCGAAAGACGAGGCATGGAGCAGCACATAAGATTCGAAGCAACTGTGCTATCTGTCTTGCCCAACATGGCTGTGTAACGTACACACTGCGCATATGCTGACTAAGCAGTCGAAGTATGATCTTGTGGCATGTATGATTCAGTCGGTTGTGCCAGGTTTCTGTCGAGTTTCTGTACTTCGGATTATTGCTAGATTTTGAATAAAGTATGAACCAAATTATATAAAGTGTCGATGTTGTGGTTGAGGTCAGGATATTGTTCCAAGAACTCTCTGCCAGACGAACAACCGCGGTCTAACAACCAACAGGCTACCCCACACGCTGCTCGACCTAGTCTTAGCGCCAACTCGACCACAACAAGCCTAAACGCCTAAAGTAAACACCCAAAGTAAACACCTAATGACGACACGCGCCTTCCCTTCACGTGCCCGTGTCGTCTCTTGCCTTTTATTCTGTTTGCTCGACTTTCAGCTTCCAGCCTGTCTCATTCCAAGCGCAAGCTGTATTCCACACCACACGCCTCTCCTACTCGCAATGGCCTCGCTGCTGCCGATCCTGCAGGAGATCCTGCCTATGCTAATGCCCGGCTCCGTGCATATCACAAAAGCCGAAGAGCTGCGCCGGCCGCCGGGGTTGCCGCACCACAGCGAAGACGAAGCCGACCCGAGCGACCTGGGCGACGAGGAGGACGAGGACGAGGACGAGGAAGAGGACGCTGAAGAGTATGACGACGACTTGGCGGTAGAGGATGACGACCGGCTTACGTCGTTCACGGACAATGCATCGGCGACGGCGGCATGGCGGTCGACCTTTCCTCGGGGGCGGTCCGACCGGTCCGAACGGGGGCAGCTGTCACAGCTATCTCTCTCTCAGTCACAGTCATATCTACAAGAGCCAAAACGGCAGAGGCCAGAGACAAAGGCACCGAGACCACAGCCACGCCAGACGACACGCTCAAAACCAAACTCGACCCCCAAGCCAAACTCAAATAACTCAACCAACAAAAAGAAACCCAGAAGCCAGATTCGCGTGACAAACGGCGTGTCCCTGCGCGACGCAATTGTGCACAAGAGCGGCTCGCTGTGCGCGTCCATCCTCACGGTCAAGCCGCAGTGCGAGACGGTCGTGTTCCACAACGGCGAGCAGGAGGCGATTGTGTACGCCGTGTCGGGCACGGCCGAGCTGGCCACGCTGCCCGAAGACTTTGACGAGTACGACGAGGCGGACAGCCTCCACGAAGCCAGCTCGACCAAAAGCAGGCCAGAGCCGGCAAAACACACGATTGGCGCGGGCGACTTTGCCTTTATCCCGGCTTGGACGGAGCACCAAGTGCGCAATGTGGAAGAGCACGAGGGGGCGGCGAATGTGGTGTGGGTGGTTGTGCGGAACGCGAGCGAGCCGACGGTCGTGCCCTTGGAAGGCTGGGGAGGCGAGGCCAAGTAGCTCACGCGGGATACAACACAACATACAGCATACAGAACTCAGGATTTATCATTTATATATTTATATTTATATATTTATCTATATTTGATACTGCTGCTGCAATCTACTGCTTGGACCACCACTCCGTGAGGGCGGGCTCGAGGCTCTCGAACTCGAGGCCCAGCAGGGTGTTGCCAAACTCGGGGCTGGCCGTGTCGGGCGTGTGGCCAGAGCCGTCGGCAAACTGCCAGACGCTCAGCAGATCGCCAAAGACGGAGTAGTCGCCCTGCGCCAGCTTGGCCTCGGCGGCCTTTTGCACCTCGGCGGTGTCGAGGGTCTTGGTGGCCCAGGCGACGCCCGACACCTTTTCGAGCGCAGCCTTGAGCTCGTTCTGCGACGGCGTGAAGCCGGCAATCTCAATGTACTTGTTGGCGGTCTTGTCGTCGGCGGTGCCGGCCTTGGCGAGAACGGCGCTGACGGCGCGCGCGACAAAGGGCAGGTTGGACGAGCCGAACTTGGTGTTGCCCGAGTCGTAGATGGTGACGGTCTTGGTCTTGGCGTCGATGCCGAGCGAGCCGTAGACCAAGCCCCAGTCGAAAAAGTGGCCGTTGGAGATGCCTGTCCACTTGAGCGTCGAGTTGGTCTTTGTGATTTCTGTGAGGTGGTCGACAAGGGCGGTCTTGGCGGCGAGAATGCTGCCGATGGTGGTGCCGGGGGTCTTGCGGGTGTTGACGCCAAACTCGGAGGGGATGATGCGGATAATGGAGCTGGTGGCGGCGGCGGCATCAATGAGGGGTCTCTGCTCGCCGACGGCAAACGAGCCGAGCACGGACACGACGGCGTGCTGGCCCTCGAGGGCGGGCTTGATGGAGTCGATGGACTTGTAGTCGACGGCCTTGACGGCAGCAACGCCGGCGGGGACCTTGGAGGTGCTGCCCTCGCGGGTCAGCAGGGTGACGTTGAAGCCGGACTTGACGAGGTCCTCGACGATGGGGGTGCCAAGAGAACCGGTGCCCTGGTATGTTAGTATGGATTTCGATGCAGGCTTTCGAAGGCTTTGAAAGGCTTCCAATAAGCTTTGAATAAGAGAAAGACTTACACCGGCGACAACGACGTTCTTGATTGACGACATGCTGTGTGTGTGTGTTCCAAAGAAGGGCTTGTTGGATGTTAGGGTATCAGTGTTTATAATAAGATGTGATGTGATATGATGTGATGAGAAGATGAGAATGAAAAACGAAGAGCAAGACAAGCTCGAAGGGCTGGGAGCTCTCGACTTTATACAGAATCTGGGAGCTGAGGTGCGTGCATGATGCAAGGTCCTGGTGCTAAACTAGGTACGTGCTACAAGTAGAACAAGTCCTAAGCATAGCAAGTGTGGTGTGTATGCAGATATAGCTCGGGCGTGTTGGCTTGAGAGGGGGGGTATGAGCAAAGAAGGGGACGGATGGTGTCCAAGCACGGCATGAAGGGGTGCTATTTACAAAAAAAAAATAGTAAATCAAAATGAATAAAACAACAAATAAACTCACTGTCCTTTCCAGCCATGCAAGCGTCGTGTTGGTAAGGAACACGGGCACCGCGACAGCCACGGCCAGGCCAATGATGGCCAGAAGCGCCAGCTGCAACGTGGATGACAAAGACGGGCGTTGCCCTTCTTGTTCCTGCTCTTTCTTTCTTGGGCCTTGCTGTGTCATTGTGAAGCGCTGCCACAGAGGAAGGAAGGCGCGTCGTCTTGGAATAAGGTTATGGAAAAGGACGGAGAATATAAGGGTCTGTAGACGAAAAGAAGAGAACAAGGAGCTGTGGCGTGGGGAAACTGTTTTGCCGGGTGGTATCAAGACTGAATATAGGCTGTATACGAGTATAGAGGAGGGAAGGCAGCGTAGGAGGCTGTCGAGATGTGAATGCTGACTCAGCAATGTGCCGTTTGTGTCTGTGTCGTCATGTATTTCGAGTATTCGAGTGTCTAATGTCTCGTTATTTGCATTGCGTGAGAAGACAGAGCTCGTGGCAATAGCAGCATCAATAAAGACAGCAGCAGCGCGTCTGCAATGGGAAGCTCGTCGGCTTGACACCACCGGCACCAGAATGGCGACACCCAGGCTCGTCTGGCGCAGGCCACACTACAAACGGTACAGACTACGCAATACTCTACTAAAGGACCAATACAGCTGCCATTCCACACTGCATATTGCATATTGCATGAGACGGCACCAGCTCCTCCCCGCACCCGGGCCGGCACTTGTCTTGTCTCTTGGACAGTAGTAAAAGAAATAAAATAAACCTGATTAGAAAGCATGTATCAGACAGCAGCATGCCGGCATAAATCCAGCGTCGAGGTAACCCGCCTGTCTGTGCTTGTCTTATTAATCACAGCACTTTAATCGTCTTATACCATGTCGGCGGCGTTTCAATGACTTTGCAATGATGCCATTTCACGTGTTTTTTTCTACTCTTTCCTGCAGAGGCAGCAGTGCGCATGGCTCCTTCTCTTCTTGGGTCTTGGCGGCTGGCTGGCTATATCCGCCTGACAAAGCAGTCGGACACCAAGTATCGAGGCCGTTTCAGGTGTAGATGGACACATCAGAGTAGACCGAGTCTAAATAGACTCGCACTGCTCAGTAAGCACGCCATGGTATCCGATATCTGCATCAATCGACCCTGGCCTGGTCTTGCGCAGTAGAACAGCATCGCCGCCCGCGCCTTGTAGGTTGTAGGGTTGCGACCGTTATGCCTGCCTCTTCGGGCAGCCTTTGAGCTGTTGTACCACGTGCTCCATCCTATCTCGGCTCACCTCCTCCCATTAAGTCCTCACCTCATCCTTCTCTCGGGGTCGGATAGTAACTACACACCGTCTATGCAAATGTATTTACACAAAAGACGTAGCATTCACCGTCAGTTGCATTGGCCTGGGCTCAGATTTAAATCCAAACTTCCAAGCAACGTCGAAGGTGATGGAAGAGTTTAAACGAGTTGCGCGAGCAGGAACAAATGTTAATCCCAGCTTTGTCAGCCTTGTCTTTATTGAATTTAATATAGTAGGTAAATTAAATACTTAATTACCCCTGAACCATGCTAGGACCGAGTATCCGTCAATGTAACCGTATTTTGCTATGTCAGCACAGGGAAAAGGATATTACTGTTCTGCATAGATGTAGTAGATACGATGTACGCCCTGGTCATTGATAGTCTAGATACATTTGGTAAGAAATACTTAATCTATATTTTTTTTTAAAAAAGTAACAACTATCAATGGAAAACAAAACAACATAATATTTTTTTATTATGTAATATTTGCTGATGGTCAATAATATTTATTTCTTTTATTGTCATATTGAAATAAAAAAACAGAACAGCATCATGAACCAGAGTCATTGTAGGTTCAAGGCTTAGACAACATATCATCGCAAAAAAGGCAAAGAATGAATGAAAACAGTGAATAATATGATTAAAATAATAAAGAATAAAACCAAGTAAAAGCTGTACACCGACCTAGCCATGCCCGCCGTTCCTTTTCTCTGCGCCGCGTATAAAAAACTGAACTAAACCCGGAAAGAAAAACAAAAGGGAAACAATAACAAATAGAAAGAAAGTTGAACCCCCCCCAAACAATAAAAAAAAAACAGAAAAAGCCCATTACTGGATGCTGGACCGACGCGCCAGAATGCGCACATTGTCCACCATGCCGTCCACAAGCTCCTGGTACGCGTGCGGTGCGCCGCTCGCCGCCAGCCGGCCCTGCTGGATCAGCATGTTGGCCGCCATTTCAATCTCCAGCTCGTGCTCCTTCTCCTCGCGCTCCATCTTTTGCGGGCCCTGGATCTTGTACGTCACTTGCGTCAGGTCGATCTGGTAGTGGCTCTGCCGGTAGCTCAGACGGTCCTTTTCGCGGTCTGCCGGCCGCTCACGCGTTGACGCCGCCGACATCTTCTCCAGCTCCTCCACACTGCCCGGCCACGGCATTTCCAGGTTCACGCTCAGCCGGCAGTCCAGCAGCGAGTCGGGAAAGTAAATGTTGAGATCTGCAACCCGTGCCTTGACAATCTTGGCCAGCACCTCGTTCGTCTTCTTGTCGTATGTCACCCGCACCTTGACCGGATGCCGGTGCGGCAGCAAATTGCGCACACACGCCGGCAGCCGCTGCTCCTGCATACCCAGAGGCAGCTCGAAGAATCGGTCAATCTCGCGACGGTGCGTGTACTGGATAGGCACACGCGGCTTGATGGCACCGTTGGCCGGGTTGCGCGCGTCAGTCTCCACCACCAGCCGGTTCAGGAACGCGTTGTATGCCTGGTGCTGTTCCGCTGTCATGCTACTCTTGAACGTCACGCGGCCTGTGTCCTGCAGCAGACACTCAGAAGCAACTGGAAGCTCGATGCGGTGATTCGTGTCCTTACTGATCAGTTGGCCCAGCTTTGCCTCAATCTCAAACTGCACGTCCAGCTGCTGGATCTCCATCATGTTCGGGCTGCTCACGACATTCAGATACAGGAAATCAGCCACCTTGCGAGTCAACTCTTCGTACGGCTTGGCGCCCGTCACAGACTCCTCCCAAGGACCCAGTGATGCAAGGCGCGCGTCGTTGGCTGCAGCAATAGCCGCGGCGGTGCCGGCAACGGAGGGGCTGGGCTTGTCACCGCCGACTGCTGCATTGGAACCGGCAGCCACAGTCGCAGCTGCTGCATCGGCAGCCATCGCGCCTGCGCCACTTGTTCGTGAAGCCTGCCGTGACGCTTCTGGCGACGTCTGCCTAGGCGAAGGGTAATCCTTCGCCGGCGGATTGGCTCCGCTGCCGTGTCCATGCCCGCCGTGTTTCCTCACAACAAAATTGGGCTGGTGCAATTCCTGGCGCCCAAACTCGCGTGCCCAGAGTGGCGACTCCTTGTATACCCGCTTCTTCTTCGGCTTTGATGCAGCACCGGCACCAGTCTTTGGTGCCTGTGGCGTAGATTGTGTAGATTGTGCAGCATTTGACGAAGGTCGTGACATTGGTCCTTTGTCCGGTGTGTGCTGCTGCTGTTTCTGTGGCGTGTTGTTGGGAGACTCAAACGGAGCAGGCCGCCGCGCATCTTTTCTGTCGAGCTCATCGGGGTGGAGATCGCGTTCGTCGAGCTTACGCTTCGTCGGCGGGACGCTGCTGTGTGCTGATGAATCAATGTCCATCGGAGAAGGTCGCGCCATGCTGGGTGTTGCTCCTGGTAAGCTGGGCACGCGCGTCTTTGGGCTTACACTGACACTGGGTGCTCTGTCACTCTGTGACAACGAACGGCGGTGTGATGCGGACGCTGAAGGCGGACCTGATGGGGGCCCTTGTGCAGATGCCGCTTCTTGGGGCAGAGGTGGTCCGGCTGACGGAGGTGGAGGTTGGGCGTAGCTACCACTCCCTTGGCGGGATCCTTGATGCGGTCTAGCACTGTCGCGTGCGTTTGCTGGTGGTGGAGGCACAGAAGATGTCGCTGACCGGGGCGAAGGCTGAGTCTTTTGGTTGGGATAGGGCTGAGCTGACGGTGAGGGCAGCTGGCCAGTCGACAGACGATGGAGCAGAGGACTCGCCGGTTGCGAACGCTGTTGCTGCTGTTGCAACTGTCCCGAAGATGTCGCTCTTTGTTGTTGTGGGTTGGTAGACAAAGGGGGGCCTAGGGGTGTTGGCGGTTGCGAAGGCTGACGTGTTGGATCAAAAGGTGCCTGCTGGTGTTGCTGGTAGGGGCTTCGGCGTGGAGTGGATGACTGGGATGGGAGTTGTTGAGGTAGCGGCGGGCCTTGTTGTTGATGTTGTTGCTGCTGCTGCTGAGATCCCAATTGCCCCTGGCGGTGTGTCACTACAGGGCTATTTTGACTGTAGGGTGAACCGTATCGTGCGCCCTGGGGTGGTTGAGTTGACGTCGGCGTCGGAACAGAGTGTGTAGAGGTAGTGCGCTGATGGGGAGGGTATGAAGAGGGAGGTGCGCTGCCAGGGGGACCGATGGGCGATTGTAGTGGGTGGCCTTGGGGATGTTGAGGATAACCCTGGGGATGGCCCTGCTGGTGCTGTTGGTGTTGGTTCTGGGGATGCGATGGGTGATGATGGTGCTGAGGATGGAGCGGATGTTGTTGACCCTGGGGATGCTGAGCATGCTGCTGGAGGTGTTGAGGGTGCTGAGAGTGCTGTGGGTGCTGTGGATGCTGTTGCTGTGGGTGCTGTCCGTGTTGTTGTTGTTGTGGATGCGGTGGTTGTTGTGGGTGCTGCTGTGGATGCTGGCCCTGTTGCTGCTGTGGCGGTCCTTGCATGTAGGGGGCACCAGGCGGGCCCGTCATACCCACAGGGGGGCCTGAAGAGCGCTTTTGGGGGTAGCCATCGCGCTGGTGCTGCTGAGGCGGCTGCTGTTGCGGAGGCTGCTGGGGACGGGGAGGCTGGCCCTGAGGAGGATATTGCTGATGGTGCTGCACAGGACTTGATGCAGATGGTGGCTGACTAGGGGGAGGGGGGAACGGGTAGCCTCCACTGGTTCCGGCACTGGCGGAGCTGGTCGGAGTGTGACGATAGGGTGAAGGACCGCTGTGAGGAGTCGACACGCTGCCCGGGGAGCGCAAGTCGTTGCTGTTCAACGGCTGCAATGGGGGCGGCACAGGACGCGATCCATATGGCCCGCCGGGCGACGCGTAGGGAGGCGCACCGGGACCACCACCGGGCGTAGCAGCATGCGGGCCGGGCGGAGGATAGTCGTGAGAAGGGTTGCGCGGCGAGGCGTGTACAGAGCCGCTGTAGTCGCGAAAGCCATGAGATGCGCCGCCCGGCTGCTGGACTGGTGTTGACGGTGGCTGCGACGGGCGTTGCTGCTGCTGCTTCTTGGCGTTGCTGTCGTCGTCGTTGGAGTTCAGGAGGGAGTTGAGGTTCATCATCTTGGGCGGTTGGCTGGCGGCGTGACGAGAAGAGCAACACGCGCCTCTGTCAACGGGTTACGCGATGCGATGCGATGAAGGGTTGTATATATAGAGAGACGAGGGAGATGTATATAGATATGACGTGGATGTAGGATGTGATGACGGATATGGAAGCGCGACAGGGCGAGTCGAGGGAGGGGCGAACAGGAGGGGGTTGAAGGCGGCAGGACGGTGGCGCACGAGTCGAAAACCGCGGACGTAGTCGCAAAAGATTGAAACTCAATGGGACGGCGAGCTGGGGTACCGCTGTTGGATGTGCGCGACGTGGCGAGCCGTTGGGATTGAGCGTTGATGCTGCGCAAGGCAGAAGAGAAGGACGGCGGATGCACGTTGGGAGTACGCGTCGGATGGGGGTGAAAAGTCGACAGCCGCAAAGAATGAAAGAAAGGAGGTGTGTTTAGTCGAGGATCGCGATATTCGATGACATTGTGAAGTGAGACAACGACGGATTCGAAATCAATAATATAAAAGAAGACGGAGATTGAGTTTCGAGAAAAGAAAAAAAAGAAAAAAAAAGAAAAAAAGAAAGAAAAAAAAGAGAAAAAGAAATGCGAGTCGCTCTTCTGCTCTTTGTTGCTCTTTGTTCGCTAGTTCCTCTTTTTCGTCTCTTGACAGTCAACGCCCCGGCAGCAAGGTCGCTGATCTGGTCGGTCGGAGTCGTTCAATTCGGCGTGGGGAGGATGTGGTTGTCGGGGGTGGTGGAAAGGGGATGGGAAGCAGGTGAGGAAATGACGGGAAGAGGTAGTCGAGAGACGGCACGAGATTTTCTTATGATATCTGGTATGGTGCTGGTCGTGGCTTCCTGTTCTGTCTGTTGTTTTTTTGCGCCTTCTATTTTTCTATTTTATGAGTTAATATTTACATTTTCGCATTAATTTTGCGCTATTTTGTTTATTCCTGGGGCTGTTTTGGGACGTTTTGGGATGTTTTACAGCGCTGCCCCGGTCGTGCCTGCTCTGTTTCACGCGCTGAGATGGGTCGCTCTTTCTCTGCTGTTTCCCTTTTAACGCACTTGGGTGCCCGCTAGTTGGTGTCGATCATAGTCCAGTTAGACAATAAGCGGTGCAGTCTACTAACCACACTATATATGCGCGCTTATCGTTATTTGCAAGGCGCCTTTCTGAATGTGACGTGTAGTTTAACTCAATCTATCATGCATTATCTGTAGCCAGTTGTGCACCTTGTCCCTATTGTCTACATATTGCTGCATATTGCTATGTGCCTTGCACGTCCAAAGCCTCGCAACCATGGAGAAACACACCCGTGTTATGGTATGTAGCTCGACCGATGAGGAAATTAATGCTTAGTCAGCTTTAATGACCGATGTGGAAGGCGTCGCGATTTCTCGATTGTCGTGTATAGATTACGTGAGCACCCATCGTGAGACGGCGCTGGCGGTTTCGAAGTGTTTCAGCGGGCTGTGTCTTGTTTGCGGATTCGTGTGAGAGACAGCTGGTAGAGGACAAGACAGCGTGTGGACGATGGAGGCCAGCCGGCAGGGCATACCCATCGGCTTCAGACGAACAGATGGACAGACAACAGAGAGCACTTCCTCCGACTGACACGATATACGCATGCAATAAATGCGCAATAAATGCACGCGTAGCTGATGCCTGAGCACACGACACTCGCCAGGCGTCGTTGCATGGGTGCAGCCTCTAAACCCCGAGCTGGGCTGAACCAAAAACTCCGAATCAAGAGCACCTCCGAGAAGACGCATATAGTCGGGGGTAGCCGCAGTTGCAGTCGCAGCTGGCACGGGCATAATCAAAGCGTGCTGCGTCATAGACCTGGGCCCTGGCCGTCTATCTAGCCTGGTCCATGATGCAATGCGCCAATGCTTTTGTTTTGTGTCCTCTCTTCGTGAAAGACCCGCCTTCACGCCCCCCCCAACCTCTTAGTCCCCACGGCGAGCGCTTGATCCTACAGTTATCAGTACGACGGTCGATTGGTCTAGTTGGTTATGACGGCGCCTTAACACGGCGCAGGTCCGCGGTTCGATCCCGTGATCGATCATTTTTGCCTTTCTCCGGGTTGGCAAGGCTGATACTTTGCGTCTTATTTTGAATCGCATTGATAACTCTCTTATCTTCTTCTTCTCTATTTGTTTTATTAACAACAGCAATCTGACTGTGTCTTAAAGTTGTTCAAGCTTCGAATCCATGCTTGTCTTGATCGCAGTCTTCTCCTCCTGGGTAACTCCTATCTGCAATGACGTGGCTGATGATACGTAGTGCCGCGATGAAATTGCGGGTGGGATCTCTTCGGGACAACGGCGTCAGATGAGCCGTATTTGTTGTTACCTACTCTCGCCAGGCGTTGTCAGCTGGCAGTCGTTATAGACTGTCCGAATTTATCGATAGTATCACACAGATACGGCATCGGCTTATACTATCACGACGCAGACATTTGAACACACAATGACAACGGCTGCTACGCATGGTACTTACCACGATCTCAGATCCATGCAACCATCCGAACAAGTAAGAAGGTGATCCAGCCGCGATGACAGCCCGTTATATATTGTGTCAGCGGCGTGTCGTATCTTGCGTATCCTCGCTCCTGAGCCGGGCAAACTATAGACGGAGAGGGTAATAGTAGGGAGTAAGCGCATCTTGTGATGGCAGAGTGCTGGTGCGTATGAACGATGCGGTTGCCAGCCATCGTGGCCTGCGCAGAGTTGGCCCACAGAGAAGAGATGGAGAGGCCTCGTGTCAATTCGTGTCGATACGACTACGACGCAGCCAAATCGGGAATCTCCGCCATCCTTGCTCAGATCGTGTTCGCGCGGCTTGACCACCATGCAACTCGCAAGTATCCGCTACTATCAGCACTCGATCATGACACCTTCTTCACCGACAAACCCAATACCACGGCAGAGCTAAGATGCTTGCATCCTGCCCGAGATACGATGCAGTTACCTTCTGTGGCTGTCCTGGTTCGCCTTTCTCCCCTGGCCGCTGCGGACCCGAAATGGATCGGCCACGGACTATAAGGGCCATAATCGGAAAAGACATACTTTATACTGATGCAATGCTAACGCTGTCGAGTAGACCCAAAGGAGGAATATTAATCCCATGAGGCCATAAACCGACAGCCTCGGTTTATATCTCTTGTGGTCTGAATACTGCCAATGCTGCTACGATCAGAGGAACTGATACAAAGACAGAAACACAATCACAACACACCGCATCTTGCCATCAATGGGCCGCCATCCATCTCTGCACACTGCGACACAATGTCACACATACCCGAGCATCGCCGGCTGCACAGTCGACAGCACCGACCTCTTAATACCGTTTATTCCCTAGATGCATGGCCGCTAGAAAGTAGAAAATAGCAAAGATATGATGAGATGCCCAAACACGTACCATACGAGCACTGCCGCCCAGCCAACGCAAAACATAAAAAACAATGCGGCGAGTCGTCGTGCAGCGTCCGACACCGTGAAGGGAGCCCGCATTGCCCAATTGGGCCACTCCGCACTCTGCAGCTGCGCTACGACCCCAGCTTGCGCCCCTAGCCACCGAGTATTTCTATTTATTTCTAGCTGCCCAGGAAGGAAAAAAGACGGGGTAAACTACGGAGTAAATGGGGTAGACCAGACAGACAGAGCCAACCTGTCAGCGGCAAGTGACAACGCAGAGCATCAGGTGCTCGCCTTTCGGGGCACTTCCGAGGGCCCAGGCCCTGCATCCATGGGAGTTGCTTGGGCAAGGTCACACTTCGGGATAGCTGTGTTGGGAAACGGCTGCCCAACCGTCTGTCTGTGCTCTGTACTCTTCCGCGAGCTTGGATGGGATGGCTCGGATAGCTCCCTGGGCAGGCAGGAGCTGGCTAGAGTTCCCAATATAGACATAGCTCGTTGGGAAGGGGTGGTGGGCTGTCTCCTTCCGACTCCGACAGACGGTGTTGCCAAACACAAGAGGCCCGTTGGCGGATTGGCGGAAGCGCCATGGCTGGTACCGTAGGTTAAAAGGCAGACAGGCCCGTCTGCATCGCCAAGTAGCAAGGCAGCCTCTTCCAAGACAAACATTGCCCTTTTCTTCTCGCTCTCCTCTCGCTCTCTTCTCGCTTCTCACCGCATCTCATCTCAGCTCGACACCATACTCATATAGCCACAATGGCCGCCCCGATGACATGGCTCGACAAGCTCGAGCAGGAGCGTAAGTCGGTCTCACCACGTCCCGTCCTGTGTGTGCAAGTGACCCAGCTAACATCCCTCAAACAGTTGACGTCGATATTGACTGGATGGACCCGGACTTTCTCCGCTCCTACTTGCCCAAGATCCGCTTCCATGACCAGACCAGCAACCAGGGCTTCGTCGACGTCCAGCTCGACCACCCGTCCAATGCCCAGCTCATCATTGACACGGCGCGTGACGTCAAGGCCGAGCATGAAGACGCCGCCTCCACCAACACCCTGCTCAAGCAGCACCCCCTCTGGGTCGCCATCTACACCCGCATGTCCGTGCTGATGGCCTCCAAGAACGTCGACCTCATCTCCGGCCGCACACTGCTGCAGACCCTGCCCTCCCTGGCGTACGACTACGACGCCACCCTCGCCCACGCCCACCTGTACGCCGCCGAGTTTGCCCGCGTCGGTGTCAGCCGCGACCGCTTCTGCATCAAGATCCCCAGCACCGGCCCGGCCCTTAACGCGGCCAAGACTCTGCAGGCCGAGGGCATCCAGACCCTCGGCACCGCTCTGTTCGGTCTGCCCCAGGCCATTGCCTGCAGCCAGGCCCGCTGCCTCTCCATCTCGCCCTACTACAATGGTAAGTGTGTTAGAGCCAAAAGAAAATAAGAGTGAAAAAAACCCCACTAACTATAAAGACGTCAGAGTGCATGCCGACCGCTCCGTGTGGCCCGAGAAGAAGGACCCCGCCGTCGAGCACCCCAACTCGCCGCGCATCCTCCAGATCCTCGAGGCCTACCGCCGCCTCTACAAGGAGACGGGCCAGGACCAGCCCCTGATGAAGAACGCTAGCTTTGTCAACGCCGAAGAGTCCATGGCCGCCGGCGAGATGGGTTGCCAGTCCGTCACCCTCTTCCACACCATCATCGAGGACCTCGCTTCGCGGCCCTACGACCCCGCCGCGCCCAGCCGGCCGGGAGGCAAGGCTGCCGAGGGCCGCCCCAAGCCCGCGCACCACTACCGCGACCGCCCTGACGTCAACGACCGCCTCAAGCCGCTGCTCGAGGTCGACACCCTGGTGGAGGGCGCCGGCGCCCCCGACTACGACGCCCTGAGCAAGGTCGACTACCTTGCCAACAACGGCAAGGCGCTGGACGCCGCCATCAAGGCCGACGCGCCGGCTGCCGACCGTCTTGTCACTGCGCTGAATTTGTTTATTGATGCCGAGAATAGCAGCAAGGCCAAGGTCGAGAAGGCCCTTGCGGCCGTATAAGTTGTTTATCATGGTTTATCGTGGTGTACCAACAGCTTTTATGAATCACGACTCGTACTATATAATACCTTGAATAGATAATAGAAGAGTTCAAAGTGAATTTAACGTAGAAGATGAACGTGGCAAACAAACCCAAGTGTATCCTGATGTAATAGTCACAGAGAACAAAGTCTGTATCAAATCTTGACGTCAAGCTATCGTGACAGCACGCAGGACGTCAATACATCAAATCAAGATGACAGTGTAAGTGCCGCAAAGCCACGGTCAACGATGAGGTCGGTCTGACTGGTTTGTGACCCCGGCTTAGTGAGGTGCATGAGTGCGCGTTTGCATGTGACCCCATCGAACCCTTTTTGATGCATGATGCAAACGATGCAAACGAGGGCTTACGATGCCTTGGTGGCAAAAGTGCAATCATCAGACGAATCACCCTTCAATCAGTTAATACAAATCAGCAACGCAATCAGCAGCTGATTCAGGCACCACCGAACGACTATAAATATCTGCCTTCCCCCCTCCTCTCTCACGCCTTTTTTTCTCCTCCTTCATCAAATCGACTGCTGCTATTAGGCTCACCACGGGGGGTTGGCCGCGATATATAACAGGAACGCAGTTCTTGGACTCGATATATCCTACTGGCCTCTTGCAACAACTACTTTGCATTGCCCGCGTCGACTACCATCAAAGGCAAATGCCAACCCCAGCGGTCTCACAGGTGACGAGAACATACGCTGTTGCGAGTGCTGCGATCACTGCCGCCGCCGCCACTATGTCGTGGCCAATTCGCAGAGGCAGAGCACAAAGTGATCGCGCTGATCACCTCTTTCCTCCTACTTGAAAAGAATGAGTTGAAGACGTCATCGGTCGACTATAGCGACTGCTCCACCTGATGATAGCCATATCTGGCCTTTTCCAGGACAACATGAACTGCAAGCAGTGATCCAAATAAGCAGTGCTAGACACAAGATCGGACCTGAAAAGACGAGGAGAGTATCTGTGGCGACCAAAGTCGAGTGGACTGTCGTGTTCCTTTGCAAGGATATCACTAGGACTCCAGCCAGACACGCTGCGTCTTACGGTGTCGGTGTCTGCTACTGGCATTATGAGCCGCAACGAGAACATACTTTCCGCTGGGCAAAAACAAAAAAACAGATCGAATGCAAGTCCCGTGCAGTGGTATTTACCTTGGATAAACAGCGCCATCAGCATCAACTACAAAGCACGGTGATCAACTTGACTGGTGCTGCAACCCTGATACGGACGACATCCAAGTCCGAACACACATGCATTCACTTTCTGGATGCAATATCTTTGCGCAGTCGTTGCCCGAAGCCAGAGGCTGGATCTTCTGCTCTCTAAAAACTATGCAGAACCAATCTTCTGCGAGCGTGGGAACTGTACCTGCGTGCCGGCCACGGGAAATGTGCGCTCCCTGTGCCCTTCCCATCCCAGATGGCGAAGCTCGAAAATCGCTGCCTAGCCCCCACGGTTATATACGAGACATCGACCAGCGCCAGCAAATGACGTGATCAAGGCCTGTCACACGATGACGCTTCTGCAGTTGCATTTCGATCGCATTTCGATCCGCCACAAAAGGTCATAACGTGAGCCTTCATCAAAACATTGATATACACCGTAAGCCTACGATTATTGAAACGTAAAAAGGCTAGGCTACCGAGATTATAATTAAAGCTTCGGGCAAAACGGGAGAGGACAACACTAATGGACTCTCCTAGCATGGCATCTCCAAGCCGGTGTCTTACAACGAGCCCGGGGCTCTCATATCCCAAACATTAGGCTGCTCGTCATATTAGCTACACACCAGACATGTTAGCCGCCCAGTGTCCAGGGCAGTGCCATATCAGCTCCCCTAAACTGATACCATCCTCGCAGGATCAAAATCCAAACTGCTGTCAGCCCCCGTATCAACGAACTGCCATCGCAGCCGACAGCACAGCTCAGACCTGCGAATGGGGAAACGCACAGCTGTCATTCTCCCGGCATGAATAGAAAAGGAGCATCAATGCCCCGAAGCAGGCATTTGTGGCTGGAGAAATGACCAATCCATGCAAAGAGGCAACCAATGGAGCAATACTTATTTACATCGTTCCAGGCTTGGAAAATCCTCCGAAAACGAAGCCCATATATGCAATGAAAACAACAGATCCTATGGTTGACTCGACGCCGCCTTGTTTTTCTCGGCTCGAAACCAGCATCCTTATGAGGAAGCATATGGCCTTGGCTAGTCGCTTACGCAGAGAACACAAATACCGCTAGAACACCATCAGCCGATGGCTAGACTACGTTTGCGCACGTCACGGCAGCATTAGCAGCATAGCTTGCAATCACCCACAACAATCACAGTCCGTGAGAGGGAGGATCACATGCGAACTGCGAGTGCTAGGATGGACCACACATCAGGTCTTGTGTGAGAACGAAACGTACACCGACTGCAGGATACGACACGCCAAACATTTAATATCACAAACAAGCAAAAAGATGCAATTCATCAGGTGCTTGTGGTGTGGCGTGTTTGTGTGCCGGTATCAGAATCAATACTGGAAGCCACACGAGGGCGAATACTTGACACTACATTATTCAGTGCCCTCAGTGCCTCGCTGCTGTTAGGGAACGGCAAGAAGACATGCACATGCAAGGTACCCATGAAGAGATCCAAGAGGGACTGCAATGAAACGACTTTTCATCCGAGATGACGCTTCAACAGCTAAACTTGACAAAGCGATCAGGAAACACAATCGTGGAAAAAACACTCATAGCAGCCAAGCGCAAACGATCATAATCACAAGCATAAAAAAGAAAGCCGGATTACTATTCACAGTCCAAGGCCCCCCCCGATTCAATGCCCGCGGCCTTGTGAACACGGGCTTGTCATCAACCATATCGCCATCTCTCTACATCGGTATTTCTCGGAGCGCAAGTCTTCTATTGAAGCGCATCTTGGCTTCAACCCTCGATGATACTTTGGTTGCTCCGCAAGATAGGCTGTCGCCTGTTCATTCTGCCTCGCGAGGTCGCGATCCTTTACAGATCTTGATGGTCAAATGAGGCAAAGAGGATGGACACTTGTTCAGATCAGTGGCAACTTTATGAGGACCTTTCATTCAGCGATGTTTTCCGAATATCACGGCTTCCAACCGAGCATCACATCTGGGGACGAACGCATCACAACTGTACAAAACAGAACGCCTCAGGCATCCGGTATATTGAATACCAGGCTAGAAGAGCCGGCAGGACTGATCGCCGTTTTTACATGTGTGAACACATCGTCGCAATTGCATCGTTGCCTGCATTTATGCCCCGAAGTGGCATGCTTAAAGGGAAAATCATCGGGGATACCATCGACACTCGCAGTTTCCAAGGACAACACGCCTGCCGCTAGCGAAGGAGAAGACTGTACCACCCATGGGGCAGTCCATCTTTCCGATCTCGAACATACGAGTGACGGAGCACTGCTACGCCCCAGAATCACCAAAACAGACAGACTATGAAGTCATCTGATGGGGTACAATGTCCAGATACTGGAAAATTGACAATGTATCCGAGAGGGCATGCGAGCTTGATATGCTCCTGCGACCATCTTTTGGGCTACAACTAAGATCCGGACATAAAGTATCTTTTGCCGGTTGCTTCCGCGGCTGGACGACGATCTGGACGACGACTTCGACGACGGAGTCCAGGATGCTCCTGCTGCGGGCCGCTCTGGCCCTTCGACCCCCCAGGGTCGCTCTCGTGTGGTGGACCGGTCCCCGGCAACGTCCTCTGCTGGT
This sequence comes from Ophiostoma cf. undulatum, assembly GCA_022392935.1. NCBI lineage: Eukaryota > Fungi > Ascomycota > Sordariomycetes > Ophiostomatales > Ophiostomataceae > Ophiostoma > Ophiostoma cf. undulatum. The sequence continues at coordinate 260,478 of JAKRGL010000038.1, forward strand.
TCCTCTGCCCACATCCCAGGATGATGACTTGGTCATGAGCTCTCCCCGATCGGCCACTGCCGCCGCCCGGATTTCCTCGGGTGTCCCTCTGGTTCGCCTCGGCGAGTACACTGCGGCTCCCTACTTGGGCGCACGCTTGCATGTCATTCCTGGCGAAGATGGCAATTTCTCGCACATTCCTCGTGCTCAGACGCCCTGGCCCTGCCAGGCGTGTTTCCGTGCCCAAGTACATCGTGACGCACACGCGCGTGAACCCATTGATTTCCGCTGTGCCACTACAGCCACCCTAGATTCTTCCAAGTGTGGATCGACCACTTGCGCCAAGTCCGGATGTCGCCCCGTGAGTCCCCCTGCATTCCCAGCCATAGGCGTGTGCTAACCTCACAGCTCCCCGCCATGATGGCCGGCGACCTGGACGTCTATTTCCGCTTCGCCCGCCAGACCGGGGACCTCTGCTTTTATCTGGACCTTTGTAAATGATGCAATGTTCGACCAGGATGATTCATAGACTCTCATCCAACTACGCTTGAACCTTACAAGGCTCCAACTCCCTTCATCAAAGGCAAATTCTATCATCCGACAAGAATCGGCATGGCCTACCAATAGTACGTGACGCACAGCCGCCATTCCTGAAGACGCCCATTCATCTCTTCCGCCCGACGTCACGACTCGCAAGTCTTGCCGCCTCGCGGTCTGGCGTCTTGTGCACGGGATCCGGGATCTCTCCATCCAAATTATTCACCAAGAGAAGACTCTGGGAAAACCCAGGCGGTCGGCGCCTGCGGCCCTGGGTATCTTCTGTGTACTTCCCAACCGGAGAAACAGAGTCTTGCAGACGCCGGAAATCACCCCGCGAAATAAACGTTCGGCGCCAAAGCAGACCTGCCGGATGATATACCGGGATGGATACAGTAGTTTTGATTACCGGAAAGCGCTTGGATGCTGCCTTGCATAACGGTTAATGATGTGGTCAACCTTGTATTCCCTCATCAGAAAGAGAGGAACAGCACCGGAAGAGTAGGTCTGATCGCAACTCAACGAAAAGAAGGTATAATCAACGCCTCAGTAACTGTGCTGCATCATATTGCAAACGAGTCTGTCTTTTAGCATATCAATAGAGTCAGACGGCTTCTTGAGTCTGACGTGCAAAAGATTTGTGCTTGTATTCTGCTTACGGGACACGCATCGCTGCTATCGCACAACAATTTCAGAAAGGCCATCTTAATGAACACCCAGAGACGTCTCGGGAACATTTAGGGAGGAGGCTTTTATTTGGCCAGGACACCAGACGCACCGGTGCAAGATGACGGGAGCTCCTGGACGACACGTAACGGCCAGAAATACTTAAGCCGATACACCCATCAACCAAAGAAGACCTAGGTACCCCGGACGCCGAGGAAAGTCTCAGATTACCAGATCGATCAAAACCTTATACAGCATTCATACTTGATCCCAACGGCCAAGCATACAATGAACCAGATCCCGAATGCACCATCTATACACGCGCAAATGCGGGCCGGAACATAACGTCCGCGGGTTTGGCAATGCGTGCTTCAGCCATGGGCAGATTTCCCATCCAGACCGGTGCACACAAGCAGTCCAGACAAGGCATAGCAGTTATATCGTCCTGTGCGGAAATTGGCCAGTCCTAACTGCTTGTAACTGATGAGCGCTCATCGCCCGCATTGCCGAGGTCGATGCGAAGAGGGTGCTGTGCTGGTTTCCGATTTGATTATAAAGGACGACGACAGAAGCTTAAGTGCAATCGGCATGCTACCTGTCGGAAACAAACATTTCCACTACATGATCTGGTTGCCTCTTGAAGATAAGGTCGCAATCATACCAAAGCCTTTGATAATGGTAGCACCTCTGCGTTTACGACTAGCGTTTTTCTGAAAAGAAAAGGCACCAGCAGCAACTTCTGCATCATACACTCACTTGCACTCTTACACCTTACACTTATACCTTACGCACACCTCCATTTATCCTTCTACTTGCCCCCCTACCTTCCGCTTATTTTTCCCACTTCAACCCATGTCTCACATCGCAAGCCAAAATCTCACCGACCAGCTTGCACAATTCTTTACATACACCACCCGTTACAGCGACGAACTTCTCACATCCCCTGAACGACGCTACCTCGCACGCCACGCCCGTTCTCTGGAAGAGACGGGAGGACCCCTGTTCGACATCTCTTGGACAGAAAGCAAAGCAGCACGCAAAGCGGCAGTACGTCGCTGGAGATCCTACGAACACGAGGACCTCGAAGACAGCCTGGCTAGTCTGTCTCTACATTCGCCGCCACAAAAACCCCCCAGGTGCCTTTGTCGAGACGCCTGCTCCGGCCCGCGACTTTGCTTTTACGCTGAAATTCCAGACGGCGTTCCAATCCAAGAATCAGATTACGGGCTGCCGTGTGCGTGCCGATGAAATCACGAGTCTTCCGGACGAGGAGTTTGCGATGTTGTTTGCTCTTTTTTGCGACGCCGTATGGAGTATGACTTAATACTTCTCATCGCCAACCGCGTCTCAAACTGCTACGTCAAGTAGGAACTTGTGACATCTAATCTCAGCATCCTTTTTTTTTAAAAAAAAAGTCATCTGCATGCAATACTTCACGCACTATATTCGTGCATGATATCAGGGTCAGCTAGCTCTGGCTAGGCACCACATCTTCAGTATCGCTCACTTCTTCCCTCGACACAACCTCCACGCTTTACCGTATCACTTACATGGTCGCGATATGCCAGAGAGGGTGGTTCCCTGCCAGACCACGATTGGGAATACAGAAAACGGACACGAGATCGCTCGATTTCATCAAAACGAGCTTTCCATAGACACAACTGGCGACGGTGACCACACAGACGATATGTCCCGTCAACTATCAGTCGGACTAAGATATTGCTGAACGGACCTTTTATCCTTCACGCACGTCCACAGTTGCAGTCCAATCTGGGCAGCGGTATCGAAACTGAGTGCCTCGAGACTGGCAGCCTTTTTATGTGCTAACGTGGTAGCCATTCGGAATGTGACCATGTCTTCTGATCAAGTCGCAGCCGTCATTCAACTTCAGTAATATATCTTCCAGGTACCTCCTCGACGCACTGTTCTGTTGCTACCCCCAGCTATCAGGATGCCGTCGTGGCGACAGCACTTTCATCTTTGACAGGCCTGGTCCAAACACGCGTTCAGCTGTGCAGTTCCTGGCGTCCCCGTCGTTTACTTCGAAGTTTTTCCTCCTTCCTCCACTTCCTACCACCATGACCACTTCCCCTCTCTCCCTCTTCTATCTCACTTGCTCTCGCTCTCATGCCTCAGTTCGCTACTGCCACCGTTCGCCTGCGGTGGGTGGGGAGCTAGGCGGTTTCTTTGACGAAGTCATCCCGAAGACAGTCAAAATGTACAGCTACCACAAGTTCCGCAAAGGACTCGCTGACGCACCTGAGCATGCCAAGTTCACTCTCGCCCACCACATTAAGGTTCTGAATACCTACATCACGTTCGAAAACAATCTAGTCATTGGTGGACATGTCGGCTTCGCCCGCCAAGACACCAGGACTTAAGGATCACCACAAGAGACGTAGGAAACAGAAAAGACAGCAGAACTTATCGTGTTTATACTCGTAACGGCAACATTTGTTTGTCTACCGTTAATAACCGACGGCGCCAACAGCCCGTGGTTTGCCTTCAAGGAGGCGACCGAATTGACAGCTCTAACATCTACGACTTCCACGTCCTAAGGTATACAATTGACGAGGCTAAGGTTACTGTATAATTCCAGCTGTTTCATCTGGCTTTTCAAAGAAAGTCTTTGTCTTGCGTGGTTGATTTAAGCGTGCCCGGCGCCGCCTTACAATCATATATTCAATGAATAGGCGTTGGATACTTTCTAGTATACGCTACAAGGCATACCAAATGACAGGAGAACCATATCGGCCAATTGTCACCAGCCCGCGATGCTGTCTTCAACGAGCATACACTGGAACCACCGGGTGTCTTCTACATTCACGCATCGACGCTTTCCCTCCCGAACGGTGGTGTCGGTATACAGCCTATCTGCTTTGGTCAACGCTGCATCTGACATGGGTAGTCGACAGACAAGCCGGTGTCTATATAAGCATTGTATCATTGTATGTATGACTCCCCAAGTCATCGGGCGAGCACAGCAGCGGGCCTCCGCATATGCAGAACAGCCGAGATGTCACTACCTTTTGGGGATTATCGTTCTTATCCTCTGCGATCTGAGCAGAAGTAGCTTAGTTTATAATACCAAAATAAAACAAAGAATAGAGCAAAAAGTGTAAAAAGCAAAAATAAAATCATATGATTCCGCTGGGGCTCGAACCCAGGACCTTCTGCGATCGGAGTGCATCGGATACAGGTGTGAAGCAGACGTCGTAACCAACTAGACCACGGAACCGGTTATCGATGAAGGTTGTGATGTCGTGATTAGCCATTTCCTGGGCAAGACGACCTGTCGGCAGTTGACTTTACACATTCATCAAGATCGGATTCCACCGGCCGTGATATCATTTTATACAAGACGTTGACCAGTCATATTTGCAATAATCAGAATCAACATGCAACACTAAATAGAAGTAAATAGAAGAGTAAATCGGAAACAATCATTTGGGGGACAAAGAAAGCACTTCAGAACGTGGCCGTATAAACCACATCGAGAGAGATCGGCATTGAGCCCGTAAAAACAGATGGCGACATGCAACCCGGCAGTGGTGACAACGCCGAGATAAGATCAGATACGCGGACACAACATAATGCCGAACAATGTGAGAACTCTTCAGGGGCGGATAAAGTGCAAGATCGTGCATGCATTGGCCCTGCATTTCAATATGCAGACAATACATTCGTATCGTTGGGCCTGAACACGACTCTTTCAAAATACCAGAATACATGGCATGTTCTCAACACCTTATAAAGCTAGCAAATTCTCTTCAAAAAGACTTGCAAACACAAAAGAAAAAGAAGAAAAAAGCTCAAGGGCGGCGATCTGCAGATAGTGGGTTATGTTGCACCGTCGTGGATCTTTGCAACGATGGGTGCATCATTTAGACATCTCGCATCATCATCCATCATGGCGTGCTCGTCGTAGATAGTCTATGCGAGACTCAGAGGAAGAGCACAAAAACAAGGAGTGAAGAGTATATAAGTATATAAGTAGATGGCCGTCCTCGGGTGGCGACGAAAAATGTGCTCACAACGAACGACAACCACAACTCCTCGTCATGGCTTTTCGCGACCGTCTCGTCCGGGCCTATCGGTCATGTCTGTTCCAGATCATCATCGTCGGCATGGTCGCCTTTTGCGAGCCGGGCATCTGGACGGCCCTCAACAACCTGGGTGCCGGCGGTAACGCGAGTGTATGTAGTCTTTTTTATTTATTCTTTAATGCCTTATTATTAACTAACGACCAGGCAACTCTGAACAATGCCGCCAATGCTCTGACGTATGGCCTCATGTCCATCGGCTGCTGTCTGGCCGGCGGCGTGGCCAACAAGATCACGTCCAAATGGACACTCGTCATCGGCGCCGCCTTCTACACGCCCTATGCCGCCGGCCTGTACTGCAACAACCGCTACGGCAACGAGTGGTTCATGCTGCTGGCTGCCGCCTTCTGCGGCATCGGCGCGTCCCTGCTCTGGGCCAGCGAGGCCGCCATTGCCGTGGGCTACCCGGAGGATGCCAAGCGCGGCCGCTATGTCGCCATCTGGATGGGCATCCGGCAGCTGGGCCCGCTCGTCGGCGGCTCCATCTCGCTGGCCCTCAACTACAAGACGGCCCAGGCCGGCAAGGTGACGTACACGACCTACCTCGGCCTTGTCGCGATTTCGGCTCTCGGTGCGCCGTTTGCCCTTTTGCTGTCGCAGCCGCAGGATGTCATCCGCAGCGACGGCACCAAGATCCCGTACATGAAGAAGACGACGCTGGCCAATGAGGCCCGCGCCATCTGGCAGCAGCTGCGGAACAAGTACATGCTGCTGCTGATGCCCGTGTTCCTGGCCGGCCAGTTTGGCACCACCTACCAGTACACCTATTTGGCTAGTAAGTTATTTTCTCCCTTTTTGTGCTCTTTTCTTTGCGACATGATATCATCCATATCTCCAGTACTGACGGACAGCCTACTTTACGGTGCGCGCGCGTGCTCTTGCTTCCTTTTTGACGGCCGTGGTCGGCCTTGCTGCCAACATCACGACCGGCCTTGTTCTGGATGCAAACTATGTCTCACGCACGGCCCGGTCGCGCATCGTCTACATCCTGGCAGCCATCTTCATCACGGCCTCGTGGGCCTGGAACGCGCAGGTGCAGGTCAAGCTGTCCAGCATGGCCACCGCGTCGGGCACGACGCCCGTGCTCGATATTGGCGACGGCAGCCTGTTCGGCTCGGCGTTTGCCGTCTACATCTTCTTCCGCTTCTTCTACGAGGCGCTGCAGACCTACGTCTACTGGCTCATGGCCGAGATCAAGGGCGCGCAACGTGACGGCGACATTGCACGCACGACGGGCATCCTGCGGTCGTGGGAGTCGATTGGCAGCACGATCGCCTACGCCGTCGGCACCACGAGCTGGGGCAACCTCAACCAGCTGGTCCTGGGCTTTGTGCTCTGGGGCGTCACCATCCCGCCGACGCTCTGGGCCATCTACGGCGAGTTCAAGACGCCTGTCGCCGAGGACAAGGGCTACACCACGGACGAGAGCAGCGTCGAGGCACAAGTGGTTGTAGGGAAAGCAGAGTAATGTCTTGATTTTGTTTGATAGCTGATTAAGTTTGGTTATGATTTAAGATCTAGATGTATTGAAATAAAATTTATTCCGTCGAAAATACATTTCAATCCGAAATATTAAATTATGTAAAAGCCTCTACACATAACTAGAGACAGAATATTTCAAAAAATACAGTCCAATATAGCTTAACTCTCTAAAAATATAATAAATAAAAAACGCAATCTACTTAGTAGACTCATTGCTCGCTTGAGTGAGGTATTTCATGCGTCTTACATCGTCATCTACAGATGCGTCATCAAGACACGTGATCTCCGATTGGTCCAAATGGGCTTTATTACCTAAAAAGAGCCCCTTCCTGCCCGGGCTCTAGCCGAAAATCGTTGAAAATCCCCCTCAAACAGCCACTCGGATCCCACGACCGCCCACTGAAAACCAAATCATATTACCCCTCCCCCACTGTGAGTCAATCGCCCCTACGCTGTACTACATATAGCTTCAAACTGGGAAGGAGCAGAGAGGACAAAGCAGAGAAGGAAAGAGCAAGAGAGAGGAGTGAAAATATTTTAATGCAATTAAAGTGTGAATTAATTTAATCCGTCTAGCTCCGTATATCAGCGCCACCAGCTACGGCTCGACTCTCTCTCAACTCTCTCTTTTTTCCTTCGTTTGTTTGGTTTGGCGATTTCGTTCTTTTTCCGACCCCCCATTCCTTTACTTTTGTGTAAGGGATCATCAAACTACAGACGACATGGCAACAATCATTCTCGGGTCGCAATGGGGTGAGTGCGGTAGTGAAGCGTTTCTTTTTTTCCGTTGAATTTCGGATTTGGATTTCGTGACAGCCTTGGTGACGCAGGGACTGCACCTTCCGTTTACGTTCAATTCAGCCTTGCGCGCGTTGCTTACGTGTTTACGTTGTTTGGCTGCATATATCAAAGAAATACTAACAATTGCAGGCGACGAAGGTGTATGTATCACGACTCGCGCCACGACTCGGCACGACTGACAATATTCTAACAACACACAGAAAGGCAAACTTACCGACAACCTGCTGTCCACTGGCCAGTTTGAGATTTGCGCGCGTGCTGCTGGTGGTCACAATGCCGGCCACTCGATCAGGTGAGTGATGAGAGTAGAAGAGAGAGTAGAAGTGAAGAGGGGGGAGCAAATAAATGCACGAGACAAAACAGTCACTAACAGTATAGGACCGCCGGCAAGAGCTACAGGTAGCTTTCACTTTTGCTTTGACTGAAGCAGAATCTCGAGGCAGCGGTTGTACGTCAGGAAGAGAAGAAAAAAAGGGAGAAAGAAACAGAAACAGAAAAAGAAAGCAGAGAGAGAACAGAAAGAGAAAAGGAAGAGAAGAAAAAAAAAAGACAAACGAGAGGAACACGCTGCCTCAGAGACGTCGACGAGGACATACATTTGCTAACATGCCGCTCGGCCTACAGCTTCCACCTTCTGCGTAAGTCTTCTTCACCACTGCCATGATCTACATCAGCTCTTGCTAATCCCAAAGCCTCCGGCCTGATCTCGCCCTCCACCGACAACCTGATCGGCTCCAGTGTCGTCTTCAACTGCGAGCAGTTCTTCAAGGAGCTCGGCGCGCTCGACGCCAAGGGCGTCCCCAACGTCCACGAGCGCATCCACGTCAGCTCCCGCTGCCACCTCAACCTGACCCTGCACGCCGCCGTCGACGGCCTGGCCGAGGCCAAGCTCGGCGGCGAGTCCATCGGCACCACCAAGCGCGGCATCGGCCCGTCCTACAGCACCAAGGCCGCCCGTGATGGCCTGCGCATTGCCGACCTGCTGAGCCCCGACACCGCCACCTTTGAGCGCAAGCTGCGCAGCATGGCCGAGGGCTACGGCCAGCGCTACGGCGAACTGTTTGACCAGTCGGGCTACGACGTCGAGGCCGAGATCACCAAGTTCAACGAATACCGCGAAAAGGTCCGCCCCTACGTCGTCGATGCCGTCGACTACATGTCCACGGCCCAGGCCGCCAAGAAGTCCATCCTCGTTGAGGGCTCGCAGGCGCTGATGCTGGATCTCGACTACGGCACCTACCCCTACGTGACCTCGTCCAACACCGGTCTTGGTGGCTGCATCCAGGGCCTGACCCTGAGCCCCTACAACCTCAAGGAGGTCATTGCCGTTGTCAAGGCTTACGTATGTTTTTTTCTCTTTTTTTCTCTTTTTCTTCTGGCTTCGCGCGTATTATCTTCTTTTTTTCTTTTTTTCTCTTCGCTCCGCTCGTTTTTACCCGCTTGTTTCTACCAATACTAACAACACAGACAACCCGCGTTGGCGGCGGCCCGTTCCCGACGGAGCAGCTCAACGACGACGGCACCAAGCTGCAGGACATTGGCGGCGAGATCGGCGTGTCCACCGGCCGCCGGAGACGCTGCGGCTGGCTCGACCTGGTCGTGCTCAAGTACTCCATGGCCGTCAACCACTACACCGCCATCAACCTGACCAAGCTCGACGTCCTCGACACCTTCCCCACGATCCGCGTCGCCACCGCCTACATCACCCCCGACGGCTCCAAGGTCACCACCTTCCCGGCCGACCTGGGCATCCTGGAAAAGTACGAGGTCGAGTACACCGACTTTGAGGGCTGGCAGACGTCGACCGCCGGTGTGCGTAAGTGGAGCGACCTGCCTGCTGCGGCGCAAAAGTACATTCTTTTCATCGAGGAGTTTGTCGGCGCCAAGGTCAAGTGGATTGGCACCGGCCAGGACCGCGAGGACATGATTGTGCGGTCATAGGCGCGACAGCGAGTGTCGAGCGTCTAGAGTCGGATACGGAAACGCCAATAGATGCGTAGATGGGCCAAATAGTGGCATATAAAAGCGTTAAACATCAATAGAAACGGTACAATTTTGCAATATTATTCAGGGACTAGAGAAAAGGCAAAGACAAAAGGGGAGGCCGTCTCACGTAATATGACAAGGCTGCATCGGGATGCAGGTTGTCGGGCTGCTCCTTCCCTCTGATTGCACCTTCCGTTATCTCATTTCATCTCATCCCATCTCATCACACTGTCTCATTTTAATGCTCACCCCATCCCGCTTATGTCATCTTGAACGACACCCGGCCATAGGGGAGAACAAATCAACCTGTGCAAGGCTGCTTTCTTTTGGAAATCTGTCAAAATCACCAGACGACGAGAGTCGGTGATCCTGCCATGTGTGATGCAGCCAAGGTCGCCAAGGCCGGCGGCTTGGGCGGTGAACAGAGGGGTCTAGTGCTCTGCATCTATGAATTTGAGCAGAATGAATTTAGAACTGACCGAGATGAGATCAAAATAAACGAAATCACCAACAGCACCCCGTATTGATCCTGTCTACAGGTGTGGCAGCCTTGTGGTGATGCGGGGAATCCGACCTGGGTGCCTGGTGACCTAGACCCGACCGCACTCAGCCAGGTCTCGTGGCTCAGCCTTTTCTGTTGATTCTGTTGTGCTGAACGAAGAATATAAGATCATACGAACATAGAAATATAAAAACATTATTGAACAGAGGCTGGGATTGTGTGGGTGATCATTCGCCTGCACAGAAATCACAGTAGCTCAGGAGGACCGTCAGCTGACGGCAGGCCAAAAGAAAGTAATGATATTCACAGCCAAGACAAGACACGGAGGCGTTGCAGGACAGCAGGGGGGGCCTCGACGTCACTGCTGAGCAGCTGGTTCTTATATCAGCTGCCCCCTTTCGTTTCCAACATTCCAAACTAGAGGGGTGTTCTTGCTGATATTTTAAGTTGGGCAAACCCGGCAACAACTCGGAGTTCATCACCTTGTGCGACACTTTCGCGACTCACCCGGATAATTTATAAGACGGCGACGCTGCTCTGATTGCATCCTTTTAACGTCGCCTTGCTTCATACAAAAACAGCTGCAATGGCTTCAAAATCTACAGTGCCCGCGACGGCCGACACAGTCGTCGCTGCAGCGGCCGACCTCTACCAAAAGGGCCAGCTCTACATCCACAGCCACGACGCTGCGCACCCCGGCGCTGCCAACGCCCAGCGCCTGCAGACCGAGACCCGCCAGCAGCGCGGCTTCTCCGAGCTCGAGGCCTCTCTTCCGGGAAGCACCGGGGCCCTTAAAGAAAAAGTCAAAGCACAGCCGACCGCCAGCAGCGCCTCGCCGTCGTCTGTCCTCGCCACAGCCGGCCGGCTCCTGGGCAAGGCAGCGCCCCGCCTCGCTGGCCTCTTTGACTACATTGCTGGAGGCAAGCCCAAGACGCGGCCCGTGTCGGACAAGGACTGCGTCTGGCTGCTGGACAATGTGGCGTATTCTGTTGATAGCAAAAACGGCGGCAAAGAATCGTCATATGCCGCAGAGTATGTCGTCGCCGTCATGTCGCAGCAGCCCGAGTGTCGCGTTGTCGATGCAGTTGCCACCGTCGCCGAGAAGCTGGGCCGCAGCGGCGACGACGACAGCGACGACAACGTCGCGGCCCTGCAGACCATTGAAGAGCGCATCATGCCCTTTTTGCAGGAGATCCTGCCCGGTCGGCAGGTCCATGCCCTGCACGGCGACGACTACGACTACCGGCTGCTGTTCAGCCCGGGCGGCCGCAACGGCCTTAGCAGCGACATCCGGGAACTGCCCCACAGCCGGCCCGGCGCAGTTGTTCCGACGCGCGCCCAGGTGCCCTGCGGCGCTACGGGATTGTTGAAAAGCCACACCTTTTTCAGCGCTCCGGGCGCCGGCTGGGGTGTCATTTCCGACGTTGACGACACCATCAAGCGCACCATGACCAGCGACCCCGTGGGCATCCTCCAGACGACGTTTGTCGAGGAGCCGACGCCCATCAGAGGCATGCCGGATCTATACAAGCATCTGCACGCACACATTGGCGCCGGCGCACCGTTTTTCTACCTGTCGGCCTCGCCGTACAATCTGTATCCCTTTCTGCGCGAGTTCCGCGATCAGCACTACCCGCACGGCGCCCTGATCCTGCGCGACGCCGCGCTTATGAGCGTCTCGGGTCTGCTGGCCACGCTGACGCTGGGCACGCAGGCATACAAGGTGGACCGCATGCACAAGGTGCACGGGTGGCTGCCGTCCAAGACGTTTATGTGCATTGGCGACTCGACGCAGAGCGACCCCGAGTCGTACGGCGAGATGTACCGCAGCTTCCCCGGCTGGATCGGGCTGATCCTGATCCGCAAGGTGACGGACATTGCGGCCGTCGGCATGGCGGAGAAGAACGACCCGGAGCGGTTTGAGAAAGCCTTTGAGGGCGTGCCGCAGGACAAGTGGTACGTCTTTGAGGAGCCAGAGGAGTGCTATGCGATTGTGGACAAGGTGTTGGGCGTCGGTAGGCACGCGTCCGTCGACGATGATCAAGTTGACGTTTGAGCTGGCAGTTCAGCAATTGTAGTGTATATAGTGGTACAAAGCGTCAATTTACGATTTATAGTGTATTACAACCAAGTAGTGTGTCTAGCTGTACAAACGTACTAAAACACTATTCTCACTGTGAATATATTTTGTCACCGCCTTTATTTTCGTAATGGCTGATTCTGCCGCCTAGCTAAGCTCATGCTCAACGCGACGACATCATCAGCCGTGAACAATCTGCACAAGGACGCGGCAAGAACGACAGACTGCGGATCAACTACTCGCCGTCAAACTCCGACGACTACCCCACTACTGCACTGTCCTAATGGCCGCCGGCCGCAAGGGGAAACCCTCCGCCCCGCCGCCGCCGCTGCGCACCCTCGTCGTCGACAATGGCGGCTACACCCTCAAGGCCGGGTTTGCCAGCGCCGAGGCAGACGCAGACTTGCCCGTGGTCGTGCCCAACTGCATCGCGCGCGACCGCCAGAAGCGCACCTACATCGGCGCCGAGCTCGACCAGTGCCGCGACTTTGGCGAGATTGTCTTCCGGCGGCCTGTCGACCACGGCTACATTGTCAACTGGGACACGCAGCGCGCCATCTGGGACAACACCTGGGGCGAGACGGCGAGCGACTCCCTAAAGGAAAAGCTGCAGCACGACCCGGCCGAGACCCGCCTCATCCTCACAGAACAGCCCAACGGCCTGCCGGCGCTGCAGACCAACTGCGACCAGATGGTGTTTGAGGAGTTTCAGTTTTCCAGCTACTACCGCGGGCCGGCGGCGCAGTTCAATGCGTACTTGAATCCGGCAGGTGATGCGCCGTCCGAGTCTGCTGCGAAAGAGCAAGCATCTGCCCCCGAAGTCTGCCTCGTGGTCGATGTCGGCTACTCCTTCTCCACAGCCACGCCCGTCCTGCGCGGCCGCCCTGTCCACCGCGCCGTGCGCCGCCTCGACGTCGGCGGCAAGCTGCTCACAAACTACCTGACGAAACTTCTCTCCGTCCGCCACTACGACATGCGCCACGATGCCTACATTGTCAACGAGATGAAGGAAAAGGCCTGCTTTGTATCGCTCGATTTCCACGCCGACCTCGACAAGACATGGCGCGGCCCGCGCGAGGCTGTCGGCGAGATGTCCGCGAGCAAACGCCGCCGGCTCGAGTCCTGGCGTTCCGGCAGCGACGGCATTGCCAAGGAGTACGTTCTGCCGGACTACTACGACACGAACAACCTGGCGGCGCGCGCCAAAGGAGTTGTGCGGGACTACGACCCGGTCGCCGAACGTGCGCGGAAACAGCCGGGTGGTAACCCGCTGGGCGAGGACGTCATTGTCTTGAGGAACGAACGGTTCTCGGTCCCCGAGCTGCTGTTCAACCCGAGCGACATTGGCCTGGAGCAGCCTGGCCTGCCGGAACTCGTCAGCCAGTCGGTTCGCGGCTTGCCGGTGGGGTTGTGGCCGGCTGCGCTGGCCAATATTGTCGTGGTCGGTGGATGTGCCAACCTTCCAGGCCTGGTTGAGCGGCTGCAGAAAGAGCTGCAGGCGCTGATGCCGCACGAGCTGGTGGTGCGCGTCACCCGGCCGGCCGATCCCATTACGTGCACATGGCGCGGCGCGTCTCGGTTTGCATCCCTGCCTGAGAATGAAGCCCTCCTCAAGCGCGTGTGTGTCACAAAGCAAGAGTACGAGGAGCACGGTGCCGCATGGGTGGCTCGCAAGTTTGCCACCGGGGCTGGACTGGGCGAATTCGATTGAGGACACAACAAAATAAGAACTGGAGAGATCTTTTCAACAGTCCCAGCAGTAGCCTGCGCTCGGCCTAGGCTGCCTACTCAAGTGCCGCGCCGTTACCTCACTAGTGAGCAACACCGAGCAGAAGCTACATGGCATACTCCGGTCCATAGCTGAGTCTCCCTGCCCATGTGTGTTCGAGATTGCCCAGCAGGCTGAAGTGCAAAGGCATAGGTCATATCTGCGAGCAGCTCGCAGAAGCTTGGTTGGTATCCGGAGGAGCTGTCTTTCGAAACAAACATGACATCTATCGGATGTATGGCACACAATCATATACACCGGGCGCAGAACAGGGAAGAGCAGTGTCCTATATAACAGAATATATCATTGAGTGGAATGTAGCCATAGCCTGGCGTACCTCAGACGCCCCTAGCCAAGGTGTTGCAAGATGTCAAAAACAAGAATAGAACAGAAAAATAGACAAACAAATCAAAAGCTATAGCCAAAACTGAATATTCGACGCTTCTCGCTAAACCGAATGCAAGTCATGATAACGCTCGCTATCGAGATCGCCAGACTATCGAGAACGCTGGACGTAGTTAAGAGCAAAAACAAATATGCATGAGATGAGATGGTCCCCCCCCCCAAAAAAAAAGAAAAAGAAAGAGAGCGCTGCCAAATGAAAGCAACGCTTTTAAAAGTCATAAGTCGTAAACGTGAGAGGAGATATCTGAGAGGAGATGACGATCTGCCGTGGCCAGTACTATGTACTGATACTGTCATCAGTACTGGCTAGTGAGAGCGGCCCTGCGGAGTGGCTATGAGACAAGATGTTAGCGTTCGGCAAGTTCGGCTGTAGCGTGCGTTGGCTTGCAACAGGGGACGGGCAGACGGGTCGCTGGCGGGCTGGCTGGGCTAGTCGTAGCGCCCTTTTCCAGCTGCAGGGATGGGGAAAACCGGAGAGAACCCGGGGAAGACGAAAACAAGAACATATATATAGACGAAGACAATTCCCATCTTGTTTATCCTACTAATATTGGAAACATACCTGCGGAGGACGATAGACTGGCACACTGCACCCTACATTCAAAAAGGCGGTTAGTTTCAACGACAATGCAACAAGACGAAAGATAGCAAGGACTTGACGAACAATCACACTATACAACAGTTAGCTAGGAACATCGACGACGACAAACACAACACGGCAAGAAGACTTACATGAGTCGGAGTGCATCCGATGTTATGGACGAGGCAGTACGACTGGCGGCATTTTTTGCAGTTATTTTCGGTTTTGGCCAAACAGTCAGGGCACTAGACGGTGGTCAGTACAACAGCACGACACGTTTCGAGGGAGGAATAAAGACACTTACAGTCGAGCCGCATTCACGGCAGCTGTACTTCATAAGAGGCTTTTCAGTTAGTACAGGTGGACCTAACCGACAACATGCAACATTCAAAGCATCGGCATCCTCACCTCATTTGAGCCATCACCATTGACGGAAGCAAGTCCGAAAACAGCACTGTCCGGCAGACACGACTCGCACCACCAACGCGTACAACATGCACACAGCCGACCATACACACACCATTCACAACGGGCAATAAACCGGGAAGGGGTGGGTTGGTGGTTCTCTTGGTGATGTGCGTGGTGAGGACGCAATGACTCGCCGTCTGGACACATGGCAACGCGGACTTTGCTTGAAAGACGCGGCGGTGGCCACAGCAAGGGGAACTGCGAGCCGACACCAGCACCGGCAGTAGCACTACCGCCAGGTCCATGGTCGTCGCCCCATGTCGTCCAGCCCTCGGGAGCACTACCACAGCCCGCACAACCATCGAGAGAGAACGTGGCCATGGAAGCTTGCGTGTCGGGCCGTCCAGCAGGCAGGCGACTCAGGGGAATACGACGCAAGTCCAGGTCGGTAGAGTCAATGTCGATGCCCGACACCTTCCCAAAGGCCGACGAAATGGCATGCCGTGGGCCATTGCATAAGACACCATTAAAAGCAAGCTTGCCCTGGCAGGCCAACAGCGTGTCTGCCCACATCTCGCCTTCTGCGGCTTCTCTGCTTGGACTCATGACCCGGCCATGCTCGCGGTACCACAGGTCACTGGTATTCTCAGTCCCCGTCTCGTCCTTGCCAAAGAGATAGAGTCCCTTGAGCTTGGGGACAGTGCCCTGGTCTCCCTGGTTGCAGAGTGTTTTCAGAAAACTACAGAGGGTCTCCTTGTTCAGCGAGGGGGTGTTGCGCAACGACATGATGCGCACATTGCAGCTGGAACTGGTCAGAAGATGGCAGACCAGCTCGACATCGACGTTGGTGTTATCGAGAATCATGGTGTTGACGCTTGAAAGCCAGTGGCTGTTGTGCAGGCTGCTGAACACGTCGTGGTAGGGCCCGAGACGGTACTCTGGCAGCTCGCACCACTCAGAGCCGTTGTGCTTGTGCCGTAGCAAGCTGGCTGACACGGCTGCTGGTGCTGTGCTCTGTGCAGCCGACAAGCGTTGCAAGCGCGTCAGGTCGAGATACTTGAAGGCATACGGTGTACCATGAACCAAGGCATAGAACGCCCTGCTCGTTGCCGCGAGGTGCAGCCTGTCGGCCGCTGAGACAAACGGGGTGACATGTGAGAAGATGAGCGAGTTTGTCAACAAGTGAAGCAGCGCTCCGGGTCTGGGATAGTCGGCATCGTCCAGGTCGACATCGAGGTCAGGCTCGCTGTCGCTGTCGATGCTCATGGAGTCGACCGAGCTGGTCTCATAGTTGCACAGGAACTTGCCAATGTCATACTTGGCAAAGTAGTCGTACTTGACATCAGCCTGCCCTTTGAGGCTGGGCTGGGTGAGTTCTGTCGACCATGGCGGGCTTGGTTCAGGCACGAGCGTGAGAAATGTGAGCATCGTTGCGTAGGAGAGTGAGTAGATGGGTAGACGTAGATGTGCGTAGGACAAATGGCGTGATCGCAGTGTAGATGGTGAGTCGTGGACGTCGTGGCAAGGAGGGTGAAGAGAGAGAGACAAGGTCGACGATGCAGCAGCCTTATAAATAGACACTATCGTCGATAACAGTCATAACAGTCTTGAAAGTCTTAGCAGTCCGGGGTTGATATCAGTAGAGTCCGGGGAAATAGGAGACGGGGCCACCCTGGCGCAATATGTGGTATGGAATGGTATGGGGGATGTGGGAGTGGCATGAGCTGGCGAGTAAGATGAATATGGGTGGTGTGGGGGCGGCGGTATGAAAGACGGGGGAAACAACGAGAGAGGGAGACAGGATAAGGAGAGAGAGAGACGATGATCAGAGGGCAAGAGCAGCGTCTGAGCCAAGACGGATCATCAGGCAAATAGGGGAGGATGACTGTAGACGGCAGGAGTGGAAGATCGGGGATATCAATAGTAGAACATTAAATGATATAAATGATTAAAATGGTGAAAATGGTATAAAAGAACGAATAGGCCCGGTCGAGGAAGGCGTGACCGTACGTCTCGGGGACGGATGCTCAACAAATGCAGGAGCGATGCAGTCCGACTCTGTAAATGGCAGGGGCAGCCGGCGCAAAATAGAAGGAGTAATCACAGAACGAACAAAAAAAGAAGGAACGACCCCAGATTCAGCGAGATTTTAGCGACTAGCAAATCGAACAGGATCTAACAGAATCTAGCAATTAGTGCTAACTAAGAGAATTAATTGCTGCAGACCGCGCGAGGCGAGCAGCGGACAACGGCGCCGAGATCGCGAGCTGCTGTAGGGTGACCTGGCACAAAATAGAATAAATCGACTTGGGGGGAGATACTCCTTTCACAGCCTGTGCAAATCAGATCTGCACCAGAGATGGTTTCCAGATTGCCTCTTTCCATTTTCCTGTTCTCTTGGCGCTTGCTTAGCTGAACACAAACCAAAGCACCAAAACACCAGAAAGGCAAGTACGCGGAAAGCGTCCAGCCCGACGCTGCCGAGAGAAGGTGAGCTTGAGAAGGAAGGTGCGAGGGGTGTCTGTCTGTCTGACTGCATAGGCTCTGGATTGGCTGGGGTGGGAACGTGCTTTGGGCACGTCCGTGTGTGGAAGGAGCGAGCGTGCTGGGCGGGATTGCCCTTCGCGGCGCCCTTCTTTCCCTTTGTTTTACTCGTCCTTCTTCAAAATGACAGGTGAGAAATCGTAACAGATTCTGCTAGTCAATACAGTGTAGAAAAGGAAGGAACGGCTAGGCTAGGCCAGGGTGCTTTATGCAAAAGTCAAAGTCGGCCGGACTGGGAGGAAAGGACATAAATGGACAAACACAATCGCCGCAACACCGACACTGGCTGTAAGCCTGTAACCGTGATTAGCGCCGGTGTGGGGGTGCTACAGGCTCTCTACATTATGTAGAGTCTCTGTACGAGTACGGTATCTAAAGTGTAGAACGTAACGTCCGGTGGGGCATTATCAACTCTTGATGAAAGTTATTAGAAGGGAGCTTCAGCCAATAGGACAGCGGGGTTTCTGCCTTGCTATGCTAGCTCTTTACCCATGCCAGCCGACGCCGGTTCACCAGCATCAGTGACGCCACCACCATCGACTCGCTGCAGTATATCTTTTGGTATATCCAACTCTCGTCGCCATGGCCTCGGAAGACGAAATCTACCGCGAGTCGTCGCAGTTCCGTCTGTGGTCGTTCTCGCCGCCGCAGCTGGCCACTCTGCGCGCCCAGACCAACGAGCTCGCCCACACCAGCATCGAGCAGCGCCGTCTCGACAAGGCCCGGGCACAGGGCGACGACGCCGCGGCGTCTAGCCCCGACTACCTAACGCCTGCCGAAGAGCGACTGCTGCTCGACTTCTACACCGTGGAGCTTCTGCGCGCCGCCAAGTTCACCGAACAGCCGACCGACGTGCAGGCCACGGCCGCCGTCTTCTTCAAGCGCTTCTACGTCACGCACAGCATCATGACCTACCCGCCCGCGTCGCTCTTCAAGACGGCGCTCTTCTTTGGCGCCAAGTCCGAGGGCTACTACCACAAGCTCGACGGGTTCGCCGAAAAGTTTCCCAACACAAAGGCGGCCGACATCATGGCGGGCGAGTTCCTGCTGTGCCAGGGCATCCGGTTCGCATTCGACGTCAAGCACCCGTACCGCGCTCTCGAGGGCGCCGTCATGGAGCTGCGCAGGCTGGCCGATCTGGATGCGGCGCGGGGTCCGCCCGTGCAGGGCCAGGCCCCGGGCCAGGCGCGGTCGATGGTTAGCGACACGCAGGTCTCGGCCGCGCACCGCCGCGCGCGCGAGATCCTCAAGTTCAGCCCGCTCGTGACGGACGCCTACTTCCACTACACGCCGTCGCAGATCATGCTGGCGGCGCTGTGGCTCGCCGACCAGGCGCTGGTGGAGCGACTGATGCAGGAGACGTTTTCGCGCCCGGCATCGCTGGATGCGACGCCGCTGCTGCCCGGCGGCGCTAATGCGTCCAAGAAGAAGAAGAACGAGGCGGAGTGGGAGCGCGTGAGCGGCGGCGAGGTACGCGAGCGCGTGATGAACGCGATCGAGGAGTGCAGCCGGCTGCTGGCGACGGAGCTGCCGGAGCGCCTGGAGGAGTACTGGGGCACGCCGGAGGCGGTGGCGGTGATCAAGCCGCTGTCGCGCAAGCTCAAGAACTGCCGGGACCCTGACCGGATGAACCTGGTGGCGCTGCAGCAGGCCAAGAAGGAGGGCGCAGTCAAGACGTACAGCAAGACGGCGGGCGTGTCCAAAGGAGCAGGGGGCGGCACTGCCGAGGGCGACGGGGCCGTGTTTGGCAAGAATGTGAGCATGGTACCGGGCGATGGCGCACCGGGCGACAGCAGCCACGAGCCCAAGCGGAGAAAGGTGCTGGACGATCCGTTTGGGCCACCACTCGGGTGATTCTGCCCTTTTGATGTATTGATGTCTTGGCTATTGCATGTACGAGTATGATTACGACTGGAGTACGGTGATCTTTTCTGTTTTATTTATTTATCTCTTCAATTGAATGGAAACAATTCATTTCAGCATTCAGCAGCTTTTGCTATTCCTATCCTCGTCGACAGATCAAAGTTGACACCGCCACGTAGCACGTTGATCATCCTCGTTCTGCATCTTGGCTGTTTTTTCTCTTGTGTTTTTTCTGCATGTTGTCTCGCACAACAATCAAAGGAATGCCAAGACTAGCATTATTCTTGGTGATCGCCTTGTCTATCTACCCAAAAGAAGTCTACATACTTCTCTCTTCCTTCTTTTCGGGCAGCACGTCCAGCTCCTCGTAGTGCCGCCACACGCCGTTGCCGTAGGGAATGCGCCGGTCGCTCTCCAGGTAGGCGGCAATCTTGGGCCGCGCCTTGACGGCGTCGTACAGCGCAAACACATCCTTGTACTTGCCGGCCGCTCTGAGAGCAGTCACCGCCTTGGTGAACTGGTGCTGCGTGCCGTCGATGCACTGGAACAGCACGAGGTCGGCGTACGTCAGGCTGGGCCCGAACAGCCACGGCTCATCCTTGCTGCCGGCTCTGCTCGCCTTGTTGGCCCGCACCACGCGGTCAAAGTACTCGAGGTACTTTGGCAGACGGTTGGTGACAAACGAGATGCTGCGGCGCAGGGCCTCGGGCTTCTGGTCCTCGTAGTAGAGCGACGTGCAGATGGGGTGGTGGCAGTCGTGGATCTCGTTGGACAGGCCGTCGAGCGCCGTAAGCACAATTGCATTCAGCCGGAACAGGTCGTCGCTGCCGGCGGCCGGGCCGAGTCCGAGCTTGGGCGCGAGGTACATGAGAATGTTGGGCATCTGCGCGATGCGGACGTCGCCGTGCTCGAGGATGGGCGGCGCCAAGGGCGGCGCGTTGTGCTCATCACCGAGGTTGGCGGTATCGATCTGGGCGAGGACCTGGGGCACGGCATCGTCGGTCTGGGCGACATCCTCAAATGGGACGCCGGCCTCTTCAAAGAGCAGCCGGATGGGCTCGCCGCGGCCGGGCAGACCAGGCCAGTAGATGAGCTTGTAGACGTCCGTCTTGACACGCTTAGCCACTGGGGAAGACATTGTAGCTGATAGGTGAATGTTTGTTGTATTGTTTGTGATTACAAGTAAAGTGAGGGGGAGATGGTGAGATGCTGCTGGACATGAGTGAGGGGCAGCCCAGGATGACCTGCCTGCTCAGCTGCGGTTATGTAAGATCAATACGAGAATACGGCATTTCTGGGCTCCTTCCTATTTGCGTATGCACTGTCTATCATCTCCGAGGAAGCTAAGATGGCAGGTGCTAGAACGTCATTGCATGACTCGACGTGGTCGATTATGTCATCATTGTTGACCTAGAGGATCGGATTTATAGACTACACGGTAAATGCATGACGGTTTCAATGTTTTCTATATGTAGACTTAGGTTGCAAGCAATTTATCCACCGATTATTATTTTGCTATGCTCGATCATGATAATCAGTTGCTAATTGCACGGTAGATGCCGGCTTTGAAGTTTGTGGTTTCACTGCTTCTCGGGTCACCGTTCGCAGCAAATAGCTTATAATTCCCTTAAGCAGCACACGAAAAGTCGCAGCTCAGACCCGACTGCGTCGTGAGAAGCTCCGCCTTGCACAGCGCAACGCCGCTGGCCTGCGCAACACAGCAGCCCGAGGCACAGTCGGCCTTGGACAGGCACTGCCCGGTGATGAACTGCGTGCCCGCGCCCGTACCGACACTCTCACTGCCCGCCAGCGAAGTGTCTACTGTGCACTGCGCCGAGCCGGCAGTTCCTGAGGCTGCTGCGCTGGTCGCGGCAGGAGGAGCAGCGGCGGCGGCCGACGTAGTGGCTGCCGGAGTGTCTGTGCTGGCGGCATTGTCGCACGTGGCATTGCAGCTGAGGCCGGCTTCGGTGGTGACCAGCTCAGCCTTGCACAGGTTGGTGCCGTCGGCCTGGGCAACACAGCATCCGGAAGCACAGTCGGCCGCGCTGAAGCACTGACCGGTGATGAATTGAGTGCCGGCGCCTGTACCGACGTTGGCGCTGCCGGAGAGAGCGGTGTTGACGCTACACGTGCCGGAAGACACCGAGGCGGCCCGATTAGCGACGGCGGTAGTCGAAGGAGTGCACGAGGCATCACAGCTGAGGCCGGCTTCGGTGGTGACCAGCTCGGCCTTGCACAGGTTGGTGCCGTCGGCCTGGGCAACGCAGCATCCGGAAGCACAGTCGGCCGCGCTGAAGCACTGACCGGTGATGAATTGAGTGCCGGCGCCTGTACCGACGTTGGCGCTGCCGGAGAGAGCAGTATTGACGGTGCACGTTCCCGAAGAAGCAGAAGCAGAAACAGAGGCAGATGCGGCGGGAGCAGCGACGGCGGCAGCCGATGTAGCAGCTACAGCAGCCGACGACGATGCGGCAGCTCCGCCATCGCCAAAACCACAGCCGGCCTTGCCGTTGACGTTGGCGACATCGAAGCCGGAGCAGATACCGGTGGCAGCGCCACCGGAGATGAAAGCACAGCACGAGTGGACAGTGGCCTGGCTGCAGTCGGCGGTGCTGAGACAGCCGCCGGTGATGAACTGCTCGCCCTGGGCGTTGCCGACGAGGTGGTCGCCGTTGGGGTCCGGGGTGAGCGGGCTGGGGATAGCGGAGACGGCAGCGATGACTGGATGTTAGATCGGGCGGAGCAGAGACATTGCAGGTGTGTAGAAGAGACTTACGAGCGAGGATAGCGGAGAAGCGAGCCATTGTAGGGTAGTGAGTGGAGTGAAATAAAAGTAAAATAAATGAAAATAAAGTGAATAGGAAGGGTAGAAACGACAGGAGAAGAGAAGAAGTATACAATAAAATGAAATAAAACCGTCAAGGTGTAGTAAAGAATGAAGATGAACACAGTTCAGTGACGCCGGGTCAAACGAAGTGAAGATGAGAAGAAGAAGAGAAAGAAAGAATGAAGAAGAGATGATGGACGAAACAAGATGAAGGCGAGGGAAAACTACGACAACAGGAACACACGTTTATATATCAATGTCTGTAATCGAGATCAGGCAAACACATTAACAGGCAAACACTTAAACAGGCAAAGATGATGTGCTGCGAATCTGTGTGCATCGGGTAGAAGAGTAGAAAATCTCTGCGCATGGTTCATGCCGTGCACATCGCCACAGCCCCGACCACGCTGCAGCCTGCTGGGTTATTCTTTGTTTTATGTTTTATGTTATATCCATATTTTATATTTGATTGTTTTACTGTTAACTATTCTACTAGTTGTTACACTTGAGTACGCCATGATCGGGGCAGATCGCAGGCTTGGGAAGAGAAAGGGAGGAGAGGACACGGACGACCCAGCGCCGGGATGCTACATCTAGGCAGAACAAATAATCATACCCTGCTATGTACAAGACAAGACAATGGACAATGAACAATGCGAGGCACAATGAACTCGACCATGCACATTGTAGTTGGCGGCGTCCGTGCAGACGATGCATTTGTTGTCGCAGGACCAGGGGCAAGGGGCACGGGGTTGTTGGCGGGTATTAGGATGCAATAGTATATAACAAGCTATGTAGGTAGGTAAGCATAAGTGTGTGGAGATATATGGTCTGTTGGTGTTAGCACCGGGGAGTACTGTCGGCTTCCACAAAACTTAGACTTGACTCGATGCCTCGACATCGACATCGACACAGACATCGCCAGGCTGGTCTTGTTTGATCAATCAGCCACCGCGCTGGGCATGCATCCTTGCCATCTTGACGCCGGATCGCGGTGTCCGGAGGATGGGTAGTGAGACAAGGCCAGTGGCGGCCATTTTTGTTGCAGACGAGGCCGACGGCATGAGGTGAGGTCTGGGGGGTCTAGGGCCTCGAGGATGGAAGGATTCGGAGATGTTATTGGAGTAGACATCCGGCGTCTAGACTGCAGTTAGACGACGATGGTGAGACAGTAGATGCAGCTCGAGAAGTATAGCGTAGTTGTAGTGATGGTTGGTGATGGTGATTGTGATGATGGTTGTGATGGTGGTTGTTCATCGGCTCTGGGATGGACTCAAGGACACGCAACTATCGCCTCAGCAGCCCATTATCTGCCTATGCCTATCTACTATGTATCTGCCTACAGATCTCTTGTTTCCTGATGTTTCCCTCCGTTTAGTATTTCGTCTCTTCTTCCGATGTTTCTGCGCTGTTGGTTGATCACGGGGCATGCTCTTGAGATGTTTCTCTGCATCAATCTTTAATTCCACTTGATCTTCAATTCTTGATGCATATATGCTAGCGCTGCTTCTGCCTGCTCCTTCCACTTCCTGGCAACCCTGCACTGCGGCTCTTATTGCGTGCATGCTCTGGTATACCCCCGTTGTTTGATTGCTCCCTCAGCCCCCTGTCCTCAAACCCAGCTTATTCTTGTTTGTGGTATTGTTGTTGAATGTTGTTATTGTTTCTGTTATATTTTGCTAATGAATACTCAACAACTCTGCCATGTAGTCCGACTCGCACAAGTTCATCCGACTCGGACTGATCCTCATCTGCATCTATTATCATCCCCATCCACCCCATCCATCCCATCCATCCTTCGCCTTGATGCCTCAACTGATCCCTCAATCCTTTGTTTGACCTCGAGTAAAAGCTGCATGCCGAGAGCCGTTCTCCAATCACTACTGGAATCGCCTCGTAATGCCCCGACTTATTACCCTGCTCCGAACAGACCTCGACAGACCCTTGCACACATTGTTTCATCCCTGCTGCTTTGCCTTCTACTACATATAATGTACCATCACAACAACTCACCCCTCTTCTACTACATCCCTCTTCTTCCACTTCCAGGCCGTTTGTTTTGGAAATCAAACTGCAAACATCTGTTGCTCCGACCCCATTATGCATCTCGTCACAGCCAGCCATGGTGACACTCTGTATTGTCGGGCCTCATTGCTTGTGCAACGTTGTATCGCCTTCTAGAAGACGTCGTCTCGTTTTCATGTCTGGTCTCCTCTAGTCTGGCCGTTGTTTTGCATCACTTGCGATGCGCTCGTCTCAATGTCTGGATTGGCCATGCTGGCGTCTAATCCAGCAGTTTAATATTCGGAGACAGAGCATCCGATGATTATTGTTGGTTATTTCTTGCATTTGTATTTTCATTTTCATTTTAGTTGTTCATATTTAATCTTATTCAATAAAATTGAAGACTCTATTTTCTAATTTGGATTGTTTTTATTTTATTTTATTTTATTTTATTTTATTTTATTAATTTATGTTTTTCTTTCTTTCTTTCTTTCTTTCTTTCTTTCTTTCTTCTTCCACTCATGCTCATCCTTTTTCAAAGATTACCAATAAAACCAATCAACTCATTCCAGCTCATCTTCGAAATTCCATCACTAAAAGAGCCTCCTTTCGCATCATCATCTTCATCTTAAAGCTTCTCCTGTTTCTCCTCCACTTTATCAACTTGCGCCTCTTGGCAGCATTTCGGCTACCCCCAGTTGGCGCCACCCCCGTCACAGCCCTACCATCCAGCGGCCTCCAAGCATTGCCAACCCGCTAGTTTGCCTTGTCCCGGTCGCATACTACGTATGTCGTGCTCTTTGGCTGTGGTATGCTGCGTGTAGGCCGTAAGGCTGACCGGCATGTGATAGCATCTGATAATGCCGATGGGGGTTGATGATCTTTGATTGTGATCTGATTGTGATCTGATTGTGATCTGTGATTTATGGTACCAACCGAGTTGAATCTATGCATAGTACAGTCGCTGCTACGCCGCAGGATAGAGCCTATCCGTACAATACGTAACGGCAACAGAATAAGAGCATAAGAACTAATTAGGAAGTAAGAAAGAACGCCCCACGGCTGAGCTAGGCCGCCTCGCCGCTACCGCGTGACTGCCCCTTTCGGCCTTTTGTCACAGCTCACGTCATCAAGCCGACGTCCTTCTCACGTCTGCACCTCCCGCGCCTCGCTCTCTTTATTTCCTTTGTCTTCTCGTCTTCCTCCCGCCCTCTTCCCCCTTTGCACCAAAAATGCAAACCAAACGCACCTCATAATGGACTTTCTGCCTCCGCCGCCGGGCCCGCCCCCGCTGCTGTCCCCCGCCGCCCTCCACCACCTCTGCACCCACGGCTACTACGGCCTCGACCTGCCGCCGCACCTCGCCGACCAGTACGCCGCCCTCCTCGAGCGCATCGATGCCTTCTTTGCGCAGCCCCTGCACGCCAAGCTGCCGTACCGCCCCGGCGTCGACAAGCTCGGCCCGCCCGTCAATGCCGGCAACACCGAGCGCGGCTACACCTGGCTCGACGGCGAAAAGGAGTACCTGACCATCCGCAGGAGCATGACTCACCTGCCGCCTGCCGTTTACGACGCCGCCGCACCCGTGTGGCATGACACCGCGCGCCTGCTGCACCGCATCCTCGGCGACATCGCCGCGTACCTGCAGCTGCCCGGCGGATCCCAGGCCTGGGACCACGTCGTGCGCGACAGCCTCGAGCCGGGCAGCGGCCTCTACGACGGCAGCGACCCGCGCAACCTGAAACACACCGCAAACCACCCGCGCAACGACCCGCCCTCGCTGCTGCGCCTGTTCCGCTACGAGCCCGGCGGCGGCGGCGCCGAGCAGCACCGCGACCTGGGCCTGCTGACGCTGTGTGTGTGCTGGGGGCGCGGCCTGCAGGTGAGCCCGGTCGCGCCGAGACGGCCAGGGCCAGGGCAAGGACAAGGACAACCACAGCCACAGCAGCCGCCCGTCTGGGAGGATGCGCCGCAGATCACCGTCATGACCGGCGACACCCTGCACGTCCTCAGCCAGTACCGCATCCCGTCGGCGCTGCACCGCGTCGTCGTCGATGCGGGCGAGGGCCAGGCCGATGCGGAAAAGACGGGCGGCCGTCGCAGCATCGTCTTTGCGCTGCGCGCGACGACGGCGGGCGACATTGACCTTGCGTCGTTTGGCTTTGGGACGGGGAGTGAACACACTGCACCGGCAAGCGTGAACGCGCGCGAGCTGTACGACGGCATCCGGCGGCTGCGCGTGAATGTCAACGCCGACAAGGAGACGCGCGAGGCGATGCGCGAGGCTGCACGCAGCGGGTCGGAGTGCGGCTCGTCGGAGCGGGGATCGATCCGGTCGGGCCAGGGCAAGGCGCGGGATTTCTCCGACGAAGCCGAAGACCTGGGGGGTGTCGCCTAATCTTGTCTTATCTTGGGTCTTGTCGCTATCTTGGTCGTGTGTCTTTTAATATGTGCTGTACAATACCACGGCGTTAATTATTCACATTATTTGTATATATTTATTTTTGTTTACTACATTTTATATTAAAAAGAGTTCTCACTATTAAGATATTATCAAATTATAAAATACTATAAACAACCAATATGTACACTTCCACAAAACTACACCACTACAGGACAACCATGAGGATGCCCGTGGCTGCCCCAAGGGCGGCCCACGCAGTCAGCACTCTGTTGCTGGTCGTGATCAGCTGGCTGCTGCCGCTCGTGCTGCCGCCGCTGCCGTCGATGCTGAGCGGCTGCGTAGTCTCCGCCGTCGTCGATGTGGACGTGGTGCGCCGCGACGTGGTCGTGCCCGTGGCCGTCGTCGTCTGGTCGTCGTAGAGCGTTGTGGTCTCGCCGGCGACAGACTCGAGCGACGTGGCCGCGGCGGGCGTGTACGGCGTCAGGCTCAACGTGCTGTCGTAGTACTCGGACGTGGCGTCGTCTTCGTCTGTTGCGAAGACGGAAATATGGGTCGTCGTTGTGATGTCTGTGCTGGTGACGACGCGGCGGCTGGCGTCGTACGACGACCAGTAGTACGAGTAGTAGTAGTACGTGTAGGTGAACGTGTAGTAGCCGACGACATCGTCGGTCGTCGTGGCCGTAGCCGTAGCCGTGGCCGTGGTCGAGCGCGTCGTGGACGAGGTGCGCGTCACCGTGACGCCGTCGGTGTAGTAGGCGGTGCACGACGAGTCGGTGCAGCAGACGTCGCGCGTGATGCCCGGGACCTTGTAGCAGTGGTTGCCGGCCTCGCAGTACGACTCGTCGCCGCAGCACTCGCCGTCCGTCGGCGAGCAGTGGTTCAGGCCGCAGCAGAGGAAGCCGGGGTCACACGACCCGTTGGTGCAGCACGCCTCGCCGGGCTCCAGGCAGTAGCCGTAGGTGCAGCACGTATCCGAGGTCGGACAGCATCTGTCAAAGGCTGTTCATTGTATTAGTACTTGATTGCAAGGGACAGAATATTGTTCTAAAAAAAAAGAAGAGAACTCACCAGCACAGTAGCCGTACCCGGCGCCACAGCTTTGGCGTCTGTTGAGCAGCACATCGATGACGGACCTGCGTGTCAGCGTGTCCTCGCCCGTGCTGGACGACGAGTTCCTGTCCTTGCTGAAGGAGCCCAGCTTGGGCGGGATCACAAAGTACGCGTGCTCGCCCTTGGCAAAGTGCAGCACGTCGGGGCCGCTGAATGCGGCGTGGACGACATTATCGATGCGGGCGGCGTCGACAACGGCGTTGGCAGCGGGTGCAAATGAGGCCGTCACGGTCGACAGGCCCGAGAGCACGCCGACGAGGAGAGTAGGGCGCATGTTGGGTGTGAGGTGAGGCAAGGCGAGGGAGGTGTCGGCGACACTGGCAGTCTTGACGAGGAATCACGATATCGGCAGAGTGAATGCAAGCAGATCAAGCCCAGTACAAAAATACACAAGCCAAAAGGGAACCGGTGTGGCCTTTATATAATGCAGAGAAGCAGGGCACCGCCGGCACAGTCTTGGCAGTGTTTTGTCTTATTTACTGGTTTCTTTTTCTCATATCCGGTCTGTTAGGGGCATCGAGATCACGCACGCACTGCATCTCTGGTGTTACCAGGTGGTACTTTGCTTCAGCGCAAGGTTAAGCCGACAGAAGCGGATATCGGACGGTCTGCCCAAGGCATATTCCTGTCAGATGCCGGCTTGTCCATGCCAAGACAGAGTCAAGACTAGAGCAGACTAGAAAGAAGCATGCGGAGAAACTTGTCGGGGGGAGGGAAATAAGCTGTTAGAAGTAGACTTGTTGTCTGTTGGTTTGATGTTCTGTTGGTGTCACGCGAAGTCGACGTTGACACGATGATGCCCGATGCTGAGCTGCTGGCTGCCATGCCTCTGCCATAAAGTGCAACTCTGACTGCAGCTCGACGCCAGCCAAGATGCCCAGGACGAGTAAGCCACCTAGGTCATCCTGTGCATGTTGTCGAGCAGTTGTCGATGTTCGATGTTGTCAAGGACGGGAGTGGCGTTGCTGGCAGGTGTCTAGAGTTACTAGCCTAGCAGCGTGTTAGTTGTCTTTGTTTCTACACCTGCATCTCCCAGCTATTCCTCTTCTGTCCCGTATTCGCCGTATTGCTGCAGCACCCTTGTAATTTCCGCAGGCTAGCAGTGGCTATATATGATCGGCAGAGGTTAAATGTTTATTTGGCTGTTCGGAGAAGTCTCGTGGCCGTTCTTTGACTCAACTCTATTGCTACTACATCGCACGCCATGTCTACTCTGGGTCGACCTACTTGTATTATATAGAGTACTCCTCGAGCCTCACTGACTAGGCTGTTTGTCTGATAAATACCTTCGGCATAAAACAAGGTTGTTAGCTGGCGACGGATTTGAATATACAAAAGACAAAAGAAAAGCCAACAATAAAAGACAAAAGACAAAACTAAAAGAAAAGAAAAAATACAACAAAAGAGACAAGCCAAGGAGACGGCCATACTGCAGAGGGCTTAACCGCCAAGACACTATACTCTCACCAGCACACTTTTGCTGGCTTGCACCGTTCTGGCGTACTCACTGCGTATATCGACCACTCGCACTGGCTTCCTTTCCCGTCTGTGCTATGTAATCAGAAATTTCAGCCTCACGGATGGACGGTCTTGGACATGGGAGACTGAGTTGGCATGGGACAAAGCCGGGCCAGACTGGGGCGACCCAATGACACGCTGACGGAATGGACTGTCTGATCCTTTGATGTCTCATAGAGCATTGCAGGATTATGCTTAATTTAATCAAACCGTATACATCGTAATTCGTATGAGGGAAGACTAAGGTGGGAGATTCGTCTGTTAGCATCCCTGAATAGGCTGCAGCCGGACTACCCCTATCTGCTCGGTCAACAGCTCTGGCCAAGTTAGCCCATATCAAACGCATTCTTTTCGACATTCCAATACGTGTATTCGCTAGCAGGTGGGGTGTCTGTGCTTTGATTGCAGGCAGTCTCGCATCCGTCAAAATCAAAATCAAATCAAGCAACAAAGACAAGGAAAAGAAAACAAATCAATTTTGTGCGCCGTATATGCCATGTATATCCAGTCCCATCGCAACCGTGAATATGCTTCCGTCATGCAAGTATAGTGGTGTCCCAGAAAACAAAAGTAGAAAGCAGAAAACGAAAGAAGAAAAAATCACTGCTCCCGCCCGTCCAGCCACTTGCTCATGTACGGGCCGTCCAGCCAGTACCCCAGCTTCGCATAGTAGCTCCGCACGCCGACGCCCGAAATCACGCTGATCTTGTCGCTGCCGTGCTCGTCGCGCGCAATCCGCTCCGCCTCCTCCATCAGCAGCGTGCCAAAGCCCTGGTGCTGGAACTTCTTGGGGTCGCGCGCGTGCACCGGCACCGCCGTGCCGTACACGTGCAGCTCGCGCACCAGGCTCGTCGGCTGGCCCACGAGCTCCTCGCGGAACGTGTACTTTTCCGTGCACTTGCGCAGCCGCAGCATCCCCACCAGAATGTCCTGCTTCGGGTCCTCGTACGCCAGAAACGTCTCCCACCCGCCGTTGGCCGTGTAGTCGCGCCGCACCAGCTCCACCTGGTTCGGCCGCACCTTGTGCTTCACCTCGTTGATGCCCACCTCGCGCGTCCGCACGTCGCGGCACGCCGTGCCAAAGTCCTTCATCCGCGACAGCGCCAGCTCGCGCAGGTTGCCGTTCTCCACGCCCGACGTCACCAGCGGCATGGGGATGTCGCGCTGCACGCGGTAGATGCGCGTCCACGGCGGCACCAGCGCCAGGATGCGCGCCACCAGGTCGATCAGCCCGTTGGGCGTGTAGTTCTGGTACCGCCCCGTGCGCCACAGCTCGTACAGCCCCGTGCCGCGGATCACCAGCGTCGGGTAGATCTTGAGGCCGTCCGTGCGGAACGCCGGGCTCTCAAAGTATTCGCGGAACTGGTCCAGGTCGCGCTCCATGCCCACGTTGGGCAGGTCCGGCATCATGTGGCTGACCACCTTGTAGCCCGCGTCCTTGGCCAGGCAAAACGTCTCCGCCACCGACGCCACCGTGTGGCCGCGGTTCGTGTCACGCGCCACGTCCTCGTACAGCGACTGCACGCCCACCTCCAGCCGCGTGCACCCGTACCGCAGCATGTCCGACAGGTGCGGCTGCAGACAGTAGTCCGGCCGCGTCTCGATCGTAATGCCCACGCACTTGATGTTGCTCATCTCGCCCGCCGTCACCGCCTCGTCCACGCTGCCCGTCTGGTACCCGCTCAGCGCGTTGTGCAGCTGCGCAATAAAGTCCTCGCGGTACGACGCCGGCAGCGACATGAACGTGCCGCCCATGATAATGTACTCCACCTTGTCCACCGAGTGCCCCAGCGCCTTGAGCTGATCCACGCGCCCGCGCGCCTGCTCGAACGGGTCGTAGCGCGCGCGAATCGCCCGCATCGACGTCGGCTCGTAGCCCGTGTACGACTGTGTGCTGTACTCGAAATCCGAGTCGGGGCCGCCGGGGCAGTACACGCAAATGTTGCCCGTGTACGCAATGTGCGGGCAGCGGTGCGGCTTGCACATGACGGCCACGACGGCGATGCCCGACGACGTGCGGATCGGCTTGGCCACCAGCTTGGGCAAAATGTA
Organism: Ophiostoma cf. undulatum; assembly: GCA_022392935.1. Lineage (NCBI taxonomy): Eukaryota > Fungi > Ascomycota > Sordariomycetes > Ophiostomatales > Ophiostomataceae > Ophiostoma > Ophiostoma cf. undulatum. The sequence continues at coordinate 292,097 of JAKRGL010000038.1, forward strand.
TTTCTTGTAGTGCTCGGGCACCGCCGCGATAATCGCCGTCAGCGGCGGCACGCCGTTGACCTTGTGCTTGCGCGCATACTTTGAGCGCAGACTGTTGAGGTTGATGTCACGCGGCGCCTTACGCGGGTTGCGCGACGTCTCTTCAAAGTCCTCGATCAGCGCGTGCGCAATGTCGGCACAGCACCGCAGGAAGCGTTCGTTCTCCGGCGCCAGGTTGTCCTTGGCTTTGCCGCCGCGGTGCGACGTCGCCGTCTCTGTCATTGTCATCGACATTGTGTGTTTGGAGGGTGCATATACCGGCCAGTAATATATTCACGGCCGTCTGTCGTATATATATATATATAGAGAGAGAGAGAGAGAGTAATCGTAGTGGGGTGCGTGGTGGATTACATCTCGCGATGCATTGTCGATGTCATTGTCGATGCAGCTCAAATCTTTTGGCGGGGCTACAACTTTTCGATGCTGTCTTATCTTATCGCCCGACTTGGTTCGTCTCATTCAGCCAATCACATGTCATTGTTTAGGAACTGTTTAGTGGAGTGGCCCAGGGTCGACTGTGGCTGGTGGATGTGGCGCTGGACCCGTGAGTTTCCGTGGGGTGCCGACTTTGGCGACTTTTGGGAACAATTGGCAGGTGCCAGCCGAGTTTCGTAATTGCCTAGGGACAAGCTCAGGACTGCAGTCCTCAGGGGAGGCATTTTCTGGGAAGGAGCGGGTTTATAGTTTCTAGGGCAGTTGCAGTGCGAAGCACATGCAAATGGATAAACAATTTATATTTATTTGTGCTGCAGGTATAACTAGGAAAATGCGCAGAATAAATGCGAAATTCAAAAAGTGGAAAACACGAAAACGGACCGCTTTAATGTCGACCGGAATTTGACCGAGACGAAGAAAACGGGAAAAAAAGAAGAAAAGAAAACTGAGGAAAGAAGAGCTATTACGTCGAGCAATGGGATTGTTGGGCTGCTATTTGCGAGCGTCGACCGCCTTTTGGCGCTTTTGGCGTGCCGTGGGAGCTATCGGCAGCGTGTGCACAACGTTTCCCCCTCATTTGCAGTTGAAGCATTAACAATAATAGTACCTTTAAACAGTAAAATACAACAAATAAATGCTTTAATAGAGCGAAAATTACAACGTCTGTCCAGGAGAGGCCACACTACTGCAGCCGCTTATCACCACCTATCTCTCTCTCTCTCTCTGCCTCTCTGCCTCTCTGCCTCGCTCTGTGATCTTCCCTCCTACTCTGTACTCCTTTTCGATCCCGATTCCGTCGCGACCTCGGCATCCTTGATACACCTCACCCCCCTCATCCTTTCCGTCGACCACCTCATCGTCGACCTCGCCGTCCTCCTCGAACCTCCTCGACCTCCTCGATACCCCCCCTCAACCCCCTACCAACTCACAATGCAGTCTTTTGCTCGGTGTGCGCGGTCGTCCGTGCTGGCCCAGGCTGCCCGCCGCGGCTACAGCTCGTCGTCCAACCCCTACTCCCAGACCATCAAGAACCTGCGCATCAACTCGGATACCAAGGTCATCTACCAGGGCTTCACCGGCAAGCAGGGAACGTATGTTTACATTGCTGCGTCATGACCGAGGTCGATCTAGGATATCGAGAGATATATAAATGACATGTCCAACACAATGCTAACCGAACAGCTTCCACGCCCAGCAGGCCATTGACTACGGCACCCAGGTTGTCGGCGGCACAAACCCCAGAAAGGCCGGCACCACACATCTCGGCCTGCCCGTCTTTGCCAACGTCAGCGAGGCCGTCAAGGAGACCGGTGCCTCGGCCACTGCCATCTTTGTCCCCCCACCTCTGGCTGCTGCCGGTATTGAGGAGGCCCTGACTGCTGAGATCCCGCTCGTTGTCTGCATCACCGAGGGCATTCCCCAGCACGGTGAGCTCTCTTTGCCTTTTTGTCCTTTGTCACCCCGATGAATATACAATACACGTACTAACATCAACTTACAGACATGCTCCGCATCACCGACATGCTCAAGACCCAGAGCAAGACCCGTCTCGTCGGCCCCAACTGCCCCGGCATCATCGCCCCCGGCCAGTGCAAGATCGGCATCATGCCCGGCTTCATCCACAAGCGCGGCCGCATCGGCATTGTCAGCCGCTCCGGCACCCTGACGTACGAGGCCGTCAACCAGACCACGCAGGCCGGCCTCGGCCAGTCCCTGGTCGTCGGCATCGGCGGTGACCCCTTCAGCGGCACCAACTTCATCGACTGCCTCAAGGTCTTCCTCGAGGACGAGGAGACTGACGGCATCATCATGATTGGCGAGATTGGCGGTTCCGCCGAGGAGGAGGCTGCCGAGTTCCTGCTGGCCAACAACACCGTCAACGGCGGCAAGCCCGTGGTGTCCTTCATTGCCGGTGTCTCTGCGCCGCCCGGCCGCCGCATGGGCCACGCCGGTGCCATTGTCGCTGGTGGCAAGGGCGATGCTGGCAGCAAGATCAAGGCCCTGGAGGACGCTGGCGTCGTGGTGTCGCGGTCGCCTGCTGGCCTGGGCAAGTCGCTGTTTGACGAGTTTGTGCGCCGCGATCTTTTGTAAGGGGCTGGCCGTCTAGCGAAGATGGGAATGCGAGCTGCAAGAGCCGAGATGGAGGGCTAGCGTCTTGACGTTGCTCTGTCCTGGCCGTCTTATTACAATCTATTTATTTGTCTACATTTTGCCTTTTGCCTTTTGCGTGCTGTTGTTTTGTTGTTGCTGTCGTCTCGCCGTTTCATAATGATCGTCTTCTTTATCACCGTCATCGTTGCCATCACCCATTAACGGCATCTGACTCGTCTACCTCTAGGTATATCGCACACACTGCACGTCCAACAGCCCGCTACTATAAATTCTCACATTCAACATTTTCGTCCAACTAACAGACATTTTCAACTTCGGCCTCTTACTGGCCGAGCACTCCCGCCGGTGTCGGCTAGGTGGGTGCCATCCTCTGTGCTATTTATTCGCATTTATTCTCCGGTGGATGCTCTGGCTCTGTGCCCTTATGTTCATCCCCGTGAGGTATTTCCGGGTGGATGACATCAGGTATTTGATTTATTCTTTGATCCATTTTTATTTGTTATTTGATTTGATTTATTTGATTTGTATCGATCTAAGCACTGATGATCTGATAACCCGAGATAAATGGCTCAGCTCCATTTTACTCCTGCGGCTCCATCCACGCACCCGGCCATCCATCGCCCCTCGCTCCATTATCTCGACTTTGCTGCATGATTCATACTGCCATGTTATTGAAACTACCTAGTCTGTAATCATGACTGATCTCGGCATGATGCCTTGCGGATAGTGAAACACATTGTCGGGATCGACCCGCGCCTTGATCGACTGCAGCCGGCCCAGATGGCTGCCCCAGTAGCTCGTCTGTGCCGCCGTCTGGCTCAGCCGCGCGTCCGGGTAGTTGACATACTGGCCCCAGTCGCCGCGCCCGAGGCCGGCTGTGACGCTGGCCGTGAAGTTGTCTAGGAAGCCGAAGCCGTCGGCCGGGTATGCGCCCGTGTCCACGCGGTCATAGAAATTGGTCATCAGAAGGAACCCGCGGTGCGCATACGACGTCGCATCGGCATCGACCAGCCCGATCGCATTGTTGCGGCCGCCGTGCACGTCGACCTGCGCATACCAGTCGCGCTTCGTCGCCTTGCCGGTGCCGTACCAGTACGCCGCAAACGCCGCGAGCTGGGCCGGGGACAGCTTGTTCGTGTACAGGCTGGACGAGGAAAAGGTCTCGTGCATGCTGTAGGGGTGCGTCTGGTTGAGGTCCATACCGTTGCCAAAGTGCGAGGCCTGGTCGAGCCAGGTGCCCTGCTGCGCGAGCACGAGGCGCGCGCCCGTCGCGTTCAGCAGCGGTGCCAGCGCAGCCTGCAGGCCGGCCTTGCTGCCCCAGTAGAGGCCCTCCAGGTTGGCAAAGTCCTTGGTGATGAAGAGGCGCAGGTTGAGCTCGCGCGGCATTCTGTCGGCGGCAAAGTCCTGGAACGCCGCGAGGCCGTCGACGGCGCGGTCGGCCGTCTTCCACTTGATGGCGGCCGAGTAGTAGGTGACCACCGGCGGCACGGCAAACGTGCGGAACACGAACTCGGCGGCAATGCCAAACGAGGCGCCGGCACCGCGCACGGCCCAGAAGAGGTCGGGGTTCTGCGTGGCCGAGACGTCCACGACGGTCGCGTTGGCCAGCACCAGCTGGGCTCCAACCAAGAAATCCAAGGCCAGGCCCTGCGTGTGCGAGCTCACGCCAAACCCGCCATGCAGTGCATGTCCCCCCACGCCGACCCTAGCCGTTAGTTTTCGCATTTATTGGTCTGAAAGGGAAGATAAAAGAAGAAAAGAAAAAAAACCCACCCTGGACATGTGCCGTGGCTGAAATCTCGCTTGCCTTGGGCATAGAGCTCCGCCGCGACATGGCCAAGACGCGCACCGCCCTGGATGGTGGCGAGTCCCGTGGCATTGTCGAGCTTAACGCCGTCCATGCGGTCCATCTCGATAACCAGGTGCCCGTCCTCGCCGCCGAGCCCAAAGGACGCGTAGCTGTGGCCGCCGCACTTGGGATTGGCCTTGAGCCCGAGCTTGGCTGCGCACCGAACGGCATCCTGGATGTGCGCGACGGTGGCCGGCACGGCAATGGCGATGGGCGTGTAGCTGAGGCGCAAGTTAAAGGGGGCAACGTCCTGGCCCCAGTCGGCGGTCCCGGGCTCGTCGGTGGGCACGCCCACCGTCTTGAGACAGGCCTCGACGTCGCTGTAGGCGGACGGTGTCAGCGCTGCCACGGGCAGGATTAGAAGAGGAAGAAAAGAGAAAAGAGAAAGAAAAGAAAGAAAATCAAACAAAAGCGGCCTGGTGACCTTGGTTTTCGGTGTCCCTGCTGCCATCGTGAAGCTGGCGAGATGTCTGGTCTGTACGCGAGACTGGGTGCACAGGAGATGGCGGGATGCGTTAGTTGTAGTCGGTGGCCGCGATGCCTATATCGACACGACATCCAATGCAATCTAATCCTAGTCTGATTTCATATACAGCACGTCCCATATGTCCTGTCAGCCATTGTCTTGTGCATGCAATTCCAAGGCTTGGCCGGATCGCTCATATCTCGCATCCAAATGCCTGGACACCGAGATCGAGGCAGAAGCCTGCGAACCTCTGCGCGCATCATATCCCCAACCCGCCTTGGCAGGTTTTTATATAGCCACCGGATAGCCATGCCGACGGGCCATACCAGTTCCAGTGTTTTTAATGTGTATATGCCCCTGACACCGCCATATCCCATATAGCCGGCGGTTCCTACAGAAATACAATCACCTTGGACAGTATAGTCACTACCCACGACACGCTATTGTCGACCGATTATAGGAGCTGTTTATCCATCGATAGTCGTGCCAGATGATCTATTATATATTATCTATCAATATTGATTTGGATGTTGCTCTGTGGATCTGTGGATCTATACAATGGGACGACAATCGCGCCATATAATACAATGAGTCGTTCAAAAATAGAGAGAGAGCAAAGCGCCGTATAATCGTACATCGTGTCGCCCAGGGGCTACTCGTCGCCAAAGGGGTAGTTGAACTTGAGCAGGCCATTGAGACCACCTACCCAGCCGTCGTCGTCCTCCAGCACGCCCGTGCTCCGCTGGCTGTTGTTCTTGGGCGCCCGTATCACACACGGCACACCGCCCTGCCAGCTCCGGCCGTCGCCGCCGCCCAGAGAAGGCCCGACGTACTCGCCCTCGACGCGCACCTCCATGCCGATGCCGACACCAACGCCCGTCTTGCGCTTGCCGTCAATGCTGACTTCCAGCTCGCGGCCGCGGTTCTTCTCGCTCAGCCGTAAAAGGACCTGCGTGTTGAGGGGCAGCACTAGCGGGCGGAAGCTGAGGCTGCGCGCGCAAATAGGCGTAATCTGCAGCGAGCTGACCAGCGGGTGGATAATGGCACCACCTGCACTCAACGAGTACGCCGTCGAGCCCGTGGGGGTGCTGACCAGGATGCCGTCGGCGACCGCCTCAGTCAGGAAGTGGTTGTTCAGGTAGATGTCGATAATGGCGAGGTGGGGGTGCGGCCCGCGGTGGATGAGCAGCTCGTTGATGGCGTGGAAGGACGGAGGTGTTGACGTCGGAGATTCCGCGGTGGGTATGGATGTAGAGGGCGTGACAGTGCCAGGAGAATTGGCGCAGTCGGGCACACTGCACGACGGCGATGCCGATGCGTTCATCGCATCGGCAAGCCCGGGCGCCACAAACTGGTCGTTTATATTGACGCCGTTGCGGTCGTAAACGCCGACCTTGAGACGGTGCCGCAGCAGCATACGGGAGACACGCTCGGCGCCCATGCTCTGGCCACGCACACTACCCCAAGGCTCGGCAGAAGAGCTTGTAGAGCCCGTAGAGTCGGTCGCGTCGCCCGTTTTCGGCTCGCCCTTGTTTGTGAGGGCGGCCGTGGTAGCCAGCGATGCCGATGTCGTGAGTCTGTTCCCGGAATGAGCGGAACGAGCATAACGGTCTGATCTCCCGACCCGTCCGCCACTGGCGATTTGTGTGTGCGGGTCGACCAGGTCGTCGACAGCAACACCGCTGCCGCTCATGTAGACTTCGCGCCACGCGCTCTTGTACTCTTCAAACCTCCACTCGCCCAGGAAGCCGAGCGAGCCCATGCTGAAGGACAGAATGGGCGGCACTGTCGAGTGCAGCGAAAACAGGCTGGCTGCACGCAGAATCGTGCCGTCGCCGCCCAGCGTCGTGACGACGTCGACTTTGCGCGGGAAGACGGCGGCCGGCTGGTGTCGCGCATCCGTGGTGTCGAGTGTCGTGTAGACGGGCACGGGCAGCGACTCATGGATCATGTCGGCAATGCGCGGCTCGAACACGAGGTTGATCCCCGGGTAGTTCTTGGCCAGGTGGTTGCAAAAGGCAATAGCGGACTGCATGACGTGCGGCGCGTGCAGCTTAATCATGACGAGCACGTTGCGCGGCGGCCGTGGCCAGTGCAGCGAGAGCAGCGAGGAGCCCGGGGTCTGTTCGTAGCGCGGAACGGTGCGCTCTGGCAGGGGAGAGGCGTCCAGAAGTTCGCGGCGGGCAAGAGTCGTCGAAAAGAAACGGCTGGTCGTCGTCGTCGTCATTCGCACAGGTTGCTGCCGGGGTGCATGCCCGCCAAGCCCCAGCAACGGCCGGGCAAGGCGCCAGACCGGTCTTGAGCCTGTGGACATGTTCACGTTTGCTTGTTATGTCAAAGACGCTCTTGCTGTGTGTCTATCGTTGTTGTCTCTCGAGCGTGATCGTATCGGATCGGTCTCTCGTCTATATTCGATGACGTGTGTATGGTTGAAAGTGGTGATGACGATGTGCCTGCATTGTCGACAGTGCTACTGCTGCCATTTGTGTGGCTCAGTGCAGCTTCTCGTCAAGTCGAAGCCACCTTCATCTCGAGTGTGCTATCTTTTCTGCTTCGGCCTCCTGTCTCTATAGCCACAATCGCGGCAATCAGCCTCTCATGACAAAGTGGTGATGTCAGTGAAAAATTGCGTCTCCTCTTTTCCTAATTTACTATTTAAATTTGCTTTAAATTAAAAAAGCTCTTTGCTACTGCTTTTAGTAAGAGCTGATCGCGGACGCCATAGAGCCGTCAGAGTGCTGTATTCGAAATGCGCTAGCCACATTTGGCGAAGGCCAGCAGCTGACGGCACTGGAAGAGAAGACAAGCTCTGTCGCTCCCCCAGCTCTCTGCCGAATGCAACTGTAATCTGTAGTTCAGAACATCCATCATACAGTATCAGTGTCAGTATCAGCTGCTCGGATCACTCGGCCGCAGGGCTTATTTTGAGACTATTGAGACCAGGAGAATAATCTGCAAACCAAAGAGCGACAAGCACAATATAAGCAAGATAGTGGGGAACAGCTCATCGGCGCCTGCTCTTTTTGGCTTTTTGGCTTTTTGGCTTTTTGGCTTTTGCTTTTGTTGCCCTTGAGACGAGCTTCAAATTCCGGAAAGAGCCACCCAACATTCCTCCGTTCCTTCCTGACTACTATTTCTGCGGAATGCGAAAAAGGAGGCGCTCTTTCCTTTTCTGCCCTACATTTCCACTTGACAGCCATTTCATTTCACACTACGCAAAATCGGAGAAAAAAACGACGGCAGGAACGGCCCACGTCATAGCACACCTGCCTCGCATGACCACGAGGGCATCGACCACGACCAAACGGAAAGAGCGACCAGTCTCGTCGCTTACCGGACAATAGTTACATGATAGAATCTTTTGACTCCTCTTCACTTCTTCGACCTGCTACCTCCTGTCCAGCTCTATTCTTGCCGCCTATTTAGCAAGCCAATATTGATAACAGCTTGGGCGTCCAATATTGCATTTCGGCTACTGTCAGACCAGGCTCAGCCCCCATATATCATTAGGCTTCACCCATCCTCGTACAACTACCTCGGCCGTTCCACGACATCATCGTTACCATTGTGGCCTTGGGGGATGATTGAGCAACATTTATCGACAGACACCTCTGACACAATGACGGAGCTGCGGCAGCGCAAGCCTGCCGAGGAGGCCGTGCCTGCACCCGACCTAGCTGCCGGCGTAAAGCCCACGGCCGGCAAAGTCACCGGCGCAACAGACCATCCGTCTGGCAAGGAAAGCCATGGACGCGCAATCCAGATCCTGCGCGGCGTCTCGTTTACCCTCTTCTTTTTCACGACGGTGATGGCCATCCAGCTGACGCAGATTGTTGGCCTGCCGCTCTATTGGATCAACCGCCAGCTATTCGACGACTTTGTGGCCGTCACAAAGCAGTCGTTTGGCCTTATCATCACCACGATGACGTACTGGTGGGGGCCCACAACCATCCGTATCAGCGGTGACGCGTCGGTGGCCGGGCAGATCAAGAAGACCGAGGACGGGCGTGCCGAGTTCAGCTTCCCCGAGCGCATGGTGATGATTGCCAACCACCAGATCTACACGGACTGGCTGTACCTGTGGTGGGTAGGTTATGCCAACAGCCCCAATACGCACGGCTACATCTACATCATCCTCAAGGAGTCGCTCAAATACATCCCCATCATCGGCACGGGCATGATGTACTACGGCTTTATCTTCATGTCGCGCAAGATGGCCGTGGACCAGCCGCGCATGGCGCACCGGCTGCAGAAGCTCAGTCAGGCGCACACGGACCCCGCGGGCAAGACGTACTACAACCCCATGTGGCTGCTGCTGTTCCCCGAGGGCACCAACACGTCGACTAACGGCCGGCGCAAGTCGGCTGCGTGGGCGGACAAGATGGGCTACAAGGACCCCGAGCACCTGCTGCTGCCGCGCAGCACGGGCATGTATTTTTGCCTGAGCGAGCTCAAGAACTCGGTCGAATACGTCTACGACTGCACCGTGGCCTACGAGGGAGTCCCGTGAGTATATTTCCCTAGAATTTGCACGAATATAAAATTCATACTGACTGACAGCCGCGGCGGATACGGAGAGGAGTGCTTCAGTCTGTCCGGGACCTACTTTGAAGGCCGCGCACCAAAGTCGGTCAACTTCCACTGGCGCCGCTTCAAGGTCGCCGACATCCCGCTGGAGTCGGCCGAGGTATTTGACAAGTGGCTGCGCGACCGCTGGTACGAAAAGGATGCTATGATGGAGCAGTACCTGTCGACGGGCCGTCTGCCTGCGTCGCCGCATGCCACCGAGGACGGACAGCCCGACTACATTGAGACGGAGGTGCGCACGCGCTACCCGTGGGAGATTCTGCAGGTGTTTTCCGTCATTAGCACTGTCTACTTTGTCTATCGGCTTGGAGTGCGCTTCTACACTCGGTTCCGGTGACCATGAGTCTTTTTTTGTTCTTCTTGTTTCTTCTTATTTCTTCTTTGTCGTCTCTTCTCCTTTCTTCTCACCCCCCTGAACATCTCCCTGTCTGCTTATGATATCACGTCTTCTGTATTTTTTATTTTGCGTCCTGGTTAGCATCTTTCTGTCCTTTTCTCCTATTGCCCGGGTGTCATGGTATTTGCTGCCTGAAAGTATTGGTGTATTCTTCTTTTCCATGGTATATCATTTTGCTTCATATTGGTTTTTGCTCTTCATTCTTCTTGGTCAGATGTTGGTTAGTGGCCTATAGCGGCCGGTTCTGGTGTCATTGTTTAGTAACCTGTGCTGGTTACCTCGTGAAGACAATAAAAACAATTCAAACTCCAGGGCCAGTCGCCCAAGCATCAATGCAGTAGCATAAGACAACTATAAGACTACTACTACTAGCCAAAGTGTCCTATCATCCAGGGCCCTGACAATAGCTACTCCCATCCCGGGATAGCACATACCTCAGGGATTTGCTGCCCTTCAGGGTGGGCAGCCCGCTGTCTACTGTTTTTAAAAGGACCACGGGCTACCTTTTGTCTTCAGTGAGCAAAGGGGTTCCATCCGGCGGCAGAGAAACTACAGAGGCTACTGCTCAGTCTCTGTACTAGACGGTACACCGCTGGTACACCGCTGGCCTTCTATGTTACAGCAGCCTATATACTACAGCTTGGAATTGCAAGGGGGTCTATGGACTCAAAGTCTCTTCAGGCCAGGTCATAGGGAGTAGTAGCCATCACCTATGATATTGGGGGCTCTGGGCCTACAGGGCCGCCCGTCTTTGAAGAATAGAGGGCACTACCCTTCTGTCTTTGAGGACCGCAGCGGCCACAGTACTGAGGTCTCCAGTGGAGGGGGTACGAGTCTAAGCTTCAGTCAGGCTATGAATGAGAAAGGCAACTGATACTCTCAGTACCCACGGCTCATTGTTCTGGTGACGTGAGGGGGTGTAGGCGTGCCGCTGGGCTTCTGAATGGAAGTACTGTTGGGGGCAACGGCTGTCCCTCTGCCCTGGCCAGCAGCTCGCCTGGTGGCCACAGGATCCAAGGGTGCACACGAGCATAGCATCGAGAAAATGTGCACGGTTCTCGAAAATTCGTGGCTGCGTGGCCAGTTGAGAGCTGGGAGACTTTGGGGGTGGGAACAACTCCGCCGAGGAGGGCGCATCCGATGCACTTTTCTTTGGATTTTTATCTTGGCCATGGAGAGAGCTATTCCAGCTCAAAGACGTTTGTTCTGGCGAGTTGTTGATGCATAGTCTCCGAACAGGACGTGCGATGGCGGTTTATAGTCGTGAACCGAGATGGGAGGGGGTGCATGTACGGGGGCGTATACCTTGTGGGACGGAGGAGAAAGAAGATGGACAAAGAAGGGGCGTGGGAGATGAAGCAGAAGAATACTGCAAGACCGAAAGGCTAAAGAAGCGAAAGACGGAAAGACTGGAAAGAGATGAGGAAAAAGAAGACAAAATACACATGCTACTGGCCCCAGATGTCCCGCCAGGAACAAGTACGCCGTGGGGAGACACAGGCAGGGCCAAGAGGAGAAGAGGACCAGAGAGGACAAGACAGGTCAAGACGAGACCAAAGGAGGCAAGGCGGACGGCAAGGACGGGGACTACGGTGACTACGAGGATCAGGTCACCAGGAAGGACAATGAATATGGTTGATGGTCAGGCAGTGGAAGTATAAAAAAACACGAGCAGCGGAGGAAACCGTCCGTACGATGTGTCGAGAGTGGCCGTTGGCAACTGGGCTAAATGGCCGGAATGTTGGAGGGAGGGAGAGGTGTGTACATACCATGTTGTATACAAGCGGTCTACCGAGTCCACGGCGAGAGCCGAGCCAGGCAACAGAGACCAACCAGCGAGGCAAGGCTGAGCCAGTGAGCCAGTAAGCCAGTGAACCAGACTGCTGGGTCAGACTAGGTCCAAGCCGTTATAGACTATTGAAAGCACCGTCAAAGTCGTCAAAGTCCTCGGAGACTCTCACCGAGGGCAAGATGCATGGCGGGTATTTGTCATCTTGCAGTCGTTGCACAAAACCGGGTATTCTTTCTTGGGGGCAGCAGCAGCAGCAGCAGCAGCAGCAACAGAACCAGAAACAGAAATAGGACGGCGTGAGCATGTCCGTCTGATGGGCTGCGAGGCAAAGCAGAACACGAGGAAGTTTGCTGCCTGTTGCGTGACAAAGGCAAATTGCAGTTCTGATTTGGTATAAGACGGCAACTTCCACTTAGACAAGTCTGAAGAACGCTGAAGAACAAAGAACGACTTGGTCAAGCTTGCACCAGACACCGTCGGGCCAATCACGGGCCATGGAAGCCGACGTCTAGTGTCCTTCTGGGTCCATCTAGTCCTTTTGTTTGGGGGAGGCAACTTTGGCCCGATCGCTAGGATTGAGGCACTTTGGCACGATCGCTTGGGATTGTATGATGGATGATTAGAAAATGGTTTAAAAATATTTCACGAACAACTGCATAGCGGCGAGTTATGGGAGCCGTAGTGTTTTTCATTGCTTAGGCACCAGGAAAAATAAACTAAAATCAAACAAAGTGATGTCTTGGAGTGAGACACTCGGCTGGCGTGATTACATAAGCACATCCGGGCTGCATTCACCAAATGCAAACTTTCAAAAATCAGCCCTTTTACAGGCATAGACCGTGGAAAATATAGCGACATAACGCGGGCATCTCTGTGGCATGTAGTAGACAGTAGTCGAGACCATACTTGTGCGCATACCCTGGAAGCTCGTCGCCGCAGGCGGTATAGTCGACCTGGCTGCATGGCCTGATGTGCAGTGACAAGGCCATCTTACTGGCAGAAATTGCAGTCTGTAATTGCAAGAGAGGCTACTACTGATGTCTGCAGGGATGGGCGTGTACGAGAATGGCTAATTCATGTGTGTAGGGGTGTGCAGCCGGAGACGGGAAAAATACATGGCGACAACGGCAACGGCTCTTGCAGTGGACAGGCCGAGTACTCTGTACCCTGTACAAAAGAAAACAAGCAAGGCACAGCAGTCAAAGAAAATAGCGGATGGCCCGCAGCGCGTAGTTTAATCCATCGTGTAGGAAGGGTGTGTATAGTAAAGGGGGTGGGCAGTGAGGCCGTGCCGAGCAGCGTCATACGACTCGGGGTGTCTATCCAGAACAGCCACTTGCCGTCTTGTAGAGTCCACTATATAGTATAGTCTATAGTCTCGTCAGGCCTATACTCTATAATCTGTTTATAGTCGTAATATAGTCTGCTTATAGTCCCTGTTGTTTGTGCCGTGCTGCTTATAGTCGTGTCGCTGGCTGTCGTCTTGATGCGCCAGTGGTCCATGACGTCTAGGCAGGGTAGACGGCAGGAAGACGAGCAGTGGACGCAGTTTGTATTGAATGCTTGTCTGTAACTACTTATACTGTAGCACTCGCAAGCATAGGCCTTGCGTGCTCTGGGGTATAGTCTCGCAAAGGTCAGATGTTGGCATCAAAGCGTCTGTCCACGGCTTGCTCAACGACCAACATCGCGGAACACCACGTGCTTTATTTAATTTTATGTACTTTCTGAATACAGAACACGGACTTGCAGCTGTTTTTATAAGAGAACATAGTTGCCTTTGGCCATGCGGTATAAGTTGATTGTATAAGAAGTCAAGAACATATCTAGGGCCCTCAAGCACATCGGCATCCAACACCCATCTCTGGTGGCTACAAGTCAACAACCAGCAAGTAAATAACTCACGCATAATCCAACATTGATATGTCCCTAGTACATGAAAGACCATTCGTATTATAACTACTGATATGGGCATACTGCAGTTTGAACATCGCCGATACAGCCCAGCATCAGGACATGAAATGTGTCGACGTTCACCTTGCGTAATTGCGTATTCTTCTTGTATCACCTCTATATATTATTATAAAGTACCGCAACACGTACCGCCAGCCATCTATTCTTCAGCCAAACTTACCATGCCAGAGTGTGTTTATTCCGGACTCACGTTCATCGCTGCGATGCGTCTCAATCTCCGGCGACCTTGTACCTTTGATGGACGCACACTCTAGCACTACAGTTAAGCTCAATGTATGGTAGGTAGACGTATATTGCATTCCACAGTTTTGGGTACCATTGGAATTAACCTTTGTATGTCTTCCATCTTCATTTCAATAGACGTCCTCGTCGACTACATGGCAACACCATCACGGCTTGACACCATCGCGGCCGCGGTCGATGGCAGTTTGGTTGTTTAAATTGAAAACTCTGTATAAAACTAGAATTTAATTATTGATCATTTTTATAGAAACTATTTATCTGCCAGTATCTCATTCATCGTTGTCGCGAAGAATTCAATATCAGCATCGATGCCCGTGGCGGCTGTCCGAGCTCTTATTAGCTAATCACGAATTAGCTATATAATACGACGTAATAGAGCTGTAGCTACCCCATACAGAGCTACCCCACCAGCACAGCGAACCCCGCCAGCGCCTTCCATATTGCCCTATTATGTTAGTATGCAGGTACCGTACTGTCGTCGCGAAGCCTAATCGCCGGTTGAAGACTCATCGACTCAATCGCGATACTTTATATCGACATTGTCACACGTTTGTTGAACACAACGCCGCCACCATGTCGACAGCAACAGAAAAGACGCGTTAGTCACCCCAGGCCTCTCTTTCTCCGATTACACTCTAGCTAACTATACAGCCGGCTACTCCACGAGCGACAAGACGTCGTTTGCCTGGCAGACTGCCCGCGTGCGCTGGCCCATCATCATTGTGAGCAGATCCTATTGTCAAACGGCACATTGTAGCACAAATGGGCACGCACTGACTGACAGACACAAGCAATCGACGACGTCTACCGGTCTGTGCACGCCTGCCGCGAAGACCCCGCCAAGGAGGACGAGGGCAAGGCCATTGTCGAGAAGCTCGCTCGCCTCAAGTACGAGGTGCAGCACGACCGCAAGCTCGAGCCCATTGTCGACGACGGTGAGCCGGACGTTGCCGGATATAACGCCGAGCTGGCCCAGCTCAATGCGGCCGCCGCGGCCCCCGTGTCGTGGCTCAAGGTCCCGTGGCTGTACGCCGAGTGCTACCTGTTCCGCCGCATGAGCACCTTCTTCCGCACATCCGAGCACTGGTCGCGCTACGATCCCTATGCGCGCCAAAAGATCCGCACCTTCCGGTCGTCGCGGCCGGCCGTGCTCGAGCTGGCTGCGCGCTACCGCGAGCTCATTCAGCAGCTGGAGAAGAAGGACGGCACGGCGGCCGCATCGCCCGAAGTCGCCGAGACGCTGTTCGCCGAGATGTGCGAGATCTGCCTCTGGGGCAACGCGACCGACCTGTCGCTGCTCACCAACCTGACCTACGAAGACATCCAGAAGCTGCAGGGCGCCGAGGCCCGGCGCAAGGCCGAGGCCAACATTCTCGTCAACGACCTGCCCACGGCCTACAGCATCCTGACCAAGGCCAAGGCTGCCGCCGCCGGCTCCCCCTCCAAGGAGCGCCGCGTCGACATTGTGCTCGACAACGCCGGCTTTGAGCTGTACGTCGACCTCATCCTGGCCGGCTACCTGCTGCGCTCGGGCCTGGCCACCAACGTCGTGCTGCACCCCAAGAACATTCCCTGGTTCGTGTCCGACGTGCTGCCGAGCGATTTCGGCGCGCTGCTCAACGCGCTCGCCAACCCGGCCAGCTTCTACGAGACCCCCTCCGAGGAGGAGGAGCTCCAGGACCAGCCCGCGCCCGCCAAGCTGACCGACGCCGAAAAGGCCGACCTGTCGTTTTTGTTTGGCGAGTGGAGCCAGCTCTACGCCAACGGCCAGGTCGTGCTGCGCCCCAACGTCTTCTGGACACACGGCGGCAGCTTCTGGCGGCTGCCCGCGGACGCGCCCGCGCTGTTTGCCGACCTGCAGTCGAGCGAGCTCGTCGTCTTCAAGGGCGACCTCAACTACCGCAAGCTGACGTGCGACTACGACTGGGACCCGACGACGCCCTTCTCCGACGCCATCGGCCCGCTGGGCGCGGCCGGCTCGGGCATCAACGTGCTGGCGCTGCGGACGTGCAAGGCGGACGTCGTGGTCGGGCTGCCTGCGGGCAAGGACGAGGAGCTGCGCGCCTCCGCGGGGGGCGGCGGCGACTCGGGCGAGCGCAAATGGGCATGGAACGGCAAGTGGGCCGTGGTGTCCTGCTCGCAAGGGAAGAACTAGGCGGCAAACGTCAGACACACATTGCTGTTCCGTTCAAGAGTTGCATATAGAACCAATAGAGAGAGATACAGCTGGCTTGGACATTCACACCGACTATCGTGCATATTTGGCGCGCAGCCTCTGCGGTTTCATGCTCTCCATGTCCTCCGCCTGCTCCGACCGGTGTGTTTGTCTCTCGTCTCATCACACCTCGGCTTGCATGATGCATACATGCCAGTCACTAGACAGGTAGGAATAGGAAACAACATGCGCCGTCTTAGTTTGATATGATATGTGCTCATGTGTGTCCCTTTGGCTATCTGTCTGCTTATCTTGTTGCTTGCATGTTACTGATTTGCTCGATGATGAGGCGAGGCGAGGCATGCATTGTATGTCTCGTAATGTTGTCTGTCTAGACATATGGTATCTGTGATTCGTAATGCTTTTTTCATTTTTTCATGTTCTATAACTTGGAAGGCAAAGTGTATGATAGTATTGGTATCCTATAATTGACAATGCCGAAATAAATCACCGTTTGAATTATATTAACAAATCAACTGTTTCGCAGTAAAAAAAAAAAAAAAAAAAAAAAAAGTCGTCACAAAATTCAAACACATAACAACTCTAACAAACATCAATATACGACTAAACAATGCTCCGCTTAGGCATATCACACATGGCATACCAAGCAAGGGATCATGGCTGTCACGAAAACAATATTCCTTCGCACGAGTGAAGAGAGCAACTCCCGACACTGCACATTCTCGCCAAGAAACGATAATCTCGCCACAAAGACACCGGCTGCATATCGCTAGCATTATAGGGTCCAGGGAGGGGGTGTGAACGGGGGTTAGTTTTCGTTGGGGCGCGCCATGACGGAGCGATGAGCATCTAGAGCATCCAGGTATAGAGATTATAGAGCATCTAGATCATAGATGCCATGTAGCGGTGAGCCATCTTGAAGAGTACAAGGAAATAGAAATAATAAAAGGCCCGGACAAGAGGCGCTTCGTGCATCTGCAAGAGATAGATACTACGTAAGCAGCTCGCTTAGTGATGAGGAGATGAGGGATGAGGGATGAAGGATGAGGTGACGAGGTGACGAGGAAACAATACAAACCAGGCATGCCTGTCGACGGATGGCCTTACCAAATGCTGACCGGCAGCCGAACTCGAGACAGGCTAGAGCGGCGGCAGTCGAGCCAGCTGACGGCGTTTGCCTACACTGCATATTCCAAATAGCGCTGCAGATACGACGCACGCGCATACGTTGCCCGGCTATTGGCTGCCAGCCGAGTTCTCAGCTCGCGGCGTCGTACTATGCATCTTAGTATGGACATAGTGCGATGCATGTGGACTGTGTATGATGCATCTATGACCCTCGCTGACACCGCTCTTCGTCATCGGCCTCTTGTCCATCTATGGAGCACAGAACACAGGAGACGGCCCGCAGTACTGCAGTAGTATGGACGACGCTTGACCGGTGAGGCAGCCAGACAAGGGGGGGAGGGGCGGAGAGTAGGGCTAGAGGAGCAGATGGCTAGAGGACGAGAGGAATAGGACTAGAGGCGAGAGAAGACGGAAAAGACAGAGGAGGCAGAGGGGCGGAGAGGACGGGGCGGAGAGAGTGTGCGTGCGAGGAGGGGTGGCTCTCTTCACGAGTATGCGTGCTATGACTGTTGCCACCTCCACACGCCATCCGCGGCGTGGCTTAAACTTCCTAGCTGCTAGTAAGGGAGGGGGAGTGGGTGACGACGATGGGGGGGGGGGGGGGGGGGGGGCATGATGCGCGCAGTATTGTATCTCGGTTTTGTGCTTGTCTGCAAGATACAGAGTACTCTGTATAGGTAGTTGGCTGCGCTGTGACGACCAGTCCCGGCGGCACTGAGTATGGGCACAGATATCGATGCGCAGAGTACACCGTAGATAACGGAGCCGCCCAGCTTTAGTGCAGGTTTCGATTTGAGATTTGAGATTTAGACTCGAGACTTATACTTGATTTCTAGATTGGGGTCCCACTCTGTAGATTGTAGGTTTCGGAGTACTACATATGTACAGATTGGGTCTTCTACTCGTTCCTCCGGCTTTTTCCATGCTCCAGGTCGGCCTGCTCGGCCTGCTTTGGCCTCCTTTGGCCATTCTGAGAGCGCTTTTGTTTGCAGGCATGCCGGCGACTGATGTGTGCATGTCCTCTGCAAGCCGTCTTGCCGTGTTGTGGTAATTCTGCGATGCAATGCCTCGGCGAGCATTGCACAGGATACCAGCACCGCTTATGTGCACACAGAGACAAGCCATGCTTATGCACACGCCCTGTCCGTACGAAGGAGAGCTCTTCCCGCTGTGGTGAATAGCTGGTATTACTCGTGTGTGCAGTGTAAGGCCTAGGGCCGGTTGGTGATAGTTTGATGGTTTGCTTGCTGCGGACTCAGCACGTGCAATTAATTGATTCAGCAGCCTGCGTAACCCAAAGTGCACCCTCTTCTCCACCAGCGGGTGTTCCGTCTTACCGATTATAATGCCCTGCTGGGTGTCATTATAGAGCAGCAATGCGTCTTAGCATTCGCAGAACTTCCCGCCAAACCCAAAGACCGGCAATCAAAATCACTGCCAACGTGGTATACAATACAGGCTTGTGCTAAGTATATTTTATTGTACTTCTGTACGTTGACTATTGCTAGAGAAAATGCCAACTGTAACTTGGAACGCACCGCACCGGCCAGATTGCCACAAGGTGCAAGTAAACAGGCGGCCGGCTGCAAAGCAGACAAAGCAAATAAGAGTTCGGGCCACACAGGCCAGACTCATTGGTGACAAATGCCAACGCACAAAGACAACAATAAAGTAAAAGAGGAGAA
Organism: Ophiostoma cf. undulatum; assembly: GCA_022392935.1. Taxonomy (NCBI): domain Eukaryota; kingdom Fungi; phylum Ascomycota; class Sordariomycetes; order Ophiostomatales; family Ophiostomataceae; genus Ophiostoma; species Ophiostoma cf. undulatum. Next base: position 310,980 of record JAKRGL010000038.1, read on the forward strand.
ACGAGCAATCGCACAAATAAAACAAACATATCGGCGTTACGATGGGGAATCGATGCCACTAGGACAGATCATATTGCCCCAGCAGATAGAACAGTGTGACAGTGCTCAGCAGAAACGGTTGTGCTGAGACGGCAGTGTGACAGAGCGTGCATTTGGAATGCACTTACTCGTCGTCACTGCTATCACCATCGCTGTCCTCGATGACAAAGGCAGCAGAGCCGGTGGTGTAGCGCGGAGGCTTGTACTTGGACTCGGGCACAACGGCATACTTGAGGCGGGGGACAATCTCACGATCACCCGAGATGTAGCCCTCGTCAGAGTGGCCATAGACAGTCTCCCAGGGGCCGCGCATGGACTCGGGGACGTCCCAGCCAAGCTCCGAGTTGCGGAGCCAGAGACGGAGGAGGTGGCGGCGAGTGGCCTCGTCGTCAACGTCCTCGGCATCGACGTAGGCACCACGAGCGTGCATGATGGCCCAGTTGTTCAGGAAAATAATGTCGCCAACCTTGCTGTCGAGCTTGATACCGTTGCGGCCAGCAGTGGCAGACAGCACGGCGAGGGCCTCGGTCTGGATCTCGGTCAGGGCAGGAATGGCCGAGCAGCCCTGCTTGGGGTGAGCACCCAGACGGCTGGGGTCAAAGTTGATAAGCAGGTTACCATCCTCAAAGGCAATGATGGGAGCCATAGTGAAGCGGCCCTTGCTCTTGGGCCTAGTAGAATTAGTTAGTCATGTGCTTTCCATTAAGGAAATATTTTAAGGAAATGGCGCTAATGTTTCGCGGCAAAAGAGTTTGGTTGGCAACTTACATGTGGACCGGCCAGTTGGGCGTGGCGAGGATCCGAACAATGTCTGGGCGCTCCTTCATGAGCTCGTTGTAGACCTTCCAAGAGGAAGACACCAGTGTAGCGCCACCCTGGGCAGCAACCTGGCGCACCTGAAGGGCGAGCACGTCGGCGCCCATGTCGCAGTGCCACTTCTGTGTGGTTGTTAGCATGCCGTGCACAATCGAGATGGACGGGGGAATACTTGCCAGCGGGCGGTTGGTGTGGGCGCTGTGGCGCTGGTCGTAGGGAATGCTCCAGGCCTTGGAGTCGGTGATGTGCGCTTATTACGTTAATTGAACACTAGCCAAATATTAATTGATACAAAGCAGCAAGACAAAAAAAACTTACAGATCACGTTGCCCTTGCGGTCCTGAAGGCCATGCTTGTCGCCAATATAGTGGGCGAGGCCGAGGAAGACAGTCAGGTTGTCGGCCTCGCTGTAGCGAGAGGGGGTAAGGCCTCTGACGACACAGACGCCAACTCCCAGGTGAATGGTGAGAGCGGCCTTGCGCATCTTGGCCTCGAGGCTGGGAGGAAGCGAGAAGTTCTCGCGACAAACTTCTTGGCCATCGATCTCCAGTACTGTTGCCAAATTAGCACTTAGATCGCAAAAGTGATATGTGACAGAAATGGTGCACGGGTGTCAGGGAGGGGAACAACACGGGGACAGACACAAGGTCGCCAATTGCTATTGTTTCTCAAATGTTTGTGGTGCCGCAAGGAAAAGGGATTGACTTAATCATGAGAAGAAAAAAATCGAGATGCAATAAATTAAACAAGGGCGGTTGAATGGGGTGAAAACTTACCCTTGAAGGACGCGATGGCCTCGTCAATGGCTGTGACCTCAGCGGTGTCAAGATCAACGTAAAAGATGTTGGGAGTGTCAGGGCCCAGCTCGGTCAGAGGGCCAGTGAGGTTGGCAGGCAGGTTGGTCGGGACGTGCAGGCCGTCGCCGTTGTCGTTTGCAATTCCCAGAGACATTTTGAAGAGCTTGATGCTAAAGAAAAAAATCAAGTATGAAAAATGACAATTGTCTGGAGGAATCGCAAAAGTACGGGTGTTAGCTCGATGGCGAGTTTTGGCGCAGCTGCAGGGCTAGTTGTGGCCGCGGTTGAAGGCCACCCAGCCGAATTGTGCACACAAAGGGATATAATTCAGAGCTTTTGCAGCGCGAATTGTGCAAGACCTGTGAATTGCGCGTCTGTTGGGGTTACATGGAACATACCTTTTGGGTGAAAGCGGGCACTTGCAAGCACAAATGGAAGTCTGGTTTAAATGACGAGGTATGGCCTTGTAGCATAGTGTTAGCCAATGCCCGTTGTGAAATTGATAATGGATCTGTGGTAAAATAAGAGTACAAAATACAATCTCGGGCAAAGTCGAATTTAAATTTAGACGAGAAGGGCAAAAAGGGCGAGGGAGGGCACTGGGGAAATTGAGCATAATGAAGTTGGGCAAAATGGAGAGAAGCACAAGGCTGAGAAGGATTAGGAGGGAGCCACCGCGGGAGTGCGGTACCCGAATTGTGTTATATAGTTGCAGTGCTTACCGAATTGTTGGTGCAGGAAGCCGAGTTGCTTAAAGAGCTTGATGCAGAGCGAGGGTATATCTTGCAGCAGATAACAGCAAGACGATGAGGTCGAGGTGAGGTCGACGTCGACGTGAAGAGCAGGAAAGTGGTGGAAGAAGTTGGGACTGAGGAACAGCCGAGGTAGTGTAGAGCAGAAAGGAAGAGCAGAGGCAGACAGTTGTTTGAATCAGAGATGCTGAAAGAACAGTTTGGGGAGAGGATGAAGAAGGAAGAGAGAAGAGAGAGAAGAGGAAATCTAGGGGGAGGACGGTCCTTGATATAGATTTTTGGGAAGATGAGAGCTCTTGCCATGCAGAGTGACAGCACACGAACAATAAAAAGAAAGTATGCAAATAAATACAAAAACAGCAAGATTAAAGAAATAATGCATACGGCAGCGTCACTGGAAACTGTCAGAGAGGGAAGGAGCAATCTTGCGAGAAAAAGGAAAGTTGTGACCGAGGTGACAAAGGAAGGTACAGCACAGCAAGGCGTGAGGCGGTAGGGGTGATGAGTTGTTGAGGCAGGCGCATGAGCGAGGTCAAGGAAGTCAAGCAAGGCGAGGAAGGAGCTATAATGTGCTCGCAGGTGAGGTGACAAGATGCAAGTCAGCAGCCGGGGGTCGGTCGCTCTTGCCTTTTTTATTTGTTTCTTTTCTTCTTGTTTCGTTCTTCTTGATTTAATTCCATTTTTAACCTGTTCTTTTTTTCTTCTTATCTCTAGTCCTGCTCTTTCGTCTTCGTATGCTTCTTGTTTCGGGATGCTTTTATTAACTCTTACTCCATCTTGTGTCGTATTTGGTGTCTTCCTCGTCTGTGGTTTCTCGGTTATAAATCTGCATAAACTTATTTGACAATCTAGCTGCTCTCTATTTTATAAGTGGTAGTTTATGTATTTGTACCGCAGTGAGTAGCTTGTAGTATTTGTGGGATACTGCTAGAATAAAAAGAATACGCGAAACAACCCACGAAAAGGAAAGAGCGAGCGAGGATCCCAAGGAAATGACATGAGGATACGTGCAAATATGTATTTCTGTCCCGGCCCGGCCATCGGCATCGTGACGACCTCCTCCTTCCTTGCGAGCAATGCTCAACATTCTCTCCGCTTCTTTCTTGATTTCCTGGTTTCTTCTCCACCTCTTTTGCTCTTATCAAGTTTGCAACGGCAGTAGCGATTCATACCTGCCCGTAGCTCCTTCCCTCTTCACTCGTAACTGCCTGCACACCTGTTATATATTCACGTCCTTTTGCCCTTTGTCCTTTTCTTTTTGGCCTTGTCCTCACACAATGTCAACAGTGAACGGCCGTGTAAGTCAGAAACGGAAGGAACCGACGTAATGCCCTCTCCCTCCCATCGTTCTTTCCTAAAATACAATGCAAAGCCTTTTGTCAATACCTTTTATTTGTTTTTTAATTTGTCTTTATGATACCTGTGATCCGGTTACGGATGTTGTCAGAGGGATAAAATACGGGGAAAAGCAGCGGGAAAGGACAGGACAGTAGGGAGGACGGCAGGAAAGACAGTGAGACAGAAAGAACAAAGACAATGGCACAAGCGAGACCCAGCGACAGGGAGACGGAAGAAGGAAGAAGGAGAAGGATGCGTCTCGGATTAGGAGAGTTGGAACCTGGAGTTTTGCGTGTGTGGCTGTAGCTGAGTCTGGCGAGGCGCTCAAGTTATGCTTGTGTTGGGCAGGGATCGGCCGTGCGAGTTGACCGCAAAGTCACGATATTGACTGTAAACATAAATTGGTACCGTGTACCATTGCAATCACAACTGCAATCACAACTGCAGCCATAGTTCCAACTACGTGGTGACAAATACAATTCTACGCCCTACCAGTCAGCATGTCTCAGTGGGAAAGAATTGCATCTGCGCGTGGAAGGGTGAGCCGGTCTTGCGGTGACGGGACAAGAGGATGATGATGACAAGGGTGGATGAAAGGGTGTTGATGTGGTTGGCATGGCTAAGATGGACGAGCTTGACAAGGTAAGTGGTCAAGAGAATGTGCGAGGCAGCCGCGGTGAGGGGTGTAGCTTGTATGTATGTATGTACATATAGTACATATAGCTTGGGTAGTGGCTGTGGCTGCACGCTGTGACGACAGGGAATACATGCAGGTTGCGGTTTAGTGGATTAGTGGTGTAAGTGTTGATGGGGAAAAGGAAAGAAACGGAAAGAGCACGAAACAAGAAGAGAGAAGCAAAGCGAAAATGAGGGCGCAGAGGACAAGGCAAAACAAGAAACAGCGCAAAAGCAAAACGATGGAAGGAGCGAGTGTGACTGGCGATGAGCGAGTGTGACTGGCGATGCATGAAGAAAGTACCGCGGAGTGTGCATGGCGTGCTATGCACAGTCGGAGGGGCGTGTGCATTTTCTGTGGTTGAGATGTGAGGGCGCGCGTCGTGGGAAGAAGAAGGAAGGAGCGACTTGCTTCGGGCGATGAAGAGGAAGGAGCGACTGGTGTCGGGGGTGAAGTGAGGAAGGAGCGAGGCACAAACCAAGAGAAGTGGCAGTAGACCGAAAATGATGGAAGCTCGAGGAACGCGGAAAGAGCAACATAGTTAATAATAGGGCCTGGCCATCCGACGGAAGAATGAGGGCGCAAGGATAAGAAATCGACATTGACGGAGGATCTACACGGCTCCAGGGTCCAGACATCCAGACGGCACACAGTAGGATTCATAATGGATTCTGTAGATTCCGATTCAGATTCAGATGGAGATGGGTTTTCTCTGTAAACACTATTGCTTAGTACTGCTGGGTCACCTAGTTAGTTACCTTGTCCAGTTTGTGTTAATTACTGGCTATTCACACTCCATAATACCTGTAAAAGTCCACCGCTCTCTTGGTCTTTTGGCTGGTTAATCTCGTTTCGGTAGCCTTCTGATGTATTCCTGACGGTTGAGTTGAGTTTCTTATTGCCTTTCTTTGGTGGGAGTGAATGGTTCGCATTTTTTAAGTGTATTCTTTTTTATGTATTCTATTCTATTTTTGTGATTTTAAATTGTATTGTATTTCAGTTTGATTTAGTTTACTTGAATTTGGTTTGATTTGAGTTTGATTCTATATAAAAAAGTAAAAATGCGGTATTGCGGCGTTTATCGATTCCGACCGTCGGGGTGCCGGCCCCATCGTCGTTATCTCTGGCCGAGATATATTTGCCTACACGATGTACGTATCTTGTAGTCTGCTTTTCTGGCTTGAGCCAAACAGAGGGCCACACGCGACCTGCATAATATGCAGACTTTATGCCGCAGACGAGCCTGCCCCAGAGATGGGTTAGTATGGTAGCAGATAGGCATCGGTTGGGTTTCTCTGTGGTTGTTACATCCCGCCACCACTGTTACTGTTTCCGCCTCTTTGCTACTTTTAGTTGCGGTTCTCTGGGATTAATTAATCTCATTGTATTTCCGATTAGAATAAAAGGAGGCTCGTCTAAACAAGTCCCGTTATCGGTGCCATCTAGCTGACGACCGTTGTGGTTGATGGTCTCGATAGTTTGGAGTACGGAGTAATAAGCTCTGAGATCGCCCAGATTTGTACTATGTATGTACTGTTAGTACACGAGTATGGGGCAGGCTAAGGCGCTGTTACGTCGTGTGTATGGCAAATTGGCAACTGGCAATGCTTTTAGGCATAAATCCGTTATTTATGATCACTCTGCAGCCGAAGATCACGACACTGCATTTCCGCGTGAGACATGTTATCATGGCAGGCAGGGCCAGCGGGGCAGAGCAGAGCAAAGGCATCAGCCAAGCAGAATAAGAGGACATCCAACGATAAACGCCGACAAAAGACGGGCGGTTGTGACGGTGAGGAGGGTATTAAAAATAGTAAAATAAGGCAAGAAATAGCAAAATAAAGATGTACCGCAATGCAAAATATGATATAATTTTTTTTTAAAGAACGAAGAAAGAAAGAACGAAAAATAAAAGGACGAAAGAAGAAAAAGAGTGGTCATATGACAAAATACGCGTATCTCCAGCACTGCAGAAGAAAAGAGACGCCAGAATAGCTGAAAACGAGAACAGGGGTCGACACACCTTTAGAAGTGATTTATCAATAAATGGAAGAAATTATAACCAGCTATAAAGAAAGGCATCAACAGGAGCCGTTAAAGGAACGGCGTGGAGCTAAGATCAGTTGTGCCGGACAGCCCTTTGCACAAGAAAGAGAGCCTGAAGATGAAAGATGTCAGCCTGAGATTGCATATCATTGGATTTGTGTGTGCAATGCATGCCGAGAAAGATGGAGGCCAAGATGAAGGAGGAAGAAAAAAAATGAAGAAAAATATGAAGAAAAATATGAAGATGGAGATAAATATGAAGATAAAAGAAGAAGAAAATAGAAAATAGGAAATAATATAGAATAGAAAAATAGAAAAGAAAAAAGAAAAAAGAAAAGAAACGAGATTGCTTCTTATCGCCTGTATTGCAAGCCTTATGCAGTGGCTTCAAGTACATTAGTATATTTTTCTTGCGGTAGTCGCGGCTAACATGGATAGAAGGAGAGTCAAAAAAGGCAAGAAAGGCAAGAAAAGGTAAGAAAAGGCAAGAAAAGGCAAGAAAAGAAAAAGAAAGAAAAAGAAAAGAAAAAGAAAAAGAAAAGAAAGCTAATCAGACGTTTTCGTTACTGTCTTTTTCGGATTGGTTTGCCTGGCCAGTATTGCATTCGCTATTACAGTGGTATTACTCTGTAAAACCTCTGCAAGGACGGTGTGACTGAAGCGAACTGGCGAGATTGTCGAGCCATATCCAATGAACCATGGTCGGAAAATTTGAAGAAAGAAGCAAAAGCAAAAGCAAACAAAAAGCAAATGTCGATCATAGCAGAGATCATATTAGTCTCTTAGTGTATGTAGTCTTAGCCAGTCTAGGAGGCTAGAGGCGGCAGGTGAGGTAGCCCGGCAGACTATTTACATACATAGTAGTACTGCAGTATGTATGTACTAAACCCGGCAGGGCAGGACAAGGCTCGGGGTCGTGGTGTAGTAGATGGTACTTAGGTCAAGGAGGCCAAGGTCAAGTCCACACCGTACGATGTACTTGTGAGGTAAAGAGAGCAAGAGGGGGGGTTGAGACATCGAGATAATGAAGCTGAGAGAAGGGAGACAGACTCTAGGCCGCACAAAACTGGCCGAAGAATGGCAAAGGCTAAAAGGAAGGGTAGACGGCGCCCGGCGGCCCTTTTCCTCGGCTTGGTCCTTTGTCATGCCGCCATTTTCGGCATCGCTATTGCCATTGCCATTCCCATCTGCCATTCCCATCTGCCATTCCCATCTGCCATTTGCCTTGACGATCGTGATGCTCGATGCTGCCAAAGTCAAAGCCACTGGACACTATCCTAGACCCTGGACCTCCCGGCACGAATTTGTCATGCGGGTGGAGCGGGTGCCAGGGCGTATCTAGTGTCTACCATGTACCGACCGACCTACTCTCCAAGAGGATTAGGATGCGGAGAGTACTATGTAGTTTGGGGGCTGTCGATTGTGCAATTACATAGCTGTGATTATGTGATATGCCGTCGAGGAGCCGCGTACGACGCACTACCTTGCGCTGAGACTAGAGCACCGGCTGGCTTCAGCTGGCTACCTCACTTGTTCTGTCCCTGGATCTCGACAAGACCGCAAAGAGCGCGTCGTCCCCTATTTGGGACACTGGCGAGATGGCGTTGAGATGCATCGTGAGTTGTGACTCGTGCTCGTGAACGTGCTGGCCGTTGCATCGCGAGATGGGCGTTGCCAATTGGCATCCATCCTGTTCCTTGACCGCGGCCGAGTGCCATAAATCGTATAGCCCCGACTTCTTCCCCCATCCCGTTCGCCATCTCCAGTCTTCAGTAGTCTCAATCCTTGTTGCCGTGACGTCGCCTCCCAGCATCTCTCGCCATCTCTTGTTCTGCATCCGCCTCCTGTTCTCGTTTCGTTCTCTTTTTTGCCAATCTTCTGTCTCCCTCCCTTCTCTTTCTCTTCTCGTCATCCACCACACGGATGAATCTCCTACTCTTCCGCCGGTGGGCCCGGCTCCCACTCTTGGCGCAGCAAAGAAGAAAAAGTTTCGGGGTTTCATAGTCTCGGTCCCAAGGTCGCAAACTCTCAAACTCTCAAGGTCGAGTTGTTCGCCTCGCCCGTTCTTTGTCCTGTTCTTCAGTACATAGTAAATAGCTCTTTCTCGCGTCTTCTCTAGTGCCCATCTTTCCTTTTTGCAGGACACGCAAATTTATACTCTGCATGCACATACTATCGTTCGTCGTAAGAGTGCGTCGTTAGTCGAAAGGAAATAGAGAAAGTCGACATGTGCGGAGTGGCCGTGAGAATAGAAAGAAGGGTGAAAGAAAAAAAAATCGAAGAAGCAAGCACACTAACCGTGGATAGCCATAGACAAATAGACAAATACGTGGTCAATAGAGACTAGCCAAAGACAGACATTCCGGTGGCACGCTACGTCCAGACCGAGCTGCCATTGCTGCGACGGTCTAGTGTGATTGGGAGCGGCGCGCGAGCAGGGAACAGCCCTCGACGTCGACCGGTGAGGGGTGTGAACCTCGTGAGGGTCACAAATTGTACAGAACTATTTTATTTACTATTTTAGTTTTATAATTAATAAAATTTATAATAAAATTATACTTACTTGACGTTACTCAATTAACGTTCAAAATATTAAAATAATCGAAAGATGATCGATTTATCTTAATAACTACTACCATACTATCGAAATATCGTTAATATTAATATAAAATAAATATTTCTCGTTAATACTATCATAATAAACATACAGTGCATACTGTCGGGATATGCTGCATCTATATGTGTCTAGAAGTATACTGTCTGTAAACATGTGCGGGGCACTGTGATGCCAAGTCGGTGTCTTGGGGTGTGTGGTGTACTATTATGATGTACACTTTGTACGCTATTCTGTTTATTTGTCGTTTTTATTCCTTTTTTAATATTCTTTTATTTATCATTTCGTCTTCATACTGCGTCTGCTATCGTACTACGGCCGTCAACTCTAGAGCCTCTCTACTTTTACGCATTTCCAAGCTGCACGCCCGGATGCTAATCCTGACATTTTCAGAGCGTTATCGTTGTGTCGCCTATCTCGTATGTTTTGTTGACAAAATGACAAAATAAAGCTTACATCATATCATCGCAGACATGCACAGAACAACATCACATTCCGAATCATTTTTGTTCCGATGGCACGGACCACGGCTCTGATTTAGAGCGCGGATTAATAGTAAATTGACAGAATATTGGTTTGGTGGACCGTGCTGGCCCGGCCCTGGTCACTCCAGACACCCATGCTCAAAACAAGACCCATGTCAACCGCCGTTGTACTTTGGTCGAACCGGGTATGGATGGATGAGCCCCGGCTGGTTGATTTGGAGTAGAGCCTGCAGCTGAGGCTTTGCATGCTCGACTTCATACAGAGCACAGCAATTGCCCAATCAGCGCCTGCACTGCCTATTCTGTAATAACAGCACTATGTCACTATGTACATAGCACTATTGCCTTTCTCGCTAACTTCCTCGAGCAGCCGCCATTTGCCCCATATTTTTGGTTTTATTTTCCTTTTCATACGTTGCATGCTGGTTTCTTCTTCCCTTTTCTCTTTTCTTTTCTTTTCTTTTCTTTTCTTTTTCTTCCTAACCCTACTGCTTTGGACTTGTTTCCCTGCTTTTACAGTGGTTACCGCATAGGGCTTAACGCAAGTGGTGACAACATAGTACAACTGTGGTACATACAGCGTACTGACTGAGCGGAAGTATTTACTAAAAATATATATAAGTGAAAATGAACATGGAAATGCGACAAACCATTGTCAATACCCAGTAAATCCGGGCAATAATGCCGCTGTGTGTGACCGATGTCTTATTTTCCGTCTGCTTCTTTCCACCTGTAATACGTCGTGGTCTTGTCCTTCGCTCTTGGGCTGGAATTGCCCTCGTTGATCGTCTCCCTGCCGTCCCACCTCAACACCAACAACTCTGAATCTCATCACCGCAGGCACAGCTCTGTCTTGAGCAAGATATTTTAATAGTACCCAGGGCAACATACATACATACATCATACATAAAACCGTTAATACAGCAGACCCGCAACGGGTGTCGTCTGTCAATAATGGGCAAATTTCCCGCCATGTGTCTAAACACATGGTGTAGAACACATACCCAGATGTCAACAAATACCATCAACGAGTATGAGTATCAGAACATGACGGGCAAATTCCCATGTCGGAACCACCTCATCCATCTCGCCCCCTTTTTGCGACTCGGGACGGCCCTCGGAAGCTAACCCGCATGTAATCAGTCAGCGATATATATCAGAAAAGCCACAATATTGCCCACTATTGTAGACTCAGTAGGAGTAGCTACTCTCTACAGTCTGTCGCTGATATCACACAGGCGGGTTTCTCCGGTTGAAATAACCATCCTGCTCATGGACACGGCCGGAAAGCAAAGCGGGGAAGACGTGGGAAACAACGTAGTACACTACTGTAGGTACATAAGATACATAGGACCAGGTTCGTGTCCTGTCCTGAATCTCCTTATTCGTGCCTCCGACTCCTTGCTTGCGCAGCACTAGTGGGACAAGGTATGTAGCAGTGTACAGCGTGAAGTGGTCAACCGGCTGAGACTATCGTGCCGTGTCTGCTTAGTCTTCACGAGGGGTGGTGGGTGTGCACTTTAATCTCTGTCCGGTGCCAATCTTTACGAGCTTGTGTGTGTCTGTGATCGTTACGAGCTTGTGTGTGTTTGTGTGTTTGTGTTTGTGTTGTTGTGTTTTGAGTTGGCATTCTTTACTATTGCAGGTGTATTTTGTCCTGTCCCTTCTTACTCACTAGCTTCTAACCGTGTCAGTGGTGTTGTTATCCATCCCGTCTTGTTGTCCCGTTCTCCGTGTCCATGATCCCGGTAGGGACACTACTGTGTTGGACAAGAAGTAGAAATGGCATTGATCGACCTGCAATGAAGGGCCTGAAAGACGCCAGCCCCCCACGTTGACCAGGGTCGGATAAAAGTCGGACAACGGACTAATACGTGATGACGAGAGAGAAGACGATGCAAAAAAATACAAATATAGCTGTGTAAAGTGGCGTTCCAACAGAGACATGATGTGCTATGCACGGCAAAATAAATCCGAAATTTTCAAAAAAGACTGTGCATGTGCCAGCGTGGTCATGCTGGCAATACGTGTACATCTGTATCATCAGCAAGATGCGCACGACAAAAGCAAGCAAGACAGAAATAAGAAAATAAGAAGAAAAGAAAAGAATGAAAAGATAGAGCATTGCAATATACGGCCCGTCGTACAGACACCTCTGGTCGAGATGAGATGAATAGGGATAAAGGATTGCCATTGAAGAGAAGTCACGAATAGTATATCTTTATGTACTTGAAGTATTTGTTGAGCAGTTGACTATCATGTAATGCTGTAGATGCCAGTTGCCAGTGTATCTCAGAGTCAATACCGGAGGCCTATGATCTGGCCAAGCCTCTCCACCTCGTTCTTGTCTCAGTCTCGCCTTCAATATTGTACCAACTCGAACAAGAGGGTGTGGGCCTGTCTCGTTGTTTCTCAGCCCCAGCGCTGATGCATTTCAGGTGCATTTCGTGCATTTAGGTGTGTTGAAGTGCGTATGGGTTGTATCAAACAAGACACACGTTTAGCTGGCTCTTTCCTGCTGCAAGACGGAGTTATTACTAAATTCCGCCGGAGCTCCCTGTATACTAGCGGAAAAAGATATTTGCACATTTGCCATTGCAATGTTTGGATATCTTTGCAACACATCCAACACACTGAGACATGCTTGGTTTTCATTTCCTCAAACTTGCTCTGACCTGCTGCATTCTGCATTTCCTACTTGTACAGAGTACATGCCGCCAACAAATGCATGAAAGCTGTGCAGACATACATGGTATGCCAGGGGCTTGCATCTGTGGCGTCGACGGGTGACCGCTATTTTGATTAGAGGCTGTCGAGAGGTCCCGGATCCAAGCAAAATTCCCGGCCGGCCAGCTGTAGGATTAAAAGTAAAATTAAAGGGAGAGGTAAATAATATTTTAAAAAAGACAAAAAACAGATAAAGATAAAACAAAAAAAGAGAGATATTCTTTAGGGATGCCGTTGAACACCGCAATGTGGAGAATAGCAAACAAGACGCAAATACCAGAAAGTAGAAAATAAAGCAGAACACTACGGAGTATAGCAAGAATAAAAACAAACAAAGACACAGACTATCACAACCCAATACTCTCACACAAATCGAAATATGCAAGTGAGTGCAACTCCGGTCGTGTCCAAGGGGCCGGCTCTAAGCGCCGGCCGGGCTAGCCCTTCCTAGCATCACCCCACGGTCGACTGCCAATACAACGCCGCTATTAAGTATGTACTAGATACATGTGTACTGTACCTACAGTAACAGTGGTATGGGATTACAGGGGGTGTACATCATGTCTCAATTTGTCTTGACACAGCTCCACTGTAAAACATTTACACTGTGTATACATAATACTATGTCATTTCAACATAGCATCGAGTATCCCATTAACCGCCAAAACATCTCTTTTCTTGGCACGTTTCTGATTGGCTGTAATGCTTGCTTCGATCAAAACATACACAAGAACATCCAAAATGAAGAGTAATTTGTCTTGAATCCGTGTTTTTTTTTAATAAAGAATAAATTCATATATGTCTAAAAATGTATAATTCGCAATAAAATCATCTCTATACAAATATTATAGAGGCGTGTTTTGAAAGCGACAGCGCCCATTAAGCTTGGATGCGCACCATGATGTCAACAAATAAAGTTCATGTCATGTATGTAGAAAATAAAATATATGACTTACATATGTTATTATTAGTTAAGGAAAGTATTATTTTATAATTATATTAAACTTGTTTTATTTATTACTATATTTTATTTAGTATATATAATTTATAGTAAAAATATATTTACTTATCTTTATTTAATCTAAATACCAAAGTATATCAAAATAACTATTATATTAATATGTCAGTCGGCATACAGCGATGTGCCTAGAAGTATACTGTATGTAAACATATGCGGGGCACTGTGCCACCAAGAAAATTCGAGACCCTCACGAGGTGTACACGATTACAGGCGTATTCTAGACAGCCGTAACCACCACTGAACGAGGCCAGCATAGAGCATTCTACATTATTCCTTTTTATATTCAGTGCCTATACATTATATTCTTTATCAATACCCTCTTATGCATAGTGTAGAGGATGTACAAGACACGTCGTATTATTCAACACGACGATGACCCAGCCGGTGAACCAGAGTCGCAATGCTTGCAGTCTGCTGCGACTGTACAGCAGAGCACATCTTACTACAGTTATATTGACGACTGCCGTGTTGTGTTTCTACTTTCTGCTGCCTGCTATCTACGCAGTATTGCATACTTTCTACAGTATGACTGGCTGACTTCTGCGACGGCCTGGCCTGGCTGTGATCACTGCTGTAGGTGTGACGGAGCAGCCACCACATACATGCCTAGCGTCTGTACTCGCACCGGTCCCTCTCCCGTCTGCACCGGCACTCGCTATCTTGTTTGATTGTCGGATTGTCCTGTGGTCTTGTCATCTGTTGGATTGTTGGATTATTGGATTGTTGGATTGTCGGATTGTCAGATTGTCGGTCTTGGAATTACCATAGTAATACAAACTGCCTTGTTCTCCGGCCTCTGCCTTCCTGCTCTCCCTCTCCTGTTCTTCACCCGAGACGCCCTCAGCCGTGCACATCTTGCTCGTTCTGGATGTCTAGGCCAGCAGCCCGACAATCTTGTCTGTCTGTTGGTTTTGTCTCTTCATCGACTGGTTTTCGAAGCTACACCATTACTTTTTTCTTTTTTCTTTTTGTGTGTGCCTTTGACTCGACGTCTCTGCAGCCACATCCTCCGGGCTTCACCCTCGGGCTTCTGCTCGGGCACCACTCCCATGCCTGTCCTTGTGTTTTCCCTTTTCTCTCTCTTTTCTTTCTTTCTTTCTTTTTCCGTACGTTTCTTCTTCTTCTGCCTTCCAGCCGTTTTGCCTTTTTTGTGGCCTGGCTTCCTCGCGGCACGTCCCCGAGACCCAAGACATTCGCGTCATCCATCCGATAGGCGTCGACTGATAAACTGATAGGCCGTACATAGTAGACGTGTGAACCCAATATGGCGTAATGTGCGCCTTCATCTGTGATGTGCTGGGCTGTGATGTGATGGGCTGTGATGTACTGCTCCAATACTGCAATACGCCAACAAACACTTCTGCTTTCGCACATCTGCACTGCACATCTCTCTCTGTGTGTGTGAGTATGCGCGTCTGTCTGCACGTTGCCGTCGTTCGTACTTGCCATCCCCGTGCCCTCCCCCTCCTTCCCTCTCTCTTTCCCCTTTCTCCTTTCGTGTCCGGTTGGTTCCTGCTTCCTGATTTGATTCTCGAGCCCCGACTCTCACCATCCTCCTCATTTCTCTTCTTTCCTTTTCCTTCTTACCTTCTTAACCTCTTTCCATTTTGCCTCTTCTCTCTCGTCTTTCTCTCGTCTTTTCTTCCATCTCCTCACCACCCGACTACCCCGTCTGCTGTATTAAAAACAGCACACCCTGTCTCCCCGCCCATCGTCACTCTTGTTAGACGCATCTGTCGACAAGTCGAAAAAGTAGCCTCGCAGCTGCCCCATAGCTCCTAGCACACGGCCTCTGCCATTTTGCCATTTTGATCTTTCCTCTTTACACTTTCTCTTGCGAACTGTGTGCGGCTCCGTTTTTGATTCATTGTTATTTTTGGTCTTTGATTATTTTATTAAATTTCTTCTCTCTCCCCCTTATATCCTCTTCATCTCCATCGTTTCCAATCCTCTACTAAATTCTTGACTAAATTCTTGTCCTCACCCTCACCCTCACCCTATTCTCTACCGGTACCCTCCACCTGCCATTGCAACCCAACATCCACTCCTCCCCATCGTCTGGTCTGGTCTTTGGGTTTTGCCTTGCCGCTTACACATCGTTTTCAAATATTCATATTCGGGCTCGACCTTGAACTCGTCATTCGGCATACATTCACAGCCGTTGCGCAATACCCACACAGCACTGTTTGTATCCTGTCTTGTCTTTGATTCTTTGCATTTATTCTCTCGCTTCAGCCTTTTTCTCTTGTTCGCGCTTGTTCGCGCTTGTTCGCTCTGCTGGCCTGCGTTATCGCACCTGGCTGCCTTGTTGCCTTGTTCGCTGCATCTGCTGCAGCTCGTATCTTATGTATGTGTACATCCTCTCGCAAGACCAGCGTACCACCACACCCGCAGCCGTCGTCAAATCTTCAAAGGATCCTTGCTCCCAGGGTTTCCTATATTCAGCAACGTTGATTTCCACAGCCTCTTGTCAACCACGCACACAAACATCTCCCTCCGCACAGCCCAACTCGCACTGCACCGCGTACCACGCACTACTCACTGACCGGTCGGTCTGACATCTCAGGATCTTGGATATCAGCGTGCCATCCTTGTTCTTGCAACCACCTGCGCACCTTGCGCCCACCCTGCACCACCGCCCACTGCAACCTCTGCAGCCTCTACATAGTACAACCGTCTCTGCAACCCGACTCGCACCCTTGCCAGTGCTGTTTCCGCGTCTCTCATTGTCACAGCCTGACGCAAGCCTGACAGGGTGTATCACGCCAGGTCTCTGCCTGCACTCTGCACCCTGTACTTTGTACACACTGCTCCAACGAGCGGCTCGAATCGAAGCGCGGCTCGTGGACGGATGCAACGGCGTGTGGAAGCCGATTCGACTGTAGAACAGGTCAGTTTTCGTGTTTCCGTGTTTTCGTGTTTTCGTCTTTCCGTGCTGCTCTCTTTCATGCTCTTCATTCGCTTGTCTCTTCTCGCGTGTCTTTTGCCTCCTGGCTTTTCATTTCCTAGACTCTGCTCAACCCCCTTGTGATAGCCCCTCTCCCGCTTCGAGATTTCCTGGCTCCTGGCTTCTGGTATCTTTGTGTCCATCTGGTGTCCATCTTTGCGCCCGCCTGGTCCATTTAGCTCTCGCTTTTAGCTTTATCTTTCAGCTCTCCCTCCAGGCGGCCGCAGTCCCTCCTTTTTGCCTTGCCTCACTCTTTGTTTCTCCTGTTCCCTTGTGTCTTGCACCAGCCCCCCCTTGTTTTCTTGTTGGACCCTGCTCGGCCCGTCATTTCAACTGTCTCTGATCCGAGTTTGGCGCGCCCTTTGTCTTTTTTTATTTATTTTTGTCTTTTGTCTTTTGTCTTTTGTATTGTCTTTTGGCCTTGTCTTGTCTTTGCCGGTTTGTTCCCTTTCTCGAGTTTAATTTCATCTTAGCTGACGCAACAAAGACAGCACCCTCTTTTGACTCTCTAGCTTTGCCTGCTCTCTAGCTTCTGGCTCTCCGATCGTCTATTGGTCTGATTTGCCCATTCTTTTGTAACTGCTTCGGCATTCCGCCATTCTGTCATTTCCCTTCTACCCTCCCTCCCTGGTACACCTTACGCGCTCAAGGCTTCTTTGCGGTGCAACGAACCGCCCCTGCTGCTGCTCAATCCGTGCTTGCCCGAGTTATCGTCATTCGGAGTAATGCTTCTTGACACCAGTCATAGGCGCGGGCTTGACACTGAGCCACGGTGAGATGCCATTTTCGTGCTATTGTCCTTGTTTTTACTCCGTCCTTTCCTCTTGTCAATGTTCATAGCTTATAACTCACTATGCACGCTCTCTACACAAGGAAGCTGTTACTGACCTGTTTCCAGTGACAACTACCGGGCCCTGGGTCGTTCCTTCCCCAACATGGACCGCGTCGCACCTGCTGCGACAAGTCGCGATGTAAGTACTATCACCGTTACTCTTTGAGCAGAACAGCTTGGTCGCACTTGCCTATTCTGTGACTTTGCCTGTACCCTTTCAATGCGCTACTCCCCGCTCCTTCCCTTGGGCTTGGCAATTCCTTCCCACAATTCTGCAATCCCACGATCCCACATTGTCATGACTTTATAAAATTTTATAACCTCATAACCTTACCGCGATGTGCAGAGCATCGCGAGCTATCGTGGCAACACCCTACATATGTCCTTGATGCACTTACTATATTTGACCCATGGACGGCTGTTAACAGCACCAGTACCATAACCCCGTGCAAGGCCCCTCTTCTGCCCAAAGCACACCCTACCGCCATGATTCCGGCGATTACAGCAACCATGCCGGCAGCAATCACGGCAGCAGTCATAGCAATGTGTGCCACCATGAATATGTAAACACGACCGAATCTAGACCTGCTACGTTTGGATCGGAGGGCTATCAGTCAAACAAGAAGCAGCGTCTGGGCCATGACCAAGTCGGACAGCAACGACCACAATATGAACCGTTGTATGCCTCTTCTCACCAACACCATCACCACCCTCATCCAGCACATGGCCCGTCATTGTCATCGTCATCTACAAGCCACGCAGCAAGCGGGCACCCATACCGAGATGCCAGTGGCAACGAATACGCCTCAAGCTCTGCCCCGGGCTCTGCTTTAAGCCACGGCGCGCCTCCGTCAAGACCAATGGCTCAGCGACCCTTAGAACCGCGGCCTTTGGATAATAGCGCTTCGCTTCCACGCTTTTCTGTGCCCATCATGCACTCTTCCACTACAGTACCACATCAAGCACCGTCTAACTCGTCGTACCCGTCGCGATCCGAGATGCAAAACTCGTCGTTTCCATCCCCACCCCTGATATCGCCACTCAATGGAAGTCCCTACTCCCGCAGAGAGTCTACTCTCTCGGGCGGCGCGCCAGCAGCCCCGTCGCCGAGTAGCAGCCACGGATCAAGCCGTGATGAAGGCAGGCCGAGCCAATACGGCGTACACACCCAGAACCAAGGCACCCACTACTTTTCCGCGGCACCGCCCATTCATGGACCACCACCTCGTGGCGGTCATCCTTCCACCTACAGTGGAGGCCCATCGCCGCCGCCGCCGCCGCCACCACAAAGCGGCCCTGCCCACCACACGTACCCTCATATGCAAGGCTCACATGCTGCCGATAGCCGCCCGCGCGATGCTAACTACCCATACCACGACGTGCCTTATAGTGGTGGTCCGATGGAGTTCCAATTCTCGCAGCCATACAACACCTTATCAGAGCAGTGGGCTGCGACGCTGCCTACGGACTTTGAGGAAAGAGAGGCTTACTGCGATAGCGCTGGTAGAATTCGCAAAAGAGAAAGAGAAAGAGAATCTGCAGAAAGGAACCACCATCTGCGCCACACACAGGACCTGCACCACCAGCACCAGCACGAGCAAAACCATCAAGGACATCCCAGCCAGCAGCCCAATCACTATGCGCAGGAGCACTCGCAGCAGTACCACCATCAGGGCCCCGCACCGGCTCCAAGCTACGAGCAGTACGAGCATCACTACGGCCGCGACTATATGCAGCAAATCGATTGGCAAAACCAGCAGCACCACCAGGAGATGGCCCGGGAACATCAGCAGAACCAGCCTCAGAGGCCCCAGCAGCCTCACGAGCATCAGGAGCCACAACGATACGACGCCCAATGCCACCATTATGACCAATATCAGCAAACTAGTGAGCAGAATGACAGCCGTCAACACCAGCACGGGTACCAAGGACATCATGAACACCAGCACCGTCAATACGCTTATCAACAGCACGACCATTCCCATCCTCACGGACCGCAGCCTCACGAGTCCTATAGCCACCCCCAGCCCCAACACTCCCAACACGACGGACATATGGAGGTCGGTGATATCAATCCCGGATGGGAACCAGAAATCAAACCAAAGGATATTAGGACCGAAGAATCAAAGCGAAAGGCTGAGGAAGGAGTCCCGTCCGCCGCTGAGGGCCAGCAGAGCGATCCCGCATCGGCCCAGCCCTCTCCTCCCACCACTCGGGCGGCACCACTGCATGACATCCTCCACCCTGTCGATACGACTCCTCTGATGAAAGCGGCAGAGATACCTGTCCGTCCTGCAGTGGAAACGCATACAGCCCCCGTCACCGTCCCAGTCCCAGCCCCAACTCCGATACCAATCCCGATCCCGGTGCCAGTTGCAATCCCAGTTCAAGCACCAGCTGTTGTACCGGTGCCTGTCCAAGTCGAGGATGTCACAGACGACTACTCTGAAGATAATGGATCCCCAGAAACAAGCTCGCCCCAGGGTGGCAAGACCGAGAGGCGCCAGCGCGGAGTGTTCACGCAGGAGCAAAGAGATGAAACAAGCCAGACCCGGACGTATGGTGCTTGCTTGCGCTGCAAGAGTCAGCGTGTTCGCGTAAGTCCATTTTTATTTTTATTATTTTTATAAGCAATAGCTAACCTGTCAGTGCATCCCATCACCCCTGGGTCCTTACGACATGTGCGTGACTTGCGAGCAGGTGTCTAGGAACTCGAAGAAAGTGCTTCACTCAATTCGCTGTGTCCGCTGGAGACTGACTGCGATGACGACATACCGTTCTGGCGGCCTTGAGCTGACCAAGCGGTGGGAAGGCACTGAAGTGCACAATGTCGGAGACTGGGTCAATGACGACATCAAGGAGATCGACATGAAGCTGTACTACTCGAGTCACATGCACCGCTATGATCTGTGCGACACTCCTGTAAAGCTCAAGATCCGCGAGTTTGCGCCGTTGCCCGACGACGTGTTGACGAGAAAATGGAGCAAGCGCGTGGTGGCCGCGGACGGCACGCCCAAGACCGAGAAGAAGGTGGCGACTCTGCCGGCGTTTGCCCTGGCGGATGTTGATGAAGCCGCCAAGTCACTCGACTCGTACTTCAAGACGAACACGATTAAGGCCATGTACGACGCGACGCGGCATAGTGTGCCTATCATACGCGAACACTACATTGCTGCTATTCGCCATTACGAAAGCTTCCCAGTGAGTATCTTTGCTCTATCTGCTCATCATTTGTAACGAAGACCGAAAACTGACAATGCCAGGATGGCGATTTCGAGAAGACGTTTTTGGAAAAGTTCTTCCGCCTGTGGTTTTACACTCGTAAGTTACCACTCTCTCTCACTGCGATGCCATATAGAGATGAATACTGACCGCACAGGCTTTACAACTGGATCTTCATACATTAGTGGAGGCGACAAGCTGGGCTGCAAGCCGATCAGCGACCCCGACTATCCGTTGGGCAATCGGATCTCTGTCCCACGAATGATCACGGCGCAGTGCGACTCGATCATGGTGACCAAGTTCTTGAAGCCGCTGTCCCACGATCTCATACTCGAGCTGGAGAAGATCTTCCGCACGGGCAACCCTGACAACTGGTTCACGCTGTACATTTGCACCTTTATGCTTCTCGGCGAAGTGTCGTTCTCGTCGCAGGACCGGCGTCGCCACGGCACCGACAACTGGATCACTGATGTAAGTACATGTAGTACTCTTTTACTCTTTGCTGTTCAAGGTGCATAAACTAACAAGCAGACTCCATACTCGCTGTACGAGTTCGTATCCGACCTGCAGTTTGGCGGCAACATTCTGCTGTGCTACTGGCACTACTACCGCACCATGGACCCGATGGACTCGGGCTGGGACATCTTTTGCCAGGTGATTGAGCCGCCGCTGGCTGCGCGCGAGAAGATCGAGTCGGCCAAGGGCAAGGGCAAGAAGAAGGTGCACGTTACGCAGGACCAGCGGCAGCTGGTGATGTCGCACTGGCCCAAGATGGTCGAGCTTGCGGACATCCTGAGCACTGTGCACCACAACAAGTCGTATGAGCATCCGCTGTACTTTGTGTCGCAGATGTACATGCGCGAGTGGGAGATCCGCGAGGTGTATACGTACACGCCGCCTGGGTGCAAGGCCAACACTCGGCTCAATTTGACGAGGATGAAGCACTAGTCGGTGCTTGTGGTGTTTGCTTGATGGCTTTTGTTGTGTACTGTTTTGGTTTTGTTTACTTTCTATTTGTGTTCCTGCTTTTATTTCTCTTCACATAAAGTCTCGATGCCCCCTTATGATCGATGTATTGCATATTGTTGCCTGCTCTGATATATTTGTTTACGTGTTTTCCTTTTTCTTATGGATGAGGTGTGAGCAAGGTTTACACTCTTTCACCCGATCCATCTGATATTTGAGCTTTTACGATCCCACCTTTCACTCTGAGACGTCGTGATGTCACCATGTCTCGATGCCGGTCCTTTCTCACAAATACGACTTTACGTTGCGTCTCACCGTAGGCCATCCCTCTTCTCTAATACAATTACCACCGTGGCCTACTTCTTACACAAGTTCCACTTTGGCAGCCTCGTTATTGAATGTCGTTGAAATAAAAGAAAATGAATGGAATAAAACTAGAGGAGACAAATGAGTACAAAATACATGAGTACTACGAAAGGGCTCCTACTATAATGGTTGACATGAAAATGTGATATGTGACGCTTTTGTTGCGAGACAGCGAGCCTTGGCCGGAACTCGAAGGATACGAGGTGTTAATGAGGGCAAATTTAGATGGGCGTCGATAAGTGGAAAAACACAGACATAGAGAGCTGCGGCCGATAAGGGTTATCGATAAGAAATGGCACCGATAAGGACGATAAGGACTAGCGTAATTACCCACTATGACCAGCTTTCACATAGCTGGCTTTTTCGAGTGGCGTGCCGGCTGTGTGTGTGCACTTGCACTAACATCTATCGTCAGGAGTCTTTTGCGGTACTCATCGCCCACTACGAGCATAACCAGAGCAACAACACCACCCATCTTTACCATTTCTCAGACTACGCATATCCACCCAGACACATTCTTTTGTGTTTATCTATAAGACGCCGCTATCAAGTTTCGTGGAAGCGCTCAGCTTCACCCCCGACAACACCTCTACATCGACCTCTACACTACATCCACATCGCCACAATGGCAGACGCCGAGACCTTTACGCAGTATGCGCTGCACATCGACCCAAAGACCAAGACCATCGGCACTGGCAGCGGCGCCAAGGCCATCACAGACGGAGACAACACATCAGCAGCAGCAGCGGCAGCGGCACCGAGAAAACCAGTGTCGGCCCTCGACGCGGAGCTCGGCGAGCTCAACGAGCTGCACCGCGCCATGCTCGGCATCGAAAACGGCATGCCCGTCCCGCCGCCGCCCATGCCCGTCAACCCCAAGCGCACCGCCCAGGTGCAGAAGCTGCGCGACTCGGGCAACGCCGAGTTCCGCAAGAGCCAGTACGCCACGGCGATCCGCTTCTACACGCTGGGCCTGGACATGGCGCTCAAGCGGCCCGTGTGGGAGCCCGCGCAGATGGTGCTCGAGGACGTCGTGAGCCTGTATGCTAACCGCGCGCAGGCGCACATGGCGCTGCAGAACTGGACCGAGGGCGCGGCGGACGCGGCGCAGAGCGTGGAGGCGCGCAAGACGGGCAATGCCAAGGCGTGGTGGCGGCGCGGCAAGTGCCTGATGGAGCTGGGCCGCCTGGGCGAGGCGCAGGAGTGGGTGAAGCACGGCCTGGAGATGGAGGGCGAGGAGCCGGACCTGCAGGCGCTGCGGGCGGAGATCGAGGCGAAGCTGACCAAGGCGACGGAGTCGCTGTAGTGGAGGTGGTGGTAGACGTCGGAAAGCAAGAGTGCGAGAGAGAGAGATAATTAGGTCACTGTTTTACAGGCGTTTAGGTGCTCTCATTGTTCTTATTCAAATACATTGTTACGGTCTCAGCGTCGTCATTCCAGTGAGCACGTGGTCCATTTTAGTCATGGCATAGCAGTGAAGACCTGCTTGTCACGGTATCTGGCGTGGCATGCCAGCGATGGCGGAAGGTGGAGGAATGCTTTGACAACTATATTGACCATATATATGATCATATTGACGTTGAAGATGATAACGAAACAGGATAACCCATATGGCCGTGCAGAAAGGCCAACGCACATGATAATGCAATAAACCAAAGACACAGGAAGCAAGCTGCCTGGTCAAGACGCCATAGTAGATCGGGAGAGTAGCATAGATAGAGACAGAGAACGCGAACAAGACAGATCAGATACATGACGGGGGTACACAGTGTGGGAATAA
Organism: Ophiostoma cf. undulatum; assembly: GCA_022392935.1. Lineage (NCBI taxonomy): Eukaryota > Fungi > Ascomycota > Sordariomycetes > Ophiostomatales > Ophiostomataceae > Ophiostoma > Ophiostoma cf. undulatum. Next base: position 334,404 of record JAKRGL010000038.1, read on the forward strand.
AGGACGTAAAAGAGCAGAAGCCGGAAAGTAGAAAAAGTAGAGAAAATCGAGAAAACGAGAAGCATGAGTTCGTAACAGGCGGGCTCTGTGAGCTGCGCAAGGTCGTAATGTGAAGGCGAGGCCAGGCTGAGGCCAGAGAAAGAGACAAAGAAGAAGAGAAAAGGAGTAACAGAGAAAGACGAAATCACATCTTCTCCTTCTCGTTCAGGGTCTCCTGGACGGCGGCCTTCTTGGTGCGCGGCGCGCGCATCACGGCGTCCTGGGCGGTCATGCGACGGTCGAGGGCGCGGTCGAGCTTGGCACCGAGGGCGAGCTTCTGGAAGACGGCGGTCTTCTCCTCGTTGAGCACGACGCGCTGCTGCGACAGGGCCTTGTTTTCCATGCGGTCGAGGCCCTTTTCAATGTTTGTGATTTCGGCGGACGCGGAGTCGGTGGTGCGGACGGTGGCGGCAAAGGAAGGAGCCATGCTGTAGGTGCTGTAGCGGACCGAAGTGTGAGCCTGGGGAGTTAGTGGTTTGGTGTGAGGTTGTGGGATGTGAGGTTGCGAAAGGTAGGGTTGAGGTGAGATGTACGTACCGAGGGAGCCATGATAGGGCGGGAAGACTCTAGTGAGGTAGGCATTGTGGAGAGAAGAAGGGTGAAGAAAGAAGAAAGCGAGAGACGGAGACGAGACAAGTCGGGTCAGTCGTGTTCAGGTTGAGACGAAAAGAGTCGACGAGACAGAGGGCGAGACAAAGGGCGAGGAGATGGCGAGCGTTGTCGAGAGAAGAAAGCAGAGAGGGAAAGAAGAGCGTAAATGAGAGGACAAAAAGACAGACACAACAGAAAGACAACAGATGGCAGATGACTTCTTTGTTTGGCGTGGATTCAATGTCGATGAAAGGGTTGTTGAGATTTTGCAATGTCAGACGGCAAAGGGAAAAAGTAGGACCGGTGAGAGGGAGGTGAGGTGAGGTGAGGTGAGGTGAGATGCTAGAGACTACGATGGTGAGGAGCGAGTGAGCAGTCGTCGAGGAACGGTGACAAAGCGAGGCGCAGCGTTTTGTAGGATCTGAATCGTCGACGTCGACGATGATGGCTTTGACGGTGCGAGGCGGCAAAGTCGAGAAAGAGGAGATGGAGATATGTACTGTAGGAAAGTACAGAGTACAGAGTAGTGATGGGTCCACGAGGGGGCAGACAGTGGAGAGAAGGGGAAGGCGAGGAAAGAGCAGGCAGGGGAAAGTGGGAATACGGAGTTGGGACGCGCTAAAGCCGTACGATAGCAACGCCTATGCCCCTAAATATAAGCAGACACGCTAGAAGAAGCGTGAAGACGGCACTGCAGACACGTTTTTTACTGGACTAGTCGCTTTCTTAGCGGCCGTCTAGTGGCCATTTGCGGGCTTTTGCGGGCTGCGGCAGGGGGGGCTGGTTGAGTTTCACCTGGAGGGCCTTTTCTATGGGTTCCTTCTTCTTTTGGCTTTTGGCTGTCGTGTGTGTGTGTATGGGTGTCGTCCCTTCCGGGCGGTAATCTCAAACATACTCAACGCAGACAGAATACGGAAGGTGCAAGCTGACTCCTTGTAGGCCATGCGCCTTCCTCGTCCAGTCGGGTTTGCACCTGCCGTGGCCATCTCGTGCCCAAGGGAACATGTGTGACAGCTAATGCTCTATCTTATATACAGTACGGCTACATAGTAAGATATCTTACATTACAGACTACAGGCTGCATGCTACTGAGTAGACCCAGCAGCACCCTACTATGTACAAGCGAGTGTGCTCCACCCACTCGTGTGTACATAGTTACCAAGTCACATTGTATTGCCTTGTATTGCCTTATCCTGGAATCTATCGAGGCGGGAAAGCACGAGGCAGCCACGGGGTCCAAGCGCAGCTATGCCAAAATGGTCTTCGGTCGTTAGTCAGCATGTGCTAATCTCCAGTTTTGTACTATGAATTTTGCGTAGTGTCTCGTTTGAAGCAGTCAGTAAAGGCCATACGATGTACGATGTCGCTGCGAGGCAGCGGAAAAGAGGAAGCTCCAGAACTCGACTAAATGTAAGATAATCCCAAAAGTGAACAGATACAGCAAAACACCCGACTCCTGAATCATTTCCTGGCGGACTTTTGACGAGTCGTATTTGACGGTAGTGTTGCAGATGTGACTCTGCTGACTCTACCATGTGTCGACGGCAACTATCCGTATGTATACAGGCAGTGTGAGCCAGTCTCTCATCCGTCGGTTGGCAGGCCACAGGCTTACCGCCGATTGCCAAGTAGCACCGCCGCCGATCAGGGTGGGATTAGTGCGGCCAGAGCAGGTCGAGACAAAGCGTGGTCGCTTTTTCGCTTTTCTGCTGCAGAATGCTTCAACGGTGAGTGGGGATGTTGGCCACGGTAGCGTTTCTGCGTACGTCGTACTCTGTAATGTTGATCAGTCAAATGGATAGCTGTGGATGAAATCACCCAAGACAGTCTGAATGTCGGTGATCGAAACGACATGCAAATCGCGCAAGACACAAGAGATGCGACGCCGCAAAAGTACCACGCCTGGCCTCCGAGCTGCAGCGCATGACGGCCGGCTTGTCGGCAGCAAGCCAGAAAGGGAAACTCGGCGAGAAACAAAAGGCAAAAGACGGAGCACAGAGGAGCGACAAAAGGACTGCAGATGCACCGATCCTGCAAGAAACAAGACGGGGACAGGCATGGCATGGGCCATCCACGCATGCGCATGATGTCCGGTGTGGGATGGGGCCAGCAGCATAATGAGCATGGAGAGGCACAGCAGGATCCGTATATCATGAACTTATTCACAGGAATTCATCACCTTTCTTGGCCGATCCCGCTTCCCCTGAGGAGTTCATTTATGTGTTTTTATTTGCATATTACTTTAATTCAGCCACATGCTCGACACGTGGCTGGCACACCACTAGCAACTACATCAAACATTCCAAAACGACCAAAGCACCAAGCTTTGATACTGGTACTTGTCCAAGCGCTATACTAGGGAATGTCCTTTGTAATGTGGGATGTTTTTTTAAATAAAATTAGGAATTGATAATAAGAAACACGTCTATGCTCCTTGTCTCGACCGTATCGGCGCCTTGGTTGCCTCACAGACCAGCCTCCTGGCTGCAGTGCTCACACTGGCATCGGCCAAGATGCCGCCAGTATGATGGCCGGGAACTGTCGAGCACATTCGCGGCGAGCAAGAGCCGGGGTGTTGGGATCGGGCTTTGGGCCTCGGTGATGCACTGAAGGACGGGCTTTACCTGGGGCCGTCTTGGCGTCCGGCCACGTCTGACACATCACGTCTTCTGCCGGTTTCAAATTGCTGTCTTCAGTGTCTACCAGATGGGGTCGTGAATGGAAACGGTGCCGAGATGATGGTCACTTCGACGATGCCGCAAGAGTCGACATTCAACGGTAGCATAACCAGAGCTGCCGGGTAGATTCAAGATTGGGGCCGTTCATCTCGTGACAGCCATAATTGTTGATTCTTTCAACTGGTATACTGCTGGATATCTACGGGGATCAGACCCAGGCTTCTTCAGATGCCAACTCAGCCAGCAAGTCAGAGCGCAAGATGCCTCCCTACAAAACAGGACTCGGCACTCACAAACACAGAATAATATCTGGGATTGGCCTGGGCCTTGGATGGAGTCCCGATGTCCCGGGTCATATAACTAACGGAGCACGACACAGAAGAAGGGTAGCGTCCCTCGGTGGTGAGATGCACTGTTCATCTTGTACTTTCTGTGTCTATGTCTTTTTATATGCAGATCTGGTGCTGCGTCGCCTATCTGTAAACCTTTCACGACATGACCAGTGTAAATTAGATCTGCACGTGTTTATGTAATGTTTTCTTTTTGTATTTTCCTTCTATTTTTGAATGCTCTTTTGGGGGTGTAATCAGATATTTATTAATGTTCTTTGATTAACAGAAATAATAGCCAAATGTTTTTGATTATATCAAAAATCACTTTCAAAGACAACCCGTTATGAAATACAAAATAAATACAAGTAGAACAAACATACTTGGCGGTAACCATATCAGCTCTAGACTCCGAAGCTACGCACTCTCGTCATCATTCATCATCGTGCAAGCCAAGTGTAAATACTACTCTAGATATCATACCCAGTCACATGACACTGACGCAAAGCTTTCCACGTAGTACTGTAGATGCTCATTGTCAAACATGCCGTTAGCAATCGTGATCGAATTAAATACTCGCATCCATCCGCACACACATCGAAACCAACAATCAATTGTGTCGCAGTGCTGTCCTACCGTACCGGTTCTTTTCAAGGCCAGCACGCTCACTTGCAACTTGTTTTCTCTTTTGTCTCTGTTTCCTTTTTTTCCTTTTTTTCCTTTTTTTCCTTTTTTCTTTCTTTTTTTCTTTTCCTTTTTTCTTCTCCTTTATCCCCTTGACGCCTCTTCTCGGCGCCTCTCTTCAACTACCGCTTAGCCGTCTCTGGGATATTTATGCTTTATTAAACTCTGGGGAAAATAACGATAAGTGGTAGACCTGAGACTACTGTAGTACTATACCAACAAAAACAAATACGGAAGAATTATTCAAAATAATATAAAAAAAGAAAAAAAAGGAAGAAAACCAAGAAGAAAGATATAGAAAAAACAAAACAAACTGTCTACCTCTTGTCCTTGCCTTTCCCCTTGCCATGGGACGATGCCTTTCCATGATGCCGGCCAGATGATGTGCTCGGCCGTTCTCCTTCGTAGCCCCCGTAGCCCGTGTACTCGCCATACCCGTACGCATACCCGTCGACGCCCTCCACCGGTCCCGACGAAGACGACGACGAGCCACCGGCCGCGCTCGACTTGCGTGCCTTTTTCTTCTTCTTGGACTCGTCTTCCGGCAGCGGGCCTGCGCTCTCTTTTGGCAATTGTTAGCTTGTGCACTGCATTTCTGTAGGAGGAAGAAGACTCACCACTGCGGGTGCAGTTCTTGCAGCAGCCGTGATCACACGCCTGGATGTATTCAAACTCGTCGGTCTGAAAGTTCTTCTTCCACGACGGGCTCGAGAACGCGCACCAGCCCTGCGTGTTGGGCCCCTGCTTGCACTCGCAGCAGTCCCAGACCCCGCCGACCTCCTTGAAGTAGCAGTTTTTTAACGGGCACCGGGACTTGCTGGGCTGTGAGATGGCATAGGTGGTCTTGTCGCACACCGTCGCGTGCCCGGTCGTGACGTCGATCTTGGCCCGCGGACAGTAGTGCCATTTGACCGACTGGTGGCCGCACGGGTGGTGATGAGGGTGCCCGTAGCACATTGTCGATACAGACAGGAAGGGTCAGGGAGAGATGGCAATATCGGAAATATAAAGTAAGAGTATATGATGGTCAGATGGTCAGATGTTAATGTTAATGCTGAGTCGTCGATAACACAGCTGATGTCGAGACGGACAGGCAGGTCTTTATATCAAAAGCTGCAGACTGATGGGATAGACGAGCACGTTTCCAACACAGACAATTGCCTCCTCCATCCAGCCGACCTCTAGAAGCCTTCCGTTTACTTTTTCATGTCCTCTTGCTGGGCCACTCTACCCTCCATCGTCTACTCCCATTTCTACTTTGATATACTCCGTACGACTCAGCGCCTTTTGCTATAGACAGGGGACTGGCCGGCTTCTTTGTTTACCCACACCTTTGTTTGCTGGAGCCCGGAGCAAACACCCTTCAAACAGCGTCTGTATATAGTTTGTATAATTTGGAACCCGATCTCTGCAGATAAACGCCCTGCCAGACCATCTCACACCATCCCAAACCTTCCCTGACCTTCCCTGACCTTCCCAGGTCCTTGGTTCTGGTATGAGTCTGCAGCATCTACCATGGATGCCAGCGCAATAGATCGGCGCCCGTCATATAGCCGAGCCGCCCCAGCTGCAGGGCCGGATGTAGTGACTTATTAACTATGATTATCTACGAGGTACCGTCTACTACCACAGATGGAGAAACATAGCAATGTGCCGACGGTGTAGATTACAGTTAAGCACGCAAGCTGGTACCGTCGTGCAGCAATGATATGTCACGTCTTGCATGCAATGTCTCTCTTGGTCCCCAAGTCTCCAGGAAATAGGAAATCTAAAGACATCCAAAGACATCCACAGACATCCACAGACAAACATAGAATCTAAAGCATCGACATGGACACCCCTGCTGCAGGCGAGGCATCTGGGTTCGGCATTCATTTATATCGGCGATGCTGCGCCCTCATTAATAGAGTCCATGTTTATCTTTGCTGCGGGTACAGATCTTGTGTCTGCATGTGGCTTCTTGATATCTGTCTCATCTGTCCATCAACCCATCTACCATCTACCAATCTATCTGATGAAGTTACACTGCGTCACCCACTCCACATCTCTACTTCCGTCATCCCGTCTACCCCATGGCTGCAGCACCTGCTGGTTGTGCCTACGGTACTGATAAATAAAATCCGGAAAGCAATAAATGTAGGCTCGCTACGGCTGAGCAATCAGAGGGAAGATTCAAACAGGGTGGGCGTAGCCGTGTTTGTCCCGTCCACAACCCTGGCAAAGTCGAGAAATCGCGAAGAAGCAAGTCGATGGAGTAAAGCTGGCAAAATATCCGAGACCGGGGAAGGGAGAAGGGAAAGGTAAGAGTGGACGCAGTAGATTGAAAGACATCCACGTCGTGGCACACTGTGACCGGGGTCAGGCAGTGATCTACGGAACAATAAGTGTGGAAGTGCATACTATGTAGAAATAGAACCGAGCGTGAGCCACGTTTTGATTTTTTCCGGTCTCTTCCGCTCGAATCGACGAGTAGAGATGCACGCTGGAGATATTAAAGATGTTAATGTGGTGGCCCTGGGTTCCTGTTTGTTCGTGTCTCTCTTGCGTGTTGCCACCCAGGGTCACATAACTTGACTGTGGCTGATACATGTGTCCGGTACCTGGATCTGGCTCGCCAATCTCATTTGCCTATACTCTGTGCATGTGCACCGTGCCGAAGTAGCACAGGGGACCCAAAGCGCGAAGAGGCTGATCGGCACCGCGAGTCGTAGACATAGAAAGACACGTAAAACAGAGTCTTAAAATAGAGGCATCCCAAGAGAGACATTTGTGTTGGCCATGTCGACACATTGAACAGCCATCTTTCTGGGCTGCTTGATTGCGAGACTGCTAGATTAGATGCGACCCGATCCTCGGGACTATTCCAAATCACACCCATCGCTAGATCCTGGTCTAGATCATTTATCTCGATCGTTTACTTACCTTGGGATGGTGGGTGGGTGCGGGCTCGGCGGGTATCTGGCGTTTGCGCGGCTGCACGGGAAGACACTTGCAATCCGACCGCAGACAAAGGAACACAGAAACCAAACAGCGAGACGCTCGCAACCACTTGCCGCGTTCCCGAGACTGCGTGCCACCACTCGGATTGTGTAGGTTGGAGAAGTGGAATATAAATAGGAATAAGGTGCAACTAGAGACAAACAAAGAAACAACAATGCCAGATCTCTGATGAGAATATAGTAATTAACCTTGATGAACAATCTGGACGGATGCAAGAACAAACAAGAAAAACAAGGAAACGCAAACAAAACACTAAACAATACAATCCTAGAATAGCCGTAGAAAGCGAAACAAAACAATAAACAGCAGCAAAACATGTCGAATAAAAAATCAAAAAGCCAACATGTACCCGACCCAGCCCTCGCCCAACTCTTTCCTCCCAATTATTAGCCTGTCCTGCCTGTCCTGCCTGTCCTGTCTGTCCTGTCTGTCCTGTCTGTCCTGTCTGTCCTGTCTGTCCTGTCTGTCCTGTGCCCAGTTTGCCCTACTACCCGTTGTCTCTCTCAGCTGCCACCTGCCCTTCCCCATCGGCCAGCCATCGCCCCCTCCATCTCCCTCTTCGAGAAGACTCCTTGAGAAGCTGATGTTAAAATAAGACTCAGGTCTACGCCGCCTCGCAGTTGGGGCAGCAAATGTGCTCGCACTGTAGAGGCGCGCCTTCGATAATCAGCGCGCAGCTGCACCGCCCGTACACGTTCCCGCCCTTGCCGCACCAGCAGCAGTTCCACCGCCGGTTCTTCTGCTCAAACGGACAGTCGGGCAGCGGGCACTTGGGCAGCAGCAGCGAGGTTGCGGCCAGCTGCGGATCGCCGGCAAAGCTGGGCGGCGTCGGGTAGTCCTGGTACTGCTGCTCAAAGTTGGCGCACGGCATCATGTAGGTGGACGACGAGGACGAGCGGTGGTGGCTGGAGTGGCCCTTCTTTTTCTTGCTGCTGCTGCTGCTGCCGCCGCCGCCGCCGCCGCCGGACCTGTGCCGTGACGAGGATGACGAGCCCGAGCCGGAGGCCACGGGCACGGCATCAGCACAGAACCTTGTTTCCGTCTTGACGTGCTCGCAAGTAAGCGTATATGTGATTTGGATACACATTGTGGGTGTGTGGACGAGGTGTAGCCGGTAGATGGGTTGATATTGGTCGGGTAGTCTTGTGGACCGGGCAGAGGTAGGCTGTGGGCTACACAGTGTGTCGTTGGCCTGTCGAGTTGGTGTAAGCGTTGCCTGTGCTGCGAACTTGATTTATTGTACTTGTGGCCGCCTCAAGCTGGTAGCTGTGATAGTTGCGATAATTGTAATATATTGACGTGCTGCGGTCTCCGAGTCTCGGTAGTCTTCAAGAATGCATGTTAGCCACTGCTATCAAGTTGTCTGAAGCAATATGTTCATGCCGAACCAGGATCCATGATAGATTGCTTACCGTATAGTCTATTCCTGCAGTTTCCAGTCTCGATGAGCTTGTGATAAACATGCCGACCACATTGATAAACCATCCGGAGGACATCGTTTATATACTCTTCTTCTCTTCACTGGCCACAACTTTTATCTATTGTAAATGCTATCTAAATGATTTCTAAATATACTCGTTCTTCTCCCAACAACCGGAGCTGTAATATCGAGCGTCATGGTTTATCACCGAACGTGTCGTGGCAAGCTGACTTCTTTCCAGATAGTATCTCCGTATCTTGGTATTTCTCGCACTCGATAGATTGCCCAGGTCAAAGACTCGCAGATCCGTCATAGGGCTTGCACTCTGCCCGTCTTCATGGGCAGACATCGTATGGGCCGCCCTCTCGCAACTCTTGCCGCAACAGACAAAACTTCTCGTCTCGCCTGCTCATACCACCATGAGACACGCGAGCCTCAAACAGTGTATTCCCCAGAATATGCAATCGCATCGATCGCATCTGTCGAATCCTGTCTGAGAAGTTGCAAACAATGCTGATTGTGTAAGAGTGTGGAGAGTATGTGGGCGATGTCTGCTGAAAATGGCCGGTTCGTGCCGAGGGCGAAATTGAATGTAACAAGGAAATGAACACTTTTGGAGGCGAGCTACGCCGAAGAGTGCGTCTGCCGATTTGTACTTGTTTTATCTCTCATGGAGCTCTCCTCCTCCTCTTCTCCGAGCCGCCCACAAGCCAGCTTCCACCCCCCTCGACAGCTGGACATGACTGGTGGGCGCAGATGAGGTGTGGCTGGTCGTGCTCCCCCAGATTCTCTTTCTTTGTTTCCATCCACCACCCAATCGTATCATTGCATCATGATACCATCATCCACCGGTATCAAGTGCTCTGCAACCGGGACAAAGTACTACCCTGCTGTTCATTTGATTCAATATCAAGTGCATCCAGGTATTGGCCGACATCCTCGGCACCGGGCCCTAGATGCAGGGGCAGACGAAGACGATACAAGGAGACAAAAGATAGACCCGATGTCAAGACAGATCATTGACCGGGTTGCCTCTGTGTTACACGTACCATTGATTTGGGAGGATAGCCTCATCTAGGCCCTTGCCATGGGAAACGAGGGGGAGAAGACATGATCTCGCCACCAGACGGCTCTAGTCGCCGACTACGAAAGCCACCCAGCCTCGTCAGCTTGGACTCTCACCGGCTTAGTATATCTTGATGTCTTGATGTCTTGATGTCTTGATTAATCTCTAATGTACTTTTTATTTGTCCATCCTGATTGTCATGATTGCCATCACCGAAAAAGGCAATGGTTGCGTCCCTACGAGGATCAAGGCAGCCAAGGCAATGCGTCCCAGGGTGTTGATTTGCTGTTCGTCCTGCGTGGTTGGCTTCCACATGCACTCATTCACTCCCGTGTACCTGCATTAGACTGGATGCATATCCATGGCACTTTAACAGCGAAGATGGTGTCGTAAGTTTCGGGTTTGCCGGCCGAGAGTCAGCAGGAGTGAGGAAGTGTTGATATGATGACTAATTGTATCATTCAAATTGCCCCTTTTGGAAAGTATACGTTTGTGTGCCCTTTCTTCTGGCTTGATGTTCCTTTGATTTTCATTCCTGTCGACATGCATTTATACACTTGCAAAGCAGATAGTTAATTCAGCGCCGCTATTCACATCCATCAATGCAAGCTCCTCCCCAGCTGCCCGCGACGACCCATCTCATCTATTGAACTATATTACTAGTGTTTTGTCCCTGCTTTTTTTTATCTCTGATCGTGTCTCTGATCGTATCTCTGATCGTATCTCTGATCGTATCTCTGATCTCTGTGAATTGCCCCCATCAAGTCCACCTAGAATACATTGACTCACTTCAGCTTTGAAGGTGGTTACACACAAGTCCAGGTCCTGACTCGCCACCGAGTGCTCTATCCTCCCCTTTCACTGCCTAGTTGCCATATTTTTAATCAGTATTCGGCACTATTGTGCGCCGTATTACCTGGCCAGATTGCCACTATATCGACCCATTCATTAGATTAGCCACTCCGGATACTGTTCCACCACACCTCGACTACACTTGTACTTTTCAAAAGGCCCAAGGAGGCTCAGCGTCTCGGTGAAGCGTTCTGCTGTGGCAGAGGGACAGAGTGAGAGGAGAGGCGTCATTTCAGCTTCCGTTGCCGTTTCTCGGACATCTCGGACATCTTGGACGCCATCCAATAATCAACATTATTTCTTGATCTTTCCTTTCTGTACTTTCTGTACTTTCTGTACTTTCTGACATATCATAAATAATGCGCTCAGTCGATATGGTGTGGTGGAACAAGTCTTGAATAACAGCCGTGATTTTCAGAGTTTGTATTTAAGTGAGAAGGGGAGCAATATCAACGCCAGAGCCAAAGAGCCAGCAAATGCATACAACGACAGCGCGAGCCAATATGAGCGGCCAACGGTAGGACCCATATCTGACGTGGCAGAGAATGCAATGGCGACAAAGGGGTGAAGCAAGGGCATCATGGAGGAAACGAAGATGTAGACGCACTGGGATGACAAACACAGGACAAGAAAGGGCATAAAGGTAAGAATGGACAACTTGGAACAAACGAAAAATCAAAGAAAAAAGGAGAACAAAAGAGAAAAGGCAAAGGCAAGAGACGAAAAGAGAAAAGACAAGACAACATATAGACAGCCCAGTGTGAGGCCTGGATCATCCACAAATGACAAACTGATATCAACTCGGCAGTGCCAGCATCAAAACCCAACAGACGTAGTAATCGGCACCCCATTCATGCCCATACTACTTACACCAATCTCGTCGGGCAGGCAGGTCTTGCAGCACACGTGGTAGCAGAGCGTATCCGGGCTCGACCGCATCCGGTGCACACACCAGCTGTGCTGGTTGCCGCCGCGCCGGCACTTGCAGCACACCCACACGCCGTTGAGCTCGGCCAGCCGGCACTCCCCCGAGATGCAGCCAGGGTTGGTCGTGCAGGCGCCCATGGCACAGGGGTTGTTGTAGTCGGCGCTCTGGTTCTCGTCAAAGAAGACGTTGGCACACGGGGAGGGCATGCCGGTGCTGGGATCGTGGCTGGCGTGGCCGCAGTAGCTGTACTGCAGGACATAGTCTATATCATCTTTGCAGGGGGGGGTGTGGTGGCGATGGAGGTAGTAGTAGGTGCACATGTTGAGGCAGAGTTCTATCCGATGATAGGAATTGAGCTTTCAATATCGAATCCAGTGCTGAGTGCGTTGGCCTAGATGGTTCAGTGTCAGCCTTGATGGTTCTTTCTTCTCTTGTCGCTTCTCCAGCTTGAACACACCTTGACCGAGGGGGCGATGTTCTTGACAATGGCTCGGCTTGACTGGAGCTTACAGACTTGGCGATGTCTGCTTCGATTTGCAACAGGGACAAAGCAGAACGGTTATAAGATGACCGTAGTAGACCAAAACTAATGCCCAAGCTCGACTCCGATGCTGGTGACTTGTGTAATCAAGATGCTGTGCGCCTCGGTTTCTCTGCTTCTGCTCATATCCCCAACTGTCGACAACGAACAAGACACGGCACCTCCTTTGCCTTTATATACAGCTGCCTTGCCGACGCTCGTGTCTTCTTTGCCATTTTGATATATTCCTATTTCATATTCCAGGAACGGGCGTGAGCCTATTCACTCCTGTCTCTCATTCCCGCAGTTGGAACATTAACCACACCGACGTCATGGTTTTTGACCGAGCATGATATAGATGTAAGGGGAAGGGAGCACCAAGCCAAAGCCGTTCTGCCTTTCGGGTGTTTTTCTTTTAGTTGTTTATTGTATTGATGTATATTAAGCTGACTCGGTATCATGGGGAGTGCAACAGTTATTAAGGAGTATAAATAAATACAGGAAATAAAAACAATAATAAGACCAGATGAAGGAGTCGGGGGAGCACGAGGACACAGACAGAAACATGAGGAAGATACGAGCAGGAGCACATAACAAAACAACGAGACGCATGCAGAAGCAAGCAACAGCAAATAGCAACCAACGACACGATGCAACACAACACAGAACAGTGCCGGCCCTGCATGGCATGCCGCGGCTCTTGTGGGCTGGGGTGCTTGTGCGCGCTGTGTGTCTCCTCGTTCTGCGACCGCCGCCCTGGCCTCGCCACACGCCTCAACGCCTCTGCTCCAGCTGCGTCGGCTTCCTTTTGTCGTCCTTATTCCTGTTCTCCTTCCTATTCCACACCTGCGGCTTCTCAGTATAGAGCATTGCACGACATGCTACTCGCCGAGCCTGGCTTTCGATTGTTGTTGTTTACATAGCTATGTGTCTTTTTGGTCATGTCTACATAGAGCAACCGAGCCGCATACGTTGAGCTGTGCTACATATCCTCTGCCTGGAGCCGTTGCATAGTAACCGTTGGTTATTTGTGCACTCTACACCAAACGTTTTATCCCATAGAAGGTGGCGTCTCTTATAAAACAATAAGCAATATACTTTGGGGCACCTTTTAGAAGCAGTGTGAGTAAAATCAGATCATGGTGAGCAGTGTAAGAAACAAGGCGCAAGATTGGGATCGAGGATGCGCCGAGGCGAGGGAGTGCGTTTCAAGCGTTTGTGCTCCACGGAAGAGGCCATCATCTTCCACAGAACCCCCGGAAGAGCACAGTCGGGAATGAGGCTGTCACCAAAGCCGGCGTATGTTTCGAGGTGATGACTGTAATGGTAGTGGTAGTTCTGACCCTTGTCGTTGTGATGATGGCCCCCTCTGCACAGATCTCAACTTCAAACCGCCATCCAGCCGCATACCTGTGCCATTGCTCCGAGACATTGTCACAAACAGTCTGAACAGTCTGAGCATCTGGATTCGACTTGACTGAGAAAGCGCATACCTAGCCCGTCTCCGATACAAGCACAAACCTCGCCTGCAAGATGGAATCCTTACGTTGTGTTGCTCGAGGTGCAAGATATCTGGCTGCGTTGGGCCGCACACCGTTTCCCTCCAATCAAACAATCAGTGAGCCTGTGGCACCAGATGCTTTGTATAATCCATCTTCCGCCTCTTTCTCATCAGATTCATCCCATATATATTTATAACATATGTAAATATAAATATAAATAAACACATGCGGTACGCCGTATGACACTGAACACCAGGGCCGATGGAGGACGAGAATGTCATGTGCCTAGCCTATGCTTGCCCTTATTGTGGCCTTCTAGAAGGAAACCGTGCATAATACCGTGTGATAGTACAAGTCTAATATATCCCGAGAGAGAGTCAAGAAATCATGCCTTCCGCTAATTGGTAATCAAACAAAAGGCTAAGCGCAGCAAGTCGGCGGCGGGCCCGGCGGCGGCTATGTAGCGTTATCCACAGCATACTTGATGCTTCAATATCTTGCACAGAGTGGGCCACAGCGCCGCCAACACTCTCGCATGACGCAAGAATATTCACCAAAAATACTAAAGACGCAGCTGTCATCGTACACTGGCCTATCACCTTGACCACAGGCAAGACATCCACCTCCCTCCAAGCCATGTGCTGCCGTGCCAGGAACGCCGGTAAAAGACGGCGATATCCATCCAGTCCCGGCTTTGCACAGTCGACATCCCACATCCCACGTTGTCTGCTCGTATTGTAATATATGCTGTGGTACGTAGAACACTTGCGGCTGTTGTAAAGACACTTGCGTGCCCTGTAGCTACTCTGTATAGAATATATTGCTGCAGTATCCTGCTGCATGCTCGGTATTGCACGTAGATGGAATAGACCTCTCCCTGTACTCTGTACAATCTCAAGATATATCCTAGCAGAGTCGACGTGAGACATGCCCTCCTTGCCTTGGTCGTATTTACTTCATATAGCCGATCCTGCTGCAGTCGGCGTACGGATCGATTCAAGCACTTGGCCAGCAGCTACCAGAGCTGATCTGTATGCTGGGGATACAGTGTTCCGCGCCATTTCCCATGTGGCCATGGATGTCCATGCCCGACTCACCCTATCTTGTTCTCGCTTCGCTTCGCTTGTCGCTTTCCAGCATTTTCCTTCTCACCTCTCTTGCATTCTTCCGAGCAACGCACCAGCCGAGCTTTCTCGTCTTCACTTTGTACTTTTACTCTTTACTTTTTACTTTTTACTTTTTACCTCTCACATTTCATACTTCGTATCGCCAAGTCTACCCGTACCTCTTCACCTCGTGCTCGCCTCTGTGCATCATCATACACATTCAACCTTTGGCCACACCTGCATTTCGCCGAGACACGTCTGCTGCTCGCTATATCCATATACCATCTTCTCCTTTCGTCTACAAATTACAAGACAGTTTTACGACAGTCTTGTCCTTATCGACTACCCGGCTTTGGTATTTTCTGTTGCACGGCATTGTTTCCTAGAACCAACAGCTTGTTCATAAATAACATCCCGCGGGTACTACAGGCCACAGAATATAGAGACACTCACCCAACCAACCCTGCCGTGCCGCCATCCATCTTCGGTGTATGTGTTCGCAGCTGCTGCCTCGTAGCCGCCCTTCCTCGCCCCCCTCTGTTCCCGTTCTGTTGTTTCCTGTTCTCTTCTGCCTTTATACCCTGCATATTTGCAGAGCACCTCGTCTGCTCGTTGCACGCACACAAAGTGTCTGGAAGAGCAATCAAGCAGCCAGGGGAAAGGAGAGAGAGAAAAGGCTATGCCAAGATTCCAGCAGCTGGACAGAGCCATCCCGGCCACTCAGGTGCAACACCACGCTCGTCTGGGATAGGTCTACAGCATGAGCCAAAATAGCGTTGAGACATGGACATGGGCGTTTTACGTGCAATCAATCAGTGTCCAACGCCGCCGCAGCCGCGGACAGATACAAAGTCCGAAATCGGGCTGAGTATGCGCAGTCGACTGGCTCCCTGCAATGAATATAGCCGGCGTCGGTTCAGTCCGTTCTCTGCGTGTTCTCGTGGTCGACGGCACTGCCGGTATCTGGCCTGCGGTTGTTGGCTGCCATGGCCAGATCGCCCAAGTCGCAGATTGGCCGCTCATAAGGTTTGTTGGTCTGGTTTCTGGTTTTCTAGTGGTCGGATGCTCTCGTGTTCGGTGTTTGCTTTTAGACCCGCGGGCAGATCATGTATCTTATCTACCGTGGTGTCTCGACAGCATCTACATTGTACACCGAATGCCGAGGAATGCGAGCTCGCTCGCAGTCCACCAGAAGCCGCTGCACCTGCACGGGGGCGCGAAGCGCTCGCCTTGTCAAAGTCTGCATTGCAGCCAGGCCAGAACAGTTCATCGGGGTCTTGTAGTGGGTGGCCGATGGTCGTCGAAGCTGCTTTTTTTGGTACTGCAGTTGCCGGGAATGAAGGAATTCAGAATACTATGTACACATAGTATGCACCATAGGATAGGGCAGGATGGGTAGGCCAGACCACCAGAGGTTCCAGCGGCCAATGGGCTAGACAGGCCGATCTGCATGGCCGGCTTTGTATCAAACGAACACTGGAGTCTCCCATTGAGAGAATGAAAGCCGAGGTGGGATTGGATCTTCGGGGGCGGTTGTCGTGGATCGCGAACAATGTCGAGCTGACTATATGCTGTCGATCTCGTGATGCCGGGTCGCTGTGCGGTAGGGAATTCAATGTCGAGGGTCAGGGTGCCGACGTGCACCAGTGCCTATTGCAGGCTCTTTGTTGCTTCAGGATGTCTGGAGTAGATACTACTGTACACAAAAGGCACGGCACATGTAGGCCTTCGTTCGGCAACTTTAGGAGGGCAGCCCATGCCACCGACTTCCTGACTGTTTGACAACCCTTGTCAACTGCCTGGCTGCCAAGGGATACCAATGGGGGTGTAAACCTCGAGGTCTTAAATTGTCTTGGGATTGCTCCACTTATATCGTTTACACTGTGTATCTATAATAAATAGCATCTCGTTTTAACGCATATAGTAAGCTTATGCTTCTTATATGCTTTTAACAGTCAGTGTATATATAAATAAATTAAAAGGTTAAGAGACTTTTATATTATTATTTATTAAGAACTTTTTTACTAGTTAGTATATGTTTTACTTAACGTTTAAAATATTAAAATAATTGAATAATTATCGATTTATCGTAATAACCATTACTGTATTATCGAAAAAGCGTTAATATTATTATATAACATCTGTCGGCATACTCTCGGCATTACTGTACCTGTATATTTAGAAGTATACTGTACAAAACATACTATAATGCCAAGACAAGTCTACTAATGGAATGACACTACGACGTTAAACTACCCCGTGGCAAGTGTATTAAAGCAGTAATAATTGCAAACCACCGTGGCCCGTTGGCATACCGAGTAGGTCACTGCCGCGGACGTTTAGCGGGTGCCATTTTAGTAGATGCCAGTAATACACCCCGTGATTATCCACAGGATATCGGTGGATCGGGAATCAATCTGGCCTGAGCATGGCCGTCTTAAGCCATATTGGCTGTAGTCCCGGCCGGGACCGCTTTTGATCTGCTCTTTCTTTTCTTTTGATTCCTGTTTCTGATTGTGATTTCTTTACAGCGTCAGATGTATCTTTTTGGCACACTAAAAACACAGGCACTGTGCCCATCGACATGGGATCGACGCGGACCTCTCAGCGACCTCCGATGTGTAGAAAGTCGAATGGGAGTGTCTGTAAGGAGTGCTTTTTTTTTATATTTATTTTTACACAGTACTATGTACATAGTATGTGCAGATTCAGACAATTAATGTGGTGCGCCGTGCTTATTAACTCTTGCGAGTTCCAAGCCTGACAGAGCCAATGATGTCGGTTAAAGGATTTAACCTGCCAACAGCTGAAATCAAGTCTAATTGGCGCTTATAGGGCCAGTATACATACTCTGTGCACGCCGAACACTTTACTGTTGTTGCCGTTACATAGGCGGTACGTTGCCGCTGCCGTGAGCACCCACCTCACCGGTCACCCTGTAGGAATGAGGCGAAGGATCGACTGAAGAATTCCACATTCTTAGTTCTTCCGCATTTCACTCACTACAAGTATGTAACTGGCGATTGCATAAGTACTGCTCTTCCCAAGTGTTCGACTGTTTAACGGGCAGATATTCTATTTGTAGAGTGATGGGCCGACTAACGCCCGATCGATGCAAACCCCGATCTGCCACTTTCCTAAGGCTCTTGGCTTTTCATAGTACTCTGTGCTATGTGATATTTATTCTCTTTAGTGTTTCGCGTCTTTGTTTTGAGGAGTGTCTTGGCACGGGTCTCGCGCGTGTGGTGGGACCGGTGCAGACTGATATGTCGATGTATCTTACGATGTGTGAACACTTGGAATATACATAATACGGAGTAGTTAGAGAAAAGGGAAATTGGCCGACGGCGGGTTTGTGGACCGATAAATACTTTTAGGAAATATAGGCTGTTTGTCCTATGTACATCTGTGTGTGTGCTGGCAGAGATCCGGTCAGTGATATGCTCCAAGTGCTGGCAGACGACTGCGATCAAGACGATCGATAGACGCTGCCAGTGAGTGCTAGTATGACGACGGCCCTCATTTCACCTATCCGCCGGTCCAGTAAATTGCTGCTTAAATACACACAATTCCCATTTGCCGGCCACATTTGGTAGCGCCGGCCACATGGGATTCTAGCAATTCCCATGTCCGATTGCACCAAGGGCCAAAAGGGCAATGGTCAAGAGATGAGACGACGAGGTTGCGAGCGTACCAGTTCTCCGTACAGCATAGCCTCATCGTGATATGCCGCGGATGGAAGTAGAAGTAGATACATAGCATGGCATGATTACGGAGTAGATCACATCCACGGCATGGCGTCCCACCCGTGAATGGCTTCGGAGCATAGCTCACTCGGCGTACATATTAGAGATGGCATCACAGCCCCGTACCGAGTACAGCGGCTACAGTTCATCCGAGCGCCTGTTAGAAGCCGCGAGTGCAAACCTCAGCAGATGGGGAGCTGCTCACTACTCGTAGTACTGGAAATGAGGAAGCGGTGGGTAAATGGGGTGAAGTGGAAAATCCCAAGAGACAAGAGTGTCTCCATAGAGGGTCACGGATGGCCGGGGGAGGGGTGAGGGAGTGAACGCAGTGGCGAGCTATGTAGAAAAACAGATACGCAGTATGGATTTGAGATAACGAGTAGAAATAGTACATTCCGTAGTGGAAAGACGGAGTAGCAGGAAACGAGACGCAGGATTAACGGATGTGTCGGTTAACAGGATACTGGGCAAAAAAGACGAGGCTGCCGTGGCGTATATAGAGCATTCCGAACAGTGAGAACGTGATGTTAAGCAGCCCGGATAGTAAGAGCTCATCAGTAAGGAGAGAGCGACAGTGGCCATATTGTATAGCCTGTAAAGGGGTTGAACAGTAATTACAGAGAGCGTTGAAAACAGGGCTCCGGCAGATATTTTATATTTCATCGTATCGACATATTTACAAGTGGTTCCGGCACATGGAAATAAGATGAAAGTCAAAAATACGTAAAAAGCAGAGTACGTTTACGAAAAAAAATAAATAAACAGCAGAAAATGAACGCAGCCAAGAGAATCAAGAGAATTAAGAGGATCAGATGGATCAGAGAATCAAGAGGATCAGAGAGTTAAGAGGATCAGAGAGTTAAGAGGATCAGAGAATCAAGAGAATCAAGAGAATTAAGAGGATCAGAGGACCAAAGGACTAAGAGAATCAGGAGGACCTACCCGGTAGAGAGTAGAGAGTAGATAATAAAGACGACGGAATCAAAGGGATATCAGTATGGAGTACGAAGCAAAGAAGAAGAAAGTCGCAGTCAGACATGACGAGGAAAAAGCTACCGAGCTTGCCTGACTGTGGTGTGCAATGAGTCCTGCTATAGCGACAGCGTGGATCAAGTACGCTAAAGGAACAAAGGCCATTGTTGGCTGCTGGCAGTTGAGACAAGACAAAAAGACAAGAAAAAGCAAACAGACACGACATACATAGGGAGACCCTGGAGACGCCGGAGGATCTGCCGCCACTGCAGCCGTTCAGCACAGACATGGCAACAGTACTGACTGCTGCAACCTGGCAAGCCAATCAGTAGCTGGCACTCCCTGAAGAGCGAGCAGCTACAGAGTGTGCCCCCGTGGCATTGAGCACACTCCAGTACATGGCTTATATCTTGCAGCTCACTGGAACAATAGCCAGCGACCGCACCTTGATGCAGCTGCAATGGCGCTCACTCGATATTGAACACGTCAACGCGACAGCCCGGTGATGCTATCTACTCCGACACTCCCTCCGAACCCCCTCTGACACAGCTGCGAACAATATCCATCGATAGACATTCGACCTGCAAGATCCTTCGAGTCAATATGGAAGGCTGCCGTCTACCCGAACGAGCAAAGAGCAGTTCTTCCGCGATATACAATAAGCCTAAATGTAGTCTGCTCAGAGGATCCAAGGCAGAGGCGGTATACGTATAGGAAAAGACGATATAGCAGATTCTTTGTAGCCTCGACAGCATCGACGTGTAGGCCACCGTAAGTATGCGTCTTCGTCTTGTGTTGTCTGTGCTGGTCGCCGGTGGCTTGCAAGCAACTGCAGACACCGACAAAGCCGAGCACTGCCCTCACGACAACCTGCTGCGATGCTTGATCCGCAGTCCGACGCTCGCATACACGTTCTGCAGCTGGTCGGTCGGCATCTACCCAGTTCCAACAACGGTATACTCGACCGTGACACTGCCATCCGTGCCGACACCGACAGCATCGACAGCATCGACAGCATCGACAGCATCGACAGCATCGACGACAATGTCGACATCGCCGGTGCAGACCGTGACGGTCAACCACACTCAAACAACCACGGCCAGCTTTACTACAAGCATAACTACAAGCATAACAACAAGAGTAACGGCGACTGTCACGGTGTCCTTGACTGCACCCACCACGACTCCCCCCTGGTTCTTTCGCGCATCTACTCCAAAGACGTCCCTGGCCTGCCTCGACGACCTGCAGCCCCTGCCGACGAGCATCACCAGCGCCTGTGCATGCTTTGCCGCGAGCCAGACCATCCCGGCCGTCACATCCACCGTGACCTGGACCCAAGGCGAGCCGACGTGCGCCGACGGACAGCCGACGTTCCCCGACTGCTTTGCCGACTTCCACCCGTACAACTGCGGCACCGACCATGCCGGCCAGATCGCATGCTCGTGCGCACAGACGACGGAGGGCACGGCGGCGTGCACACTGGGCGACTACGAGCGGGACAATGCGTGTGTGTCGAGCGACGACTGTGCCGCGGGGTGGTACTGCACAGTGATTGACTGTTTTGGGGACGGCGTGCCGT
The DNA here is from genome assembly GCA_022392935.1 of Ophiostoma cf. undulatum. Lineage (NCBI taxonomy): Eukaryota > Fungi > Ascomycota > Sordariomycetes > Ophiostomatales > Ophiostomataceae > Ophiostoma > Ophiostoma cf. undulatum. The sequence continues at coordinate 355,416 of JAKRGL010000038.1, forward strand.
CGATATGTACAAGGGCTTGTCCTGCAGTGTTTCCCGCGTCGTCTGTGTTTTCCGACAATGCTGGTCTTGCTGCAAGCCACCGAAGCCGCAACCTGAGTGTCGTTGTAGGCAGTAAGTAAATTGTAGCTAAACTGTGCTTGCGATCTATGTACATAGACTAGACTATATTTATCGGACATCTGCCTACTCGTCCCAGATGACCGCACTCAACCCATCTTCGTTGCCCGGGACGCCCGCCGTGCCCACCTGCAAGTTGGCTACCAGCGCGCCCAGCCGGCCCGTCGTCACGTTCCGCTCGACAATCGCGACGTTGGACGACGTCTGCCCGCCAAAGGCGACCAGGTCGCCCGCCTTGTTGATCTGGAACGTGCGCGTGTAGTACGTGTGCGCGCTCGTCGACTCGACAAAGGCGAGCGCGCCGGTGGCCGGGTCGATCGCGTACGTCGCCACCGAGTCCTGCTGTGCGCCAAACGACCTGTCGTTGCGGTTGCTCACATACGCAAAATTGCCAAACGTGTGCACCTCGGCCGACTTGCTGTTGGCCGGCGCCGACTTGCCAGCAGGGTAGGCCGGCAGCGACTGCGTCTTTCTGAGCGTGAGACAGCCGCCGCCAGCCGGGTACGACGCCTGCCACACCGTGACGCTGTTGGCCAGCTCGTTGACGACGTACAGCATCGTGCCGTCGCTCGACGCGGCCTTGGGCACCCACCAGGCGCCGTGGCGCGGGCCGTCGGCGGCGCCCGTCTGCGCAGAAGGACACTCGGTCAGCTTGCCGTCGGCCGCGCTGACACTAAAGATGCGCAGCAGGTCGGCGCCCAGATCGGCGCTCAGCACAAACTTGCCCGTCGGGTCGGTAAAGGTCGAGTGCGGGTGCGGCTTGTCCTGGCGGCCGCGGTTGGGGCCCGGGGCAGACATGGTGTAGTGGAAGCGCTGCAGGTTCGTGGCGCCGTTGCCGAGCGGGAGTTTGAAGGTGGCAATGGCCGACGGGTCGTACTCTGCGGCGGCCAGGTAGCCCTTGCCATCGCTGCCGCCGTAGAGGGTGCTGTGCAGCTCGCCACCGGGAGTGCGGTCGGTGCCGGAAATCTTGAGGACGCCATTCGCGCCGACACTGAGGGCATACAGGTTGGAGCCGATGTTGGCACCGCTCTCGTCAGTGCAGTAGAGGTTGCCGCCCTCCTTGTCGAGTGTGAGCCAGCTGGGCATCTGGCCGCCGGCCTTGACACTCGACGACACTGCGAGCGAAGGCGTGCCGCTGCCGGATGTCAGTGTCAGGGTGTAGATGTTGCCATTGTAGTGCGACACAAAGAGGTTGGTCGTGACGGCCAGGGCGGCCGGAAGGCACAGCAAGAGAGATCGGAGGGCCATTGTGTGTTTGTACTGACGGCTACAACACTGCTCCGTCCACTGTCTATTATTGCTGGGCACACCCTTTACATTTTATATGCCTGTATCTTTACATTTTCCTAGAAAAAGCCCTGATGGCGGATATCACGGACTGCAGACTGCGGACAGCGATGACGGCTCGCGGATCACGGCTCCCCGTAGGACGTGGCAACCCCTCAAAGCAATATCGATGGGTGCTGTAAACAAATAACGGCTACTCCTCGTTGTAATGAACGTATAGTAGACGTACAGAGTGTACCTACATCCATGGCTAAATGGTTGACGCAAACGAGGCGAATTAGCCGGGTAGTAGAGATTATGGGGGGGTGAAGAATGAAGACAATGAACCGTTAATGTCACCAAGAAGCCATGCGATACGTTCAGTGCATAAATTATGATAAAATCAAAAGAAAATTTATAATGGGCTGCAGAGATGATTTGATTTTGAAATCCGAACCTTCGGCTTTTTTTTTTTTTTAGTTATTACCCCTGAGAGACAAGGGGGCTACCCTACTTAAGCCTTAAGCCCTAAGCTCCCCTCAATAACAACAAATCCCCCGTGGCGCAATTGGATAGCGCGTTAGACTGTTAATTCCTTTACCAGTTCATCTAAAGGTTGGTGGTTCGAGCCCACCCGGGGGAGTTCTTTTTTGCTTCTTTTTGCTTTCTTTTTTTGTTACCGACTTCCAAACAGTAAATCAAATTCTTGTGATAGTTATCTTTTGTTTTAATGTTAATACAAAATAAAACCACAAAACAATTTTATGATTTAATGTACTCTTTTCAGTCTTTGATCATTTTACTGACTTCTTTGTATTATTTTAATTGCTTTCAATCATCAATTATATCTTCTTCATAAATTCTTTGCATCTATATTCAAATCAATTACATATCCAGCACAGCCCAGGTACAGTAGTTGTCGAGTTTGGTGAAAACAAAGCTTTGCCCGATACCGTCATCCTTTTACATCAACCGATCATCGACTATAAAATCATCATGAGATTTCCCCTGGACCACTTAGCATGTCTGGCATCTACACATCCAGCCGCGGGGCCAACACTTGCAATTGTCGTCCAGCCCGCCGAGAGCTGGCTGACCCTCTTGGCCGAGAGAACGCATCGACGCAGGTGCCTCTGAAGGGTACTTTGAGGCACTGAATCGTTTGTTGCATACGTTGCATCTGAATGTGGCGCTGTGGCAGCCGGCACATAGCAATGACAGCAATCAGCCCGACCCGCTCGAGGACATTCACAACCAAACAAAACATGGGCGTAGTGGTGGCGGAAATACTAGGCCACTGACACTTGCAGCAGTAGCATCGATACGTGCCGAAGCGTCCGGAACCCCAACACCACAAATTCCACCGCCTAGGAAGCATGTTGACGTGGCTGCAGCTTTAGAAGACTAGTAACCGTCCCTCCGGCTGACCTGGTTGGCCAGCGGCCGGCCGTCGCGCAGCCGCTCCAGGTTGTCCTCCAGAATGGCCAGCACACGCTCCGTGTATTTGGTCGAGCTGCCGCTAATGTGCGGCGTCACAATCAGGTTCTTGGCCGACCACAGCCGGTGTCCATCCGGCAGAGGCTCCGGGTCCGTGACGTCTAGAGCCGCTCCCCGCAGAGTGCCGTCCTCCAGCGCCGCAATCAGGTCGTCCGTGTCCACAATCGGACCGCGCGCAATGTTGCTCAGGAACGCGGCTCTCCGCGTGCCGTCTTCGCGGTCGCGGCCGAGCAGATTGAGCTCTTCGGCGCCCAGCAAGTGCGTGGTGTCGTCAGTCAAGGGCGTCGCGACAACGAGCAGGTCCAGGCCGGAAGCCAGGAACGCGTGGCGGTCGGCCTTGGTGCCGCCGGAGAACCACTTGGTGGGGTAGATGCCCTCCGGGTCGCCGGTGCCGGGGGGCGCAAAGCCGTTGTCGCGACGAGACTCGGGGGTGTCGCGCGGGTGCAGGGTGTAGGCGTAGACCTCGAGGCCGAGAGCTGTGGCGACGCGGGCGGTCTGCCGGCCGATGCTGCCGTAGCCCAGAATTCCTCTATAATGTATTAGTCTACATCAGTCATTCGGATTCCCTGTTGATTTCAGATTTCAGAAAGTCAAATTCAGACTCACACTCTCTGGCCGAGAGAATCCTCAGTGTCCTCCTCGGACCGGCGCCACTTGGCCTGTTTTTGAAGCTCAAGGTACTGGGGGACTATAGTTGTTAATAGGTCAATAGGCTTCAAAACACACCGTCGACATCACCAATACACACTCTTGTGGTTGTGGGCGAGAAAGGTGGCAATAATCCACTCGGAGATCTGCGGACCGTGCACGCCGTTGGCAGTGGCAAAGACAATATCGGTGTCGGTAAACAGCGGCTGCTTGATGATCAGGTTGGCGCCGGCGCTGAACAGCTGCACGTAGCGTAGGCGGGGCACAATGGCCTTGCTGGCGGGCAGCGACGACGTCGTCAACAACACCGTGACGTTGGCCCACTCGTCGTTGGAGAGAGACTCGTGTGGCAGCGTCTGACCCCATTGCAGGTCCCGGTAGATGACGCGCAGGCCGGGAAACTTGGCCTGGATGCGGTCGACCCAAGGCTGCGTGGGCTTGCGCGGGGCCGTGATGAGGAGGATGTCCTCGGACGGCGACTGGGCGGCAATATCAACAGCCGTCATGTTGGTGGCTGGTAGGAATGAGTCCGGCGTTGGCGTGCTGGCTTCCGGCTCGGACTCGGACGACTCAAACGAGGGCAGCGTAGACGGGAGCGTGGGCAGTGTTGAGGGGGACGAGGCGATGGTGATGTTAACGGAGAGGGCTGAAGAGTACGGGATGTCAAACGCCATCGAGGGGAGGAAAAAGCAAAAGCAAAAGGAAGATAATAAAATAGATAGGAAGAGGGAGATAGCAAGGTAGGAGAACGGAGAGCAGGCCTATTTGACCCTATTCCGTGCTTGTAGCTTATAGGTGCTGAATGGGAGCTTGATTGATGATTAATAGGGTAAGCGGCAGCTAGTTGTCAACTCGACGGGCAAGCTTAAGACCGGTTCAAAACGTAACGAGTTTAGAACTGTTAGAGTTACTAGAAGCGATAACACGGGCTCTTTTCCGCCATAAAAGGAAGGAACGATGGAGAAAGATGGAGAACAGGCTCGATAATGCGCAACTAGTCGGTGGCTGCGTCACCTAATCGCTTGGAGAGATTGTATCTTGGAGAAAGTAGATGAGAGAAGCAAGTAACAGTGAAAAATCAGAAATAGTGAATCAGAAATGGTAATCTAAAGGAAACTGAAAGAAGAAGAGCATAAAAGAGGTCGAGTGGTGGATAAGAGACAAGGTGGGGGAGGGTCCGGTGGTACTGGAAATGGAAGGAGCGGAAAGGAAGGGGAAAGAGCTTCTTGATGACAAACTGCTCTGAAAGGAAACAACTACCCGGCGAAACTCTCCCAGACAGGCATGACGCGATGCAGCCTGGCAATGAAGCGATGCGCGGCGAATGGCAGCTGTCCCATTGGCACGGCTATGCTTTGGACGCTGTGCGTGTATGAGCATTAAATCGACAACGCAGATGGACAGTAAGATACAAGAACCAAAGTGTATTACACCATCCTGTCGTGGCGGCTGCTAGGCACCGAACGGGTCTAGCTGCACATCGAAGCAACTCGGCCGCGGACCAGAAGAGGAGAGAAGAGAAGCAGTCAACGGGTTAATAGAAGCATTTGCATTTTGTCAAGTAGTTAAGTAGTTGTAATCGCGAATACAAATTCGCTGCCTGGAAAAAGGTCGACCCTGGCGGCACCGAGTCGGGCGGGACAGTCCGTGCCTCGACTTGGCCTTGGCCGATGCAAGCCTCCGATATCGTCTGTCTCGAAGTAGCATTGCGAGAAGATGCAAGTCTACGCAGGTATGCAAGTGGAATTAAAGTTATTTGCAATGCTGGATCATGAGCTGTAATAGGCAAAGCCAGAGAGAGAGACCTGCCCGTGTGGCATCACATCTCCAGCTTATGTAATCACTCATTGTCTCCAGTCAAGGCAGTCAACACATCAGCCGACGCAGATAAAGGTAGATGAGATAAGTATATACGTGTTTTTCATGCATAAATAAAGGCAAAATTGCAGGGACCAGTTGCCAGAAATAACAAGAGAGAGACAGGCTTAAAGACAGAAACGAGAACGACCATGCTAATAAGGTAGAAAAGATAACCAAACTCCAGAGATGATATGCCATGCTGGTAGAGACAGAAAGGAGACCGGAAACAAGAAAGACGAGGACGAGAGGAAGAGAGAAAGACATAAGAAAGACGTCGACAGTGACAGTGACAGTGGCAGTGACAGTGACAGTCGAGACGAGCAGCACCAACAGAGATGCCTTACATCTCGCCAAACAAAAAGGCAGTCACGTCGCCGATAGCGCCCTGCTCCATCTCATAGTCGGCACCGTACCGCCGCTCAATACCCGAGTGGATAAACGCCTCCACCACGGCATCGACGTCAAAGCCCATGTCCACAAACCGCTCGACCAGGTTCTTGTTGTACCCTTGGTACCGCCGCGGGTCGATCTCCTGCCGCTGCCCTTGACCGGCTGCTCCGCCACTTGCGGCGACTGGCCGGTCGCCATTGGGCAGCGCCATACGCCGCGGCGCACCGGCATGCCGCACTGCCCAGTCGTGCGCCGTCAGCTTGAACAGCTCCGGGTCGGTCAGCATCATGCGCGCCACTTCGGCGTCCTGTGGGTCGCTAGGGTTCGGCACCTCGAGCAGCATGCGCAGAGACAGCAGTGCCGTCTTGATGGTGTTGACCGGCGACCAGCTGCTGCCCAGGGTGTCGAGGCAGATGGCGCCGGTCTGCGAGCTGACGTTGGGGTGCCACATCTTGGTTTCGAAGCGCATCACGGGCGACTTGAAGGGGTACTGCTCGGGGATGGTAATGTCCACGACAAATGTACCGCCATCATAGGGCGAGTCAGGCGGGCCGATAAAGGTGCCCTTGAGGTGTTGGAGACTGCTGCCGTCGGCCGAGTATGCGTAGACACCCGAGCTGGCGCGGTCCCGCTCAATGTCTTGGAGCTCGCGGCCAATACGGCGTTCACGGCTGGTGACCATTTTGGCGTATACCCGTCGATGAAGGCAGTGCGTAGTAGATGGTAGCTGCAGCGAGGTATCTTGATATCAAGGATACCACTGATATCAAGCTTAAAGGTCGTGATGCGGTGCTGGTTTGTAGAGCTTGGACAGCTAGTGTCGAGGAGCAGCAGCTTGCAGGCGGCAGAGAGTTGGTGTCGCCAGTCTCAAGACGGCGGATGAGGTCGTACCGGCCAAGGTTGGGCTGTCGACGAAAGGGGTGGGATGGACAATGGATAGACAGTAGATGGAACAGCTTAAGATGCAGCTGGTGGTGGCCCGATGCTAGATAGTCAGCCGGCCACTACTCTGTACAGCTAGGGTTGCACAGTTTTAAGTGGAGGGGCCAAATGCACAAAGAGGCAGGAGCTGTCCCAACATATGCAAATACGGAAGGCACGGTTGAGAGCTTGCTGTACTGGCAAAATTAAAGAACAAACTATTGATTCTAGAATAAAATAAAATTATAGTATGACCGTCGCTATTCACCGGTTCAGTAAGCACGACTCGGTAAAGTCTAGGCTGGTGCATTGATCGCAGTCGTCCCGCCCGATGACCCGTTTGGTGGTCTTGCATGGAATGTTCGACGTGGTGGAACGATTAGATAAGAAAGAGTCCACGTGATACGTCACGCTAGCGCCAGTCAGCCAGAAGGCAGGCGTAGTGCTGTCGCGTTTCCCCTGGCGCCTGGTCGGGCTTGCTTTGTGGGCTAGCTGGCGGGAGCCGCTGGGGCCAGGCGAAACAGGGCAAAGCTGGGAGCTCCTGCCTGTGTGTGTTTGTCTGCGTCAACGTCCTTTCTCCCTTGACCCATCAAAACACCACTGCTTGACTGCATCATCACCTCATATTGACAGATTCGACAGACTGTCAATTGAGTAACGACGACACATATAGCCGACGGCGTTTACGACGTTTTACCAAGCACCCACCACGACCTGAGCACAACCGCCATAAACAGACACCACTCCCGATCAGAGGCGGACAGTCATGGTGCGTTTTCAAACGAGAACGAGGACGAGGACGAGGACAATGGCGATAAGCTTTACTTGTCCAGCCTACTTTCCCCGCCCTTGCCATCTTTTCATCTACCATACTAACAGCACAGGGTCAACAACAGTCCGGAATGGGCGGTGGCGCCCCCGGCGAAGGCGGCCGCGGTGACGACAAGGATAAGAAGAAGGACAAGCCCAAGTACGAGCCCCCACCGCGCCCAACGACCCGCATCGGTCGTAAGAAGAGAAAGGCTGGCGGCACTGGTGCTGCCGCAAAGCTGCCTGCCGTCTTCCCCACCAGCCGATGCAAGCTTCGCCTGCTCCGTATGCAGCGCATCCACGACCACCTGCTGCTGGAAGAAGAGTACGTCGAGAACCAGGAGCGTCTGCGCAAAGCAAAGGCGGCCAAGGACGGCAGCGGGCCCGTGGATGCTGAGGGCCAGCCTGTTGTTGCAGCCGAGGGTGACGGCGGTGCTGACCGCGGCGCCGACGAGCGCATCCTCGTGGACCAGCTACGCGGCAGCCCCATGGGCGTGGGCACGCTCGAGGAGATGATCGATGACGACCATGCCATTGTGTCGAGCACGACAGGGCCGGAATACTATGTCAGCATCATGAGCTTTGTCGACAAGGACCTGCTGGAGCCCGGTGCGTCGGTGTTGCTGCACCATAAGAACGTCAGTATTGTTGGCGTCTTGGCCGACGACACGGACCCGTCTGTCAGTGTCATGAAGCTCGACAAGGCACCGACAGAGTCCTATGCCGACATTGGTGGTTTAGAACAGCAGATCCAAGAAGTGCGCGAGTCCGTAGAGCTGCCGCTGCTGCACCCCGAGCTCTACGAGGAGATGGGTATCAAGCCCCCCAAGGGTGTCATTCTCTACGGTGCGCCCGGTACCGGCAAGACGCTGCTGGCCAAGGCCGTGGCCAACCAGACATCGGCAACGTTCCTGCGCATTGTCGGCAGCGAGCTGATCCAAAAGTACCTGGGCGATGGCCCGCGGCTGGTGCGGCAGCTGTTCCAGGTGGCGGCCGAGAACGCGCCGTCGATTGTGTTCATTGACGAGATTGACGCCATTGGAACCAAGCGGTACGACTCGACGTCAGGTGGTGAGCGAGAAGTCCAGCGCACAATGCTGGAGCTGCTCAACCAGCTGGACGGCTTCGACGACCGTGGCGACGTCAAGGTCATTATGGCCACCAACAAGATCGAGTCGCTCGACCCTGCGCTGATCCGTCCCGGCCGTATCGACCGCAAGATTCTATTTGAGAACCCCGACCAGAACACCAAGCGCAAGATCTTTACGCTGCACACGTCCAAGATGTCGCTGAATGAGGACGTCGATCTGGAGGAGTTCATTTCGCAAAAGGACGACCTGTCCGGTGCGGACATCAAGGCGATCTGTTCCGAGGCCGGTCTGATGGCCCTGCGCGAGCGGCGGATGCGGGTGCAGATGGCTGATTTCAGATCGGCGCGCGAGCGGGTGCTGCGGACGAAGCAGGAGGGCGAGCCGGAGGGTCTGTACTTGTAGATGACTTGAAGAGTCTGCACGGAGGAGTCTTAGATACGGAACGGCAGTGGCGTTGTTTTCTCAATATATCTCGTTTAGCATCATTCATAACACTATTCGGCGAGGCGATTCAAAGTGGTGCATTATAGTATACAGTGTATTCGTGAGCATTCAGTGGTAGACGGGCATAAATATAAAGAGAAAAAAGAACAGCATAAAAGAAGAGACAAAAAGAACATGAAATAAACAATAAACAAGACACAAAGGAAAGCCATAAACGCCAGTCATCCCACCACACGCTATACTGTCCCGCTGATGCTCAGCTCCCGGATCTCCTGCAGCACGGTCTCGACGCGCGTGTCCAGCTCGCCGTTGGCATACTGGTCGCGCGTGTCGGCGTCGAGGAACTGCTGCACCTGCGCCATGCGGCTGTAGGCCTCGGCGCAGAAGCGCAGCTGGATCTTGACGAGCGCCTCGAAGCTGGGGTCGAGGTAGGGCACGCGCAGGTCGATCAGCTGCGGCAGCTCCGACGACAGCTGATCGTTGAGCTGCTCGTAGGCCGACTTGGCCATCTCGAGCTCCTTCTCGGCGCGCGGCAGCTTGGTGACGTCCTTGTCGGGCTTGTCGACGAGCTTCTTGACCTTGGCGCGCAGCGCGTCGTAGTCGAGCAGCTTGTGGCCGCGCTTCTTGATGCACTCGTTGACGTCGGGGAAGTAGTTGCAGAAGCGCGAGATGGGGTCGAAGACGGTGGTGCGGTAGGGCCCGTCGAGCGCCTTGATGGTCTCCGTGTCCAGGTCCTCGACGGCCTGCTTGTAGCTGCGGCTGACGCCGTCCTTGGCGCCGGCGTCTCCGTAGAACGCGTCAATGGTTTCGGCGATGCGCATCTGCGAGGCGGTCATGGCTCGTAATGAGTCGAGATAGCCCTTGGCCTCTTTCTGTAACCGGTTGGCGGCAGCCTCCATTGTGCGGAAGCGTCTGGTAGTCAGTATTCCATCCCGGCCTCTGTCCTGTCTTTTTGTCCTCTGCAAAACGCCGGGTTAACCCACCTCTCTTCAACTTCGTAGTCGCGGTCGCTTGTCTTTTCGACATGGCCCGTCTTCATCATGACCTGCGTCGTAGCGCGGCCGACATTCTTCTTGAAGCCTGGTATAGTTAGCCGCCTGCTGCTGTTGCTCTGGCCAGTCGGTGCGGATCGCGGCTGTTGGGGCGAAGACGATGCGAGCACCGACGCAGAGTGTGCAACGTACCTGCCCAGGACATAATGGGCGATTGTGTCCTTCACCAAGTCGCTTGCTAGCTGTTTCTATAGAGCTTCTGTAGAGCCGGGACAGGGATCGAGAAGAAGATCGTGGTTCGTGATGTCGTCGTTGTCGTCGTCGAGGAAGATGCAGATGTCGTAGTGATTAGGTATGCTCCAGTGTGGGTGTCAAGGTTGCGCAGACGCTGTAAACAATAGATGTGTGTGTTCGTATTCGCTATGTAGAGGATGCTGTCGGCTGTATAACGTCTCCCACAAGAAACAAGTCAATGGAAGTGAGGCCAAAGCAGCCCGACCAGAAGCAGCTACGACGGCGGGGCCGGTGCGCTGTAGTCTGTGGTTATAGTGGCTGTGCTGGCGCTGATAGCCCGAGAGGGGCGCAGGCTATTCGCGGGAGGAGACCTACGTCAGCGATTCTACATTCCGTTAGCTACCGCAAAACCAAGTAGCCTAAACCAATCACGTGAAGGCAAATGATTAGTCATTTTCGGCAATGAACTCTTTCTGAAAATGAAAATCTGAAAATGAAAATGAGGCCGTCCGGCGAAGAGTCATAAGCCTTATAAGCGGTATTAGTCATCTTGTTTTATTGGTGTGTGAGCCCCATTGTGATAAATATAATTTTCCAACAATGAGGCTGTTCAGACGAACACGACAATAATAGGCTGAGCGGGAGTGGTGTCTCTGAGAGGATATATATTTGCGCATTTCCATCTGTTTCTTGTTCTTTTTGTCTTTTCATACTCTGATTCTCGTTCCTATTAATTTCATCCAGTCGTTGAAAAATAGTATTCAAAATCAAAATCAAAATCCAGTTGCATCGACACGACAAACTCACGATCACTAATCTCACTTTCGACTCGACTAACAAATACACAAATAATTCAAAAACAAAATGGCTATACGGCACGTCATTGTTCTCAGCATCGGCAACCCGGCGCCCTACCTCAACACCCGCCACTCCGTCGGCCACTTGGCCATCGAGGTGCTCCGGCGCGAACTCGGCCTGCCCGAATTCACCAGAAGCAAACTGTATGGCAAGGCGTCTCTCACATCGTCGGGCGTCTCGCCGCGCACTCAGATGCGCTATACGCTGGCACAGAGCCCGACACTCATGAACGTGTCTGGGCCCTGGGTCAAGAAGGTCTACGAGACCGTCCTCGCCAGCAACATCAAGGAGCTCTCCGAGGACGATGTCTCCGACACAGACACTCGGATTGCACTCGTCGGCAAGGATATCCCCAAGAGCCGCATCGGCCTCGTGATCATGCACGACGAGCTGGAGCTGGACGTGGGCAGCCTGCACTCGCGGCCCCTGACGCGCAGTGCCCGCGGCCACAACGGCCTGCGCAGCATCAAGGCCAGCATGGCGCCCGTGGAGTTTACCGGCGCACCGTGGGCCACACTGTCGATCGGCATCGGCCGGCCGTCGATGGATGACGCGGCCCGCAGCTCGCGCAAGAGCAGCAAGACGGGCGGCAATGGCGCGACCATGGACATTGCGCAGTACGTGCTGCAGCAGATGACGATGGAGCAGCGCGAGCAGCTGCAGGGCTCGGTGCAGGGCTCGGCCGTCAAGGTGCTGGGCGATGTCGAGGGTGCCTGGGTGCAGGGACCGGCGCCGGCCAAGACGCCGAAGCCGCCAAAGCAGAAGCGGCACCGCGTGGCCAAGCATGCGGCGTCTTCTGAAGCGCTGGTGGAAGATGGAACCTCCAAGGCCGAGTAGCCTACTTTTATTGTTTTACCGCTTTTACTGCCTTTACTGTATTACTAGAGCATAGCCGGCGTTGCCTTTGCTTGCGCGGACTGTATGATATGACTGATGATACCCGGAAGAAAATCAAGCTCAATAGTCGAAACTATCCCAAATGCTATCCGTACTGAATCGAACGATGTGAAACATATAAACAAAAAAGAAAGAAAAAAACAACAACATGGTATCGTGACATTACAGACGGGCTACTTCGGCTTTGGCCCCGACAATCTCGTCGGCCATGGCGCGGCCGGCAGCACGCCCAGAGAAAATACAGCCGCCCAGGAAGGTGCCCTCGAGCGCTGCATAGCCGTGCACGCCGCCGCCGCCAAAGCCCGCCGCCTCGCCTGCGGCATACAGTCCCGCAAACGTGCTGCCGTCAGCCTTTTGCACGCGCGAGCCCAGGTCCGTCTCGATGCCGCCGAGCGTCTTGCGCGTCAGCAGGTGCATGCGCACGGCAATCAACGGGCCGTGCTTGGGGTCCTGGAGGCGGTGCGGCGGCGTGACGCGGCTGACCTTGTCGTTCCAGTAGTTGCGCGCGTTGTGGATGAGCATGGCCTGGGCGTCTTTGCTGTAGGGGTTGTCCATCTGGCCGTCGCGCGTCTCGACCGTCTCGCGGATCTGGGCGTAGTCCAGCAGCGGCCCGCCGGCGTCCCTGGCCAGCTTGTTCATGCCCTCGACGAGGTCCTCGAGGTTGTCGCGCACGACAAAGTCGACGCCGTGCTCGCAAAAGTTTTGCACGCAGTTGGTGCCCTTCTTTGTGAGGATGCGCTGGAACAAGGCCTGCAGGTAGCTCTTGCTGGTAATGTCTGGGTTCTGCTCGGAGCCGGACAGCGCAAACTCGCGCGCAACGATGGAGCGGTCGAGGATGAACCAGCTGTAGTCGTAGCCCGTGGCGCAGATGTACTTGAGCGTGGCCAGGGTGTCGGAGCCCGGGTACAAAAAGGGCGGCAGGCGTTTGCCGGTGGCGTCGAGCCACAGCGACGAGGGCGCGGGCAGGACGCGGATGCCGTGGTCGGGCCAGATGGGGTCCCAGTTCTGCAGGCCCTCGGTGTAGTGCCACATGCGGTCCTGGTTGACCATGTGCGCGCCGGCGTCCTCGGCGATGCCCATCATACGGCCGTCGACGTGCGCAGGCACGCCAACGACAAACGTCTCGGGCACTTTGGGGCCCAGGCGGTCCAGCGGCCACGCCTTTTTCACGAGCTCGACATTGCCGCCGATGCCGCCCGAGGCCACCAGCACACACGCAGCATCGTCGATGCTAAAGGTGTCGACGACGTCGCGCGACGTCGGCTGGCCGCGCGGCGTGCCGTCGTCTTGCTTGAGGATGCGGCCGCTCAGACCGACGGCGCGGCCGGTGTCGTCGATCACGAGTTTGTCGACCATGTGGCGGTGCTTGAAGGTGACCAGTCCCTTGCGCTCGGCAGCCAGCACGGGCTCGAGGAAGACGCGCACGACTTCGGGGCCCGTGCCCCAGGTCAAGTGGAAGCGCGGCACCGAGTTGCCGTGGCCCTCGGCTGTGCCGTCGCCGCGCTCGGCCCAGCCGACAATGATGAAGCCCAGGCCAAGCTTGCCGACATAGTCTTCGAGCTCGTCGGTGGCAAAGTTGACAAAGGCCTCGGCCCACTGGCGCGGCCAGCGGTCGTCGGTCTCGAGGCGGTCAAAGCGGGCGGTGCCGAGCCAGTCGCGCATGGCGAGGGCGCGCGAGTCTTTGATGCCGCGGCGGCGCTGCGCCCTGGAGTTGACGCAGAACAGACCGCCGAGCGAGAAGAAGGCTTGGCCGCCGAGGTTGGCGCGGGATTCCTGGTCGACGATGGTGACATGGACGCCGCGCTGGGTGAGTTCGTAGGCGGCGACGAGGCCGGCGAGGCCATGGCCGATGATGACGGCCGACGGGGGCGAAGCCGATTCAGTCATGGCGGTGTTGTGTATTTCCTCTGTGTTTTCGGGGTTTGATTCCCTGTCCTCTTCTTGTCCTCTTGTGATCCTCCTTGAGTAGCGGCCTTGTCTTTTGACCAGTGCCTATCGACACATGTAGCTGGTGAGTGGCGATCTGTCGATCCGTTGAAGCCGAGAACCACTGAACAAATCTCCGTGTAAGTCGTAAGTGGCGATCAAGATATAAGAAGCAGACAAATAGAAGAAAACGAGAAGAAGACGTGGACTGATCCAATGGAAATAAACGGATAAGACGTCAGTCAGCCTCGGCGTGCAGTGCTGGGGGAAGGAGCTTGAGAGACCTGGGAACTTGTGTCTCGGCAGCTACAGTCTGGGGTAGCTTTCTCTCTAGCGGTAGTGCCAGTGCCTTCTCTTTAGGGCACTGGCAGTGCTGCCTACCCCAAATTGAGGGGAAGCGGATGCTTTGTCATTTTCTGCCTTTGCCTCGCTCGACCGCGGCGATTTCGATCAACATGTGAAGTGAGGAGAATTGTCCGTGGATGCAACGGCGGAGGAAACACATAGTAAGGACGGATAAGTAGCCCTAAGTAGAGCGAGTGGAGAGTATGTGTGGATTGTACGATAGTTGGTGAAATCAGGCGATTCTTGCTGAGAGAAGATGCTGACCGGCCTCGGCTTCAAATGGACAAGAACGATGTGAGTCTCAGTGAGTCTAGATATTTTAGAATATTAGAATATCATGGGAATTCCGGGCTCTATTCTGATGAATAGACTTTAATCAATGCTGTTTAATATGGCATCTACTCATTCCAGGAACTTATACGTCAATGCTAGGGCTGACGTCTCGAGGCTAACGGTGCAGTAGTGTAGAGTGTGAGAAGTGAAAAACGGAGTTACTGATATAAAGATGGTCGAGATAGGCGGCTTGTATCTACTTATTTGTCTGGCTGTCATAGATAATCATTGTATTCATAACAATATTCAAACAATATACAAACAGAGTCGTTGCAGTGAACATGCACTTGCTTATGTAATCACGATCGGTCAACGGTAATGCCCAGTAGAAAGACTCGAAAGAACAACTCTGTGTGTATTATTAGAACATAGTATGCCCAGACCTCGCCACGGAGCAGAGGATTCAGAGTGGCATGCTTCAATAGGTAGGCAACGGCGACGCAAACCGTTACAGCACCCCCTGACTGGACATGTTTCAGAGGTAAGTGGGAGTTGAGAAGTGAGAGTGAAGAGTAAAGGACAAAGAATTGATAAAAGAAAAAAGCAAATGATCAATTAGAGAAGAGTCTGGATAGTCTTTAGATGTTGTATGACGATGCTGACTGCCGTGGTCGTGGCATTAAAATCAAAGACAGGCCATAGAAAGATCACAGCTCGAGCATCGACCATCGAGCATCGACGCGGCAAGGGCCATGAATGACGGCCACAAGCCGTGTTTCAAGTCCACTTTTTGTTCATTCTCTCTCTTTGCTGCCTGTCGGTTGTGGTGAGGTGAATTGTGATTCTGCGTTCGATATGGTTCATGACGAGCCCCTGTTTGCAGTTTCGCGTTTGATCGCCGTCAATATTGGCTGTCGAGTGCAGCCAGGATGACAGGCATGGCAATTGCAAACACATGGGATCTGATGGTCGATGCTAAAGATCCTCCTATGATTGCCGATAGTAATATCAGACACTAGACGCTAGGTTACTACAGACCACCAGCAACGGTGCCGTAAGGAGTGGTTTGGGAAAAGAGGAGCGATTCTCAGAACTGCATCAGATCCACGCCCCCGATCCGTGGTTGGTCTGTTTGTTCTGTTTGCATCTCTCACTCTCACTCTCGTGCTCTTTCTTCTTTCTTCTCTCTTCTTTCCTTCTTCTTTCCTTTCTTTGGTCTGTTTGTCTGTTTGTCTGTCTGCCACCGCATTGCATGTTGTTTGTCGTCGTTCCAAGCAGTGGTTGATCCACGAGCTTCTTCTTTTCTTTCTGCTTCTTCTCTTTCTTCTACACTCGTTATTATTTGTAATTAAATTCACTCATTTATTTTGTTTGTCTTTCTTTTGTGTTATTATTCATTCTTCTTCCTTTTCTGTATTTTTCGCTTCTATTCCCGATGAGCTGGCCTCTTTTAAGCCCGGCCAAGCCGCCGGCACCGGCATCACCAACACTATCAAAACCACCCGCCGTTGTGTCTCCGCCGGCAAACAACAGCAAATCCGTCAAGATCGTCACTCCGACAAAGGGCATCCCCAGCTACCGCGCCCGTCTCTCCGGCCCGACCAAAGACGCCAGCGAGGACTACCACAACTTTATCGAGGCCGTCGGCAAGTCGTCACGCACGCCCGTGTTTGACGAGCCGGCTGACGACGAGCCCCCATCCAAAGCCAAGACGCCCAAATATACAGCATCCAGATATACGTCTAAATATGCATCCAAAAATAGAAAACCCCATCGCATCCCTATCGGCACCACCCGCTTATTCGACCACGGCCGCATGCGCATCATCCCGCTGCCATCACCCAACCCGCGCGACCCTCTCAACCTTTCGGCATGGCGCAAATGGGCAGCCGTGGCCGCCATGAGCTTGATAGGCGGCATTGCCGTCGGCACCAACACGGCCTTCAACAACCTGCTGCCCGCGTTCACGCTCGAGTATGCCGGCGTCAACCCGCAGGCGATTGCAGATGCCACCTTTGACACCCTCCTCGCCAATGCAAGCTCCTCTGTACCCTCCGCCAGCATCAACTTTACCGCCGCCCTGGCTCCTCTTCTGTCGTCTTCGGCAGGCGCGCTACCATCGGCAGACCGGATCCAGCTCCTGACGACAATACCGCTGCTCACGGCTGCCGCTGCCAGCTACTTTCAGATCCCTCTATCGGAAGCAGTCGGCCGCCGGCCTGTGCTGCTGCTGTCCACGGCCTGCGCCTGGGCGGGCGCACTCTGGGCGGGCCTGAGCAGCTCGTCCGCCATCGAGTCTCTTGCTTCGGAAGGAACGGCAACGCCAGCCCTCACGCAGCACATTGCCGCGCGCGCCCTGCTTGGTGTCGGTGCCGGGTCCGTCAATGCTCTCATCCCTCTTGTCGCCGCCCACGACCTGTTCTTCATGCACCAGCGGCATATCGTGCTGGCCGTCAGCGTGGCCATCCAGGCGCTCGTGACGGCCGGCTTTGTGGCGGCAGCACCGCACTTTGTCGTCGCCTCTGACTGGCGCTGGCTTTATTACATCAGCGGCGTTGCCGGCTTTGTGGCGTGGATGGGCGTCGTGGCTCTGGTGCCGGAAACGCGCTGGACTGCACGCACGCAGCCCCAGCTGTGCGGCACCGACGGCAGCAGCGCCACCGTCTATGCCGACGAGCTGGCCGATCACCAGCGCATGGCGCGGCTCGACTACTACGGCTACGGCATGCGCACGCTGTGGACCGACATGGGCGTGTTTGTCGTGCAGCCCTTTGGCGCGTGGCAGTGGTCGCGCGCCGGCCGGTGTCTGCTCGACATTCTGCGCACGGCCCTGCTGCCGCCCGTGCTGTGGGTGGCCGCCGTGCAGGCCGTCCTGGTTGTTGCCAGCCGCGCCATGGCCGAGCTGACGGTCGACACGGTGCTGCGGAGCGGCAGCGCCTTTTCGCATGCCGGCGTCGCGGGCATTGCGTGGGGCGCCGCCTCGCTGCTGGTAGTCGTGTTTGCCGGGCTCCTCGTCGGCGACAGATTCTCGCTCGGTGTCACGCAGCACCTGCGCGCGCAGCAGAAACAGAAATACCAGCGCCTGTCCATGTCCATCATGGCGGCCGCCGAGATCACCAAGACATCGCGCGACGAGCTCAACTCCAAGCTGCGCAGCATCCTCAAGCAGCAGACGACGGTGCGGCGCGAGGCCGAGCACGTGCTGCCGGGCCTTGTGCTGCCCCTGGTGATGGGCATTGCCGGGTGTTTCTTCTACGGCGTGATTTTGTACCGGCAGTTCTCGTCCATGGACTGGATGCTGGTGTCGCTGATTGCCGCCAGCAGCTTCCTGGTGACGGCCATGTTCCTCTTTCTTGTGGGCAGCAGCGTGTTCCTGATTGAGAGCTATCCCATCTGGGCGGGGCCGTGCCTTGTGCACGCCAACAGCCTGCGGCATGTGGTGGCGTATGTGATGAGCTCGTCGTCCGTCTCCAGAGACAGCTTCAGGAGCCTGCCGGTGGAGATGATATCCAAGATTGGCGCCCTGGAAGGCTGGGCGGTCTTTGCAGAGGTCTTGGTGGTGCTGTCGCTGGGGCTGCCGGCCCTCTTCTTTTGCGGCCGGTGGGTGCGTACATGGGCGGCCGGTACAGTGCATGCCAAGGAGGAGGACAGCGACGGCGATGATGACGGTGATGGCAATGGCAATGGGATATCTGGTTCTGATTCCGATTCGGGTGCGAAAATAAAGGATAGAGAATCACACTCTCCCACGCCGTCGGACATATCGGCAGCGCTGTCCCGGTCAGACTACTCGCCGTCGTCATCGCCATCACCACCTCCACGGCCAGAGTCTCCTCTGCAGGCTCAGCCACAGCCCCAGCCCCAGCCTCAGCCTCAGCGGTATACTGCACCACACCCAGGCACGCGAGCCGACATTGTGTTTGCCCGCGAGAGCATCCTGTCACAGAGCCAGATGGGCCGGGCTTTATAGGTGTGTATATGTTGTGTAGGATAGCTGTACTGTACTTATTGGATTATGTCATCGGTTTGCCGGTGTTATCTTCTGTTTGGTTGCTTGATTTGTTTGACTTGTGACTTGGTGACAGTGTTTGTTTTGTTCGTCTTGTTACAGTTGCTGCCTTTGGCCGGTGCTACCAGTAGTGCCTCTATATACTCTCAAAGTGGACCTACTTCCAACAACAAGGTGAGATGCCAGAGTGGTCTAATGGGTATGATTAGAAATCATATGGCTTCGGTCGCGTGAGTTCAAATCTCACTCTCATCGTATTTTTGTCTTTTTTTTGCTTTAATTTAGTACAATGTCCTGTGATCTCGCTCCAAGCCACTGTTTATCTTTTTTTATTTATCGTTTTTAAACTGAGCGCGATAATATATGAAGACCTTGCTGTTCTGCTGAACACTCCTGATGTTAGCCCAACCGAAAAGCGGTACAGCTGCCAGAGCACATCCAGGACATCCAGCAAGCGCAGCTCTCAGCTCCCTGCCACCCTGTCTATGCACGAGTCCCCGCTGCCGGGCGAGAAAGACCGAGCGTTTGATTTTTACAGAACTGGGGTTTATTCTGGTAACGTCTTCGGATATACGACACTAGATCCCTAAGGATCGTGCTGAGTCTGTCTTCTTCGTCCACTTGCGAAGATACCTTGGATCATGTTGGGCAGCTGAGAATGTGAAGGATCTTAGGGAGTATTTTAGAGTATCTAAAACTTCGGCTCGAACATTTAAGCGTTTAGTCAAGTGCAAAATGGAATGCAAAATGGAAAAACGAGGACACATACTACTATGTAGGGTAGGCCCGCTGCCAAGGGTTCTTACTATTATATTTGGAGTATCTATCGCACGAGAAAGAGACAGAAAACTGGCAACATACATACATACACAGTACACATGTCTAGCCAAGAGAGATGGTTGAAAAGAAGAATATAAGTTCTCAGAGTCTCCTGTCGTTCGCAACGGTTATCGGCCCCGGATGCCATTCATCAGAAGGTGGCCGTTGAGCAATGCCGAAAGACTTGAGCCATGGGTCCCGTCTCGCTCATCAGAGGTACCACAGCTAAGCCGAGCTCTATTTTTCTATATGCCGCCACAGCCCATGGTTCATTCAGCCATCACCATCACATCCTGGCTCTGACTGCATACTGCACTCGAATGCATGCAACCCTCCAGGAACACGCGGGACGGCTGGTCCTTGTTGCTCTTTCGTCTGTCTCTGTCTCTACTCTCTAGCCTGCTAACCGTCTACCCTTTGACCTTGGCTAGCACATCGTCTTTGTTGTCACTCCGTGTATGCAGTCTTTTTGCCAATATTATTTTGTTCGCGCTGCCATGCCCTTTATCCAGCTATGCAGAGCTAGGATCGGAGCTGAATACGAGACTCGCGGGGCCGGTCCGTATTGTATCTCTTGTATTTGTATCTAATTATCCAATGAGAAAGGGACTGCTGCACATTGTTTGCTTGTTACTTATTAGCCGGCTGCCCTCCTCTTTTGAATGGATGGTTTGTTGATATCTGTATGAGCATTGCCGACTTCTTCAACACTGCTTTGGAAGCTTACCAGGACTCAAGATGGCCTTCTTCCTCTCAAAGGCGTCTCGGCGCCTACACGCCTGCTGCGTCTTCTTTGCTCTCGGCTCTTTTGTATGGGGGTAAGTCTCTTTTCGTCCTCGCTGCCTTTCTTTGCTTCTATTATTGCTCCATTGCCCGTCGCTAACACTCCAGCTACAACATCGGCATCCTCTCGTCCGTCCTCGTCCACCCCGGCTTCGTCAAGCAGCTCAACCACCCCAACGCCGCCAAAAAGGGCGTCATCACCGCCATCTACTATCTCGGCACCTGGACATCCTATATTTTCTTCTCGCGCGCCGCCAGCGACTATCTCGGCCGCAGATATGCCACTCTTCTGGGCACTCTTATTACCTGCTTCGGCACTGCTCTCCTGGCCGGTGCCACGGGCCACGGCGCCTATGCCATGGTCATTGCCGGCCGTGTTATTGCCGGCATTGGCATCGCCATGATCAGCACGGGTGTGCCCCTCTACCAGTCCGAAATCGCACCCGCCCGCCAGCGCGGCCGCTTTGTCGTCATGAACCACATTGGCATGGTCGCCGGCCTCGCCGTCGGGTTCTGGATCGGCTATGCCATGACCTTTTGGGAGTCGGACTGGGGCCAGTATGTCGGCTGGCGCGTCGCCATTGCCGTGCAGTTTGTGCCCGCCACCATCTTCATGGCCGGCCTTCCCTTTCTGCCCGAGACGCCGCGCTGGCTTGTCGAGCACGACATGCTTGAGCGCGCCCGCGCGTCGCTGTTCTACCTGCGCGAGGGCATGGTCAGCGGCGACGACGCGCAGCACGAGTTTGATGAGATCTGTGCCGATGTGGCCGAGTTCCGCGCATCGGGTCTCGGCTGGACGTCGCTGTTCCGCGACCCGTCGCTGCGTAGCCGCCTGTGGCGCGCTGCGCTGCTGCAGTTCATGGCGCAGATGTGCGGCGCCACGGCCATGAAGTACTACCTGCCGACGCTGTTCAGGGCGCTGGGTCTGGGCACGCGCCTGTCGCTCATGGCCGGCGGCATCGAGAGCACCCTCAAGATCGGATGCACCGTGCTGGAGATGCTCATCATCGACAAGGCCGGCCGCCGCGTCACCATGACAGCCGGCGCCCTCGTGATGTCGTTTGCCATGCTCATCAACGGCGCGCTGCCCCAGGCATACCCCGGCAATGTCAACCGCGCATCCGACTACGCCTGCATTGTATTCATCTTTATTTACTCGCTCGGCTATAGCATGGGCTTCGGCCCGGCCGCCTGGGTCTACGGCTCCGAGATCTTCCCGACGTCGCTGCGTGCGCGCGGCCTCAACTTTGCCGCGTCCGGTGGCGCCATCGGCTCGATTGTCGTCGCGCAGGTCTGGCCCACGGGCATTGCCAACATTGGCAGCAAGATTTACTTCTTCTTCATGGCCATCAACATTGTGTGCGTGCCCCTTATCTGGTTCTTCTACCCCGAGACCAAGAACATGCCCCTCGAGGAGATGGATGCGCTCTTTGGCAAGGCGGTGGCTGTGTCGGCGGCCGCACGGTCGGGCTTGCCGCACGCGTCGGCGTCTCGCTCGGGCAGCGGCCGCGCCGAGACGCACCGCGAAGGTGCCAAGCTCGTCAACGATCCTGATGTTTAATTGCAGATCTCAGCTGATTGTTGAATGGAAATGCGCAGTAGTATTTGGCATTTTTAATAAACCAATTATACTGCTTGTATTTTCTAAAATAAAAATGCTTTATTATTAAACTGCTTGTGTTGAAGCTTTTTTTTTGTAATAATTTACTATTATTTGTTATTTGAAATATAAAATATAAAATATAAAATGAAATCCTTTTGATACTTTTGTAACACTCTTTTTAAATCTGTTCTCGATAAGAAGTGCCACATGACAGCTTCGAGATAAGGCAAGACTGCATCTTCTCACATGGCCGCGGTGATCACTTGATGCATTTTGCTAATTATTCATATAATGGCGACTTCTTATCTATGTTGAGAATATGGTGCAAGCTTGTCTCACACGTTGGATCACGTCAGCAGTCCTTTGTTCGTTATTGTTCCTGCATTTTGTGTCGGTTTCTACTTCTTTATCAATTTAATTTGTATTAGCAATATTAATATTATATTAGTGTCATATTCCACCCGAGACAGGCGGCAGTCTGAAGCGAGAGATTCAACGGCAGTGCTGAAAACAGAAGGAGCGATCATGGTGCTTTGAGTATGTAGCATTCAGTTCATCCAAAATGAAAAGGAAAAAAATATCATAAATAGGAAGGAGCAGATGGCAGTTCCTACTCGATTCGTAGATGTAGCCTTCGCGTCCCTTCTCTTTTGTGCATCCTAGTTTTGGCCTCTCTGAGGGCATCTCCATCTTCACATCTCATCGTCACACCTCATCGTCACACCTCATATCTACGTCTCATCGTGACATCACCATTTCATCATCATTGCCAGCATCGCCAACTTCCATCTATATCCTCGCATTGCGCTCAAGTCTCATGCCGTCACTAATCATCACTATCACAAGACTTGCGCGACTTTCCTTCCCTTGAAGTCGAGCTTCTTGCAGAAAGCTACAAATCATCGCCAGCTCACTCGCACTGCCAGCTATCATTATCACACACGGCTCTCGGTATCTCTGCCACAGCTCATCGCCGGGTCTCTTGACAGGTCAGTCTTCTTCACTCGTCTCGATCATCTGCACCAAGCCACCTCTCGCTGTCCGTCTTCATCAACACTTGTGCGACCCTGTACTAGGTCAAGACCCTGCGCGTTGCTGTCTCCACTTGGCTCCTGTTGCAGTGGTTTGCCTCTCTCGGTATCGACAATATTGACAAGTTACCACCCCTCGTCCCCCGTCCCCTCATCGCGTCGTCCCCAGGCTTGGCTAATGCTAATCGTGCACGTTATTCCAGATCCAGATTGATAGCGACACCCAAGATTGATCATCGTCGATAGTGGACATCTACCCCAGCGGACGTCGACTTTATCTATGTACCTACGACGTCAGTAGCATTGGCTGCGACAGCGGGCGATAGACAGGGCAGAGCAGGGCAGCAGCGAGCAGGAAGCTAAACCAAGAACACAAGGCACAAGCTAGAAACAAGACATCCACCCGGAGCATTGCAGCTGCTGTACCTGTGCTCTTGTGCTTGTGTCCCTGTCGACCATCTCCAAGCACAGCTGTTCATGCCACCCATCTTGCATCTGGGTTGTCAACAAAGACCGGCCACTCAGCGCGGCGGGCCCAGGCTCCTATCGAAACAAAGGACTTCAAGCAAACAACCCGCTGCCCAATTGCAGGACACACAAAGAACCTCTTTGCCTTATCGCATGATTTCATGCCCATCAACCTAGCTGGATCGGAGATTGGCGCGCCGGCTAGTTGCTGCTAGTTACTGCCAGTAATACGCTGAAAGTCCGCTGCAACTGAGTGCCTGTCTTGGGCTTCATTCTCGGCCACTCGGGCCATTTCAGCCATACCAGCCTTCCAGCCCAACGCCAGTCAACTGTCAGCACAGCACGCAGCACTCGCCATTCTCCTCTTCTTCCTGCGTGTCGTCGTCATTCCTGCTCCTTCCTATCCGGCGATACCGTTCGCCAACCCTGCGCCCCGACTTTTCTTTTTCCCGGCTGCATCTCTCTTCTCCCCATCCGCTTATTCTGTCCTGTCCTTTGATTGTCTTTTGTCTTTCCCCATCATCTCTTTCTCCTCGTACGTTCACAATCGATTGCTCAACGGCGACCTCTCCCCCGCCTCTCTGTCACCACAGCTATCCCGTAGCTACCGAACTCCGACCCTAAAAGAGGGGAAAGCAGGGATTCTATATAGGGCAACACCACCATTCGACATTGTTCGTCGTTTGCCTTTCTTGTTCTTGGAAACAAGGCGTAGCGAACCTCGTTGCTACGCACACCAACTATTTGCACTGTCGCTGTCGTTGTCAGCATCTCTCTGTCCCTCGTCTCCTCACCCGCCCTTCAATCGGCACCTGCCAATCGTTCCCTCGTTCCTTGGCTCCCTAGCCGACCACCTAGCCTAGTCGACCACGGCTCGCGACTCTCCGTCGACCTCTTGGCTGCCCTAGCCGACGACTGTCAACCACCTCTTATCGTTAACCATCGCAATCACCACAGTCGTCGCGACTGTAACAATCACAACTACCACACCCACTGCCATGGGCAACAACAGCACAAGAGAGTCCCGCCAGGGCTCAGTATCCGAGTATGGGCAGTCATCACAGTCTCATGGCCAATCCTCGCGCGACCACGGCTCGTCTAGTACTAGAAGCCGCAGCAACAGAACTGAGCTCGGGACCCTCCTCGGTATATCGGGCCCAACGGGCTCTGGCAGCCATGGCTCCGGCGAGCGCCGCGAGTCAAGGCAAGAGCGCGAGGCACGACGTCTCGAGCGAGAACGACAGGCCCGCCTCGTCGAGAGAGAACGGAGCATGCGCGAGGAGCATGTGGACGGCGGCTACCTCGTGACGCTAGGTACTTATGTCGGCCCAGAGGACTTTAACAAGCAGATTGTCCGCCAACTTCAGGTATGCATTTCTGGAGACGATTGAAGCCCTTGTCGCTCCTGAAGGCGATACTGCGCCCATCTCCGTCATCTACATCAATTGCGTCATCGCGTCATCGCGCCCGCCCACTAACCTCTGCACAGATTGACAGACGTCTGGCGCCCTTCTGGCGTGGCCTGAACGACTTCTCCAACACCTGGACCGAATACCAAATCGCCGCTGCTGCCCGCGGCCTCGATGTGCCCGCTGCTGACGACCCGCCCCCGGATGACTTCTTCTCTAGACCGGGGACTGCCTTGTCCAGCTCACCCTCACGATCAAATTTTGGAGCCACCCTTGCCGTTCCCCAGGCTGCGGGAAACTCCACAGGCAGCTCTACTAACCTTACCTCAAGCCCCCCGACTGACATTGCATCCGGCGCTATCCCTGTAGGCTCGCTCGCCGGCACATCGTCTCCCGCTGCCATTCCTACATCGCCAACGGCTGTTTCGACCCCCGGTGCTATTACCCCGCGCGGAAGCAGCTCCCAGTTTAAACCACGTGCGAAAGCTCTTGCCGCAGCTCTGAGCGGAAGCTCCCGTAACGGCTCCTCTACCGACATTGCACCCCGCGAAGTCCAGCTTCCACACGAGCCCTATGTTAATGGCCAGCCGATTGAAGTTTTCTTGTACAAGAACGCCGACGAGTGCCCCATCTGTTTTCTTACCTACCCTCCGTATCTAAATCATACCCGCTGCTGCCACCAAGAGATTTGCAGCGAGTGCTTCGTCCAGATCAAGCGTGCCGACCCCCACTACCCTGAAGGTCACGGCGACAATGGCGAGACACCCAATCCTGACCTGCACCCCGACGAGCAGGCTGGCCAATTAATTTCAGAGCCAGCTAGCTGTCCCTACTGCCAGCAGCCCGAATTCGGCGTCACCTACGACCCGCCACCATTTCGTCGCGGCCTTGTACACTCGTCCGGTTCGCTCAGCCACGGCATTGGAGCCATAAGTGCGGCCATGTCGTCCAACAGCTCCATCAATTCATCAGCTCAGCCAGGCCTGTCCGGCTCGCCACCCACTGGCATTGTTACGCCCGGTGCTAGGAGACGCGCGCAGTCGCTCTCTGCCAACGCCCCGAATGTCATTACCACCGATCGGGTGCGCCCCGACTGGGCCACCAAATTGGCGTCACAGCGTGCCCACATCGCCCGCCGCGCTGCAGCTGCGACAGCCCTGCATACGGCAGCATTCCTCATGGGGTCGCAAGAGGGTAGAACCCTGCGTATAGGGCGCTTTAGGCGTGGTGCTTCCAATAACGACGGGACTGCTTCGCGCGGCGACGGGACCCCGCCCGCAACACGACAGGTGCTGGACGAAGTGGACGAGACCATGGACCCAGGCCAGCGCACGACAAGCGTCGGCCAAGGTTCGACGCAAGAAGGTGCTCCCGTAGTTGCAGGTGCACCCCGGCGAACCAATATGGAAGATCTGGAGGAGCTTATGTTCCGTGAGGCACTGAGACAGTCCCTTGCGACAGAAGAGGAGCGTCGTCGGCAGGAAGAGAAGAAGGAGCGGAAAGAGGCCCAGCGCCGCGAGAAGAGGGAGAGCAAGGGCGACCGTAAGTCGCTCGGCGGACTCATGAAGCGGCTAGGTAGTGGCAGTAGTGGTGCTTCTAGCTCCAACTTGTACAGCGCCGGTCCCGACAGCAGCCAGAGCTCGGCTAGTGCTAGTTCCCTCAGTGTCAATGCAGGCAACAGACGGCGCGGCAACAGCAATGCGTCCAACCTGCGTGTCGAAGCAAGTGTCGCCAACGCCATGGCTGCCAGTGGCAGTGCTGCCGGAGCTATCGGCGGTGCGAACGCTCTCAACCCGGGCACTAGTACCGCCACCTCAACCACCTCGACTACCTCGGCTACACCGGCAGCACCGGTAGCACCAGCAGCACCGGCAACATCGGAGGTAGCATCAGCCTCTGTTGTCACCGCTCCTGAGCAGCCTGACAACGGCAAGGGCAAGGGTGTCGATCGCGGCCTTGATGCTGAGTCCTCGACTCGTCCTATTCCGACCCCTACACAGCCGTCAGCCGGCCCCTCCCACCTGCGCCAAATGAGCAGCGCCTCATCTGTTTCGTCGTCGATTCCCGAGTCTGCGCCCAGCGGTAGCTTCGCCAGCGGAAGCCACCACTACGTCAACATGCAGGAGCATCTGCAGGACCCACGCGAGAGCGGACTGAGCCTTGGTAGCCGTAGTGCAGCTAGCGACGATGTTGACAATGACCACGACGACCACGATCACGACCACGACCATGCAGATGACATTAGTACTAGCGCTGATCCTCTGTTCAACTTTGGCAGCCTTGCAGCGGCTGTGGGCGTGCAGATTGAGGGTCCGCATGCCGGCCGGCGTCTGTCAGCGATCCAGCGCGACCAGCACTCGGCGCAAGCTGGAGAAGCGCCGTCCCGGGATACGGAGAAGGAGGATGTCGAGCACGCCGAGCATGCGGAGCACGCCACACCAGCTCCTGCCCCCGCTCCTGTTCCCGCCTCGACGGCTACCGCAGCGGCATCTACATCTTCGGTCGATATTAAGCAGCCCCCCGAAGTGCTGATCACGCCCGGCACACCTGCCCAGACCAACAAGTTTGAGTAGAGAAGTGTCCAATATCCAACTCTCATCTTCCAGCCTCTACGCTCTATTTGTCCGGAAGCGGCCTAGATTGAATTGTATCATGATTGGGAAGTGGCTTAGACGGAGACTCGTATTTTTTTTACCATTCTTTCGTGTTATGGCTCGTTTTGTTTTCTCTCTATTTTATTATCCATGTTGCGCTATGATTGTTTACTGGCGGCAGGCTTATTTACAGGCGGCGTTGCTAGGCGTTAAGATTACTCTTCATCATTCTTTTCATTCTTTTTCTCACCTTTTGTTTATTTTTTTTCTTTCCTTTTTTTCCATTCTTTCAGCAACCACTTCATTGCGTTTCATTGATTACTCCGACATGGTCCATAAACTATTATCAACGTTTCATTTCATTTCTGATTGTCGTCTTGCTATTGCTTCTTCAACTGATTGACCCAACCCTCGTCTGGACTGGCCCAGGCAAAATCCTTGAGCTCGCCAAACACCGGCCACAGCGTGTCCTCGACAAGCTCGCGCACTGCATCGGTCCGCTGCAGGCTCTCTTTGGGCGTTGTAGCTGTAGCCTTGCCTTGCAGCAAGGAGGGTTCCGGGTGCGGCACGCCGAGAGCGTCCAGCACGCTCCACCACTCCACCACCGTCTCGTCTAGTTCCTGCTCTGACGTGACGCCCAGCACAGACGATCCGATGCTTGTGCTGCCGCCAGCGGCCACTGTGCCCAGCTTGAGCTCTGCCGCCTTCCGTGCCCATACGTCGAGCGCATATCGCAGTGCCACCTGCTCGAGTCCCTTCATGCCAAACAGCTTGTCGGCTGCCGCACGCTCTGTGCAGATGCCAGCAGCAACGGCCGATGCCTGGCGCAGTGGTGCTGGTGACGGGTGCCACTTGGCCTGCGGGCCGTTATCGACACCGCGGGTTGTGAGAAGGCCCATGTTGAGCAGGCTCGCGTTCAGGACGACCGAGACGCCGGCGGCGGCAAACCGTGGCGCCGCTCTCAGCAGCAGGGCATTCTGGACAGTGCAATGGCCGTAGCTCAGCACGGCGTCGACGGGCTCACCTGTTTTTGCCAGAATGGTCTCGGCTAGTGATGCCAACACGTCGACGGGGAAGCCCGAGATGCCGACGTACTTGAGGACGCCCTGGTCCCTGAGCGCGCGCAAGGCGACGACAGCCTCGACGACTTCGTCGACCGACACGAACTCGGCATCGTGGCAGAAGACCAGGTCCAGGTAGGTTGTGCGCAGGCGCTGCAGCGAGCGGTGCACCGAGCTGGTGATGGCGGCGACGCTGTAGTCGAACTGGCCGCTGACGATGCGGCCGGCCTTTGTCTCGAGAAAGTAGCTGGCGCGGTCGGCACCAGAGGCCTCGAGGGCCTCGCCCAGCAGCTCCTCGGAGGGGCCGTAGTATGGCGAGGTATCAAAGCCGGCGACGCCGAGGTCGAGGGCGCGGCGGACGATGCGGCGGTAGGGCATGGCAGCAGGGTCGGCGACATACTGGGTGTTGAAGGTGGCTGTCCCGAGCAGGAGGGGCGGGAGGACCGCCGAGAGGGGGGTAGACGGCATCGCAGAGGCTTGAGGTGAGGTGAGGTGAGTGAGTAAGTGTGAGAAGGTCTATGTGAGACTGAGAGGTCGATACATGGCAAGGTATGACGCGAGCTGTCAGGTAGGTCGATGGCAGAGCTTCCACCTGAGCTGTTATGCGCCGGCGATTCCCGCACCCGCCAGTAGCGCTCGAGTCTAGGCCCTGGAAGGGGCCTGTAGGACGACCACCCTCGGCGTTACAGCGGCTACGATCAGTGAGACAGCCCGCCAATGGCGCAATCGGTATGCATGCTAAGGCCGCTAAAGCCGCTAGCCGATCTAGGCCATCTAGATCGGCCGCATGTGACTTACAGCTTACAAGCATCGGAAAATCAATAGTGATCGTAGGGCCTTGTTTGAATTGCTCAAGAGTAATTGCATTGTGTCTAATAGCTAATCTTTTTATAGTCTATATTCACTACAACAGCTTTGCGACGGTTGCGTTGAATCCAGGATCGAGGGCTTCGGAAAAGTCGTGGATCCAGTGGCCGATGAGATCGTGGATGCTAAAGGACGACGCATTGTTGGCCGGCGCCGTGACGGGTGCGGCGGCATACGCAAACGCCAGCGTTCCCTGCGTTGTCGGGTCGATGCTCGTGATGCCCGTGTCTGTGTCGCCCCAGAGTGTGCAGCCGAGGCACTGCGCCGTCAGCTGGTAGTGTGTGGCATTCACATGCGTCGCCTTCTTGAGGATGGTGTACGAGGCCTGGTCGTAGGCCGGCGGCACGTAGTAGCCATAGGCCATGCGCGACGACAGCACGACGTCCTTGCCGTTGGCCCACACAATGGTCAGCGGGTTGTACGTCATGCTGCCGCCCCAAGCCAGCCCGGCCCAGCCTACAGACACGGGCACGACGAGCTGGACGACGGCGTCGTAGTTGGCATTGGCCTTGGCGTCGGCGGGCAGGGATACCCGGAAGACGATGCCCTTGTCGTTGACAAACTGAGAAAAGGTGAAGCCGGTCACGCTGTCGACAAACTTGGTCGAGTCGGCCTGGGCGGAGGCGGTGCCGGCGAGGGACAAGAGGGAAACGGAGGCCGTGACGGCGGCGGCGAGCGATGAGAAGTGCATCCTGACGAGTGTGCGAGTTGATCTAATGGACGATGGCGTGGAGACAGTGTGCTACATTCCTTTTATTTACATTGCATGCTCCTACGGCCGTCGTGGATATATAGCCGTCATTTGAGAGCGAACCCATTACTATCGAGAGGCAGAAGATTGGCCGTTCCTTGGTTGGGGTAGCAGTTGACCAAAGGATTAAATTAAGCATTATACCAGCTACCGTCGAGACGCATGCAATATGAATATAGTGCGGAAAGGCCATGCCGTGGCAGACGACTGCGAGCTCAGATCCAAAATGGGATATAGGCTCTATCTCGGGACGATTCCCAGCATGCCGAGTAGACGAGGCGGTCTGCAATCAGGCTATTCAGGCATTCGGACGGTGCAGTTGAGTAGGGGTGGTTTGGCGTGTCATTGATATGAGGATGAGATCATTGGACAGTCTAACTATTAAATATTAATGACAGTGGGAAAGACGACGCTGGTAGCAAACGAATCGGACAATATAGTAACGCGTGATGGCAATCCGACTCGGAGATGACAACAGGAGAAGACAAGACAATCATAACATAGTTACTCCAGCCGCTGGAAACGGGCCTCCTCGGCTGCATCCTTGGCCACATTCCGCACAGTCCAGTCCCACAGGTCGTCCTGCTTGGCCGTGTCGTAGCTGGCCACGCTCGACGGGATCGGCTTCCGCATCTCAAAGTACTTGCCCTCCACGCCCTCCTTCTCGCTGCCGACAGCCACGCGTGCCAGGTTCTCGCCCGACTCTTGCGTCGAGTGGATGTTGGGCAAGATCAGGAACCGCAGCAGGGGCAGGATGTTGGGAAGCACGTGCATCCATACAAACTTGAGCAGGCCCGACGCCTCGCGCCCAAGACCTGTGCCGGGCATCAGGCCAGGATCAAAGCACCATCAGCAGTTCAGGCCACAACATAGTAGACTTGCATCAGCCTCGACACTGCCTCCGGATTCCGATATAGTATAATTTATAAATACGATATTATAACAATTCCGAAACCAAGACGGTCGGGGCTAAACAGGCCGTCAATCAATCGGGGGAATATCTGACAGGTGCATGTGGTGTCGTATCTCGGTGCATCTGCAGATCCCCCTCTATCCTCTATCTGCTAGACCTATCTATCGCTATCAGCTGTCAACATCAAGCGTCCACAACTAACACTGGCTCGCTTGGTTCCACCTCAGCTCGACTGAACTCGGCTTTGACCTTTGGCACAGCACCATCTAACCTGCACTCAAAAATCATGGCTTTCATTCGCCCCTACAAGCCCACCGACTGGGATGGCATGTCGCACATTGTGAGTCCATCAGCCTCAGACACCTGCAGGCTCCTCGGCCGTCAGTCACCCCAACCATACTAACCCACCATAGTGCCGCGCGACGCTGCCGCCGTCGCTCGATGCGTCGGAAATCTCAAAGCGCATGTCGCCTTACCTCTGGACGCACCCCTACCCCCTGCTGAGCCCCAAGACCTGCTTCATCCTCGACGACGGTGCCGGCAAGGCCGTCGGCTACGTCATTGGCCACGCCGACGTCAGGCGCATGGCTGCAGACTACCAGGCGTACATTGATTTCATCTCTGGCCCGGCTACGGACATCCCGGGCGTCTTGCCCGAAAGCATTGCCACTGCGCGCCGCGAGGTTGGGCCGTGCCCGGCTCAGCTGGACGTCCTCGAGCCATGGAACTTTCCCGCCGTGCCTGGCAGCAGCGACCCGTTCCCGCCGGTCAACGAGACGTGTCTGCTGCAGCAGGCGTACAACCCGCGCTGGCTGCTGCTGGAGTCGGCCAAGACGGAGCTCAAAGCCAAGGTTGTCGAGGCGTACCCGGGCATCATGCACATCGACCTGCTGCCGTCGCACCAAGCTGCTGGATGGGGCCGCAAGATGATCAACATGTTCCTCGAGTCGATTGCCGCCGAGGGCGCCACGGGGCTGCACATTGGCATCTCGGGCGAGAACACAAAGGTGGTGGCCTTTTACGAGAGGTGCGGGTTCCGTGTCGAGCCGGGCGGCGAGATTGAGGGCGGCGTCTGGATGGTCAGGGAAGTCGGCAGCCAGTCGTAGTCTCGTAGTTCGGGTTTATGCTTAAATACACGTCTATTCTAACACTGCACATGAAAACTAAAAATCATTAAATAAACAAACATCAAGGCGACAAGTAACAACTACAAGAAGTTGATGCCGACACCGACTTGCAGACCCTTGCGGCTCTCCTCGCCCCGGCGCATCACCAGCGGCAGGCTGAAGTTGAGCTCGAACCGCGCCACCGGGTGCGCATACACCAGTCCCAGGCCAACTGCCGTGCTGGGCAGACCGCTGCCCAGCTCCTGCAGCGCCGCCGACACGCTCTGTGCCACCTGTCCCGCCGTTGCACCGTCGGCCTCGGGCGACTTCTTGCCCTTGAGCGCCACCAGCCGCCCGCTGTTGGCAAACAGCTGTAGCCGCAGCGGCGACGCCGCACCCGCCTTGGTCACGGGCACCAGCATGTTGACACCGCCTGCGGCAAACACATCTCCGCCCAGCGCGTCGCCGCCGTCGTGCGGGCCCAGCCCGCCCTGCGTGAATCCTCGCACGTCCGTGGGGCCGCCCAGAATAAAGCGGTCGTTGATCCGGCTCGGGTCGGCCTCGCCCGCCAGCACATTGTAGCCAAACGGCAGGGGGTACAGCAGGCCACCGCGCAGGCCCAGCCCAAACGACACGCCGCTCAGCGCGTCGCTCGACACAGCACCCGAGAACTCGGCCTCGGTCTTGGCAAACGACACATCTCCGCCCAGAGGACCCCAGCCAGCCACCTCGGACGTCGTGCGTACCAGGTAGCCGCTCGACGGCAGCAGCGCATTGTCGCGGCGGTCGCGCGTGTACGTGTGGCTCAGCGCGCTCTTGAGCGAGTCGCCGCCGTCGCGACGCACGGCCGGCGATGCAGATGTGCCGGCCAGGCCGGTGATCTGGCGCCATGTTGAGCCGTAGGCAAGGCTGTGCAGGTCGCCCTGCAGCGTGCGCCAGCCAATGCGGAACGCGCCGCCCTTGAGCGCCTCTTCGTGGCTCGCCCACGGCTTTTGCGTGGCCGACGCCAGACCCTCCAGCGACACGCGCACGTCCGGGTTGCCCTCGATGGGGGCCGACAGCGAGGCGCTGTAGGCCGACCGCGTGCGTGTGCCAGCGCTGGCATTCAGCGACAGCGTCTCTGCACCGCCAAAAATGTTGCGCCACAGCAGGTTGCCGTACGCCGAGCCCTCGGTGTTGCCAATGTCTGTGCCGGTGTTGAGGCGGAACCGCGGCAGCTCAGCAACGCGGATGGCAATATCGACATCGGTAGCGGCCGCCGCTGGGTCGCGGGCGCGGGCATCGCTCAGGTGCACCGTGGGCGCGGGCCGGAAGATCTCGAAGCGGTCGAGCTTGCCGACGGCAGTCTCGATCTCGGCGAGCACATCGCCGAGGGTGGTGCCGTAGTTGTTGGCGCTGGACACAAGGGGGTCGAAGAGGGGGTCGAGGAATGTGCGGCGGGTGTTGCGGGCGCCGTGGATCTCGAGGGTGTGGACGGTGGCGGGCTGCAGCATGTGCTCGGCCATCTGGGCGACGGCGGTGCGGCGGGCGCTCTCGTCCTGGCGGGCACGCAGGCCGGCATCGGTCTGGGCCTCCTGGCGAAGAGCCGCAGGGTCCTTGTTGAGCTGTCTTGTTAGTCTTGTCTTCCGTCTTCTTTGTCCCGTCCTCCTCCGAGCTTGCTTCCTCCAGCCACCAGACGTACGGCTCCAGACATTGTGTCGCTGTGTAGTGGCGTTGCTCGTTGCTCTTGATTGAGCTTGCTGCTCTGTTGGATGCTTTGTAGCTGTTGCGAAAGCGGTGCAAAAACAAGAAAAAGTACCGTCGGGCTGGCTGGCTGAAATATTCAAAACTCAATCTCGCTGCACGAGACAACTGCACGACAGCTCTGCTCGGCGGGCAGCCGGCAATCCATGCCATTGTAAATACGCGCTAGTGGATGGGTCGAGGGGAGGTAGCTTGTACTCATTAGTCACTTTGAGTCTATAGTGGAGTAATAGACTCATGGCTTTTCTAGTAGACCCGATGTAGTAGACCTGGCCGTTGTAGACCTGCCAAGGGTCACGTGGCGTATCCGTATCAATATATATATCTGACCCACCCTCCACATCATCACGTCCATCACCACTTCACATCACTCTCACAATAAACAGCCACAACAGTTACAGTCACATATCAACCGCATCCCATCACCTCTCAGCTAATTTTCAACTATCTAGCTCCATCTGCAACCACATCTAAACCCTCTATAACCACACAACACATATCATCGCCACATCCACACCACCCGCAATGGCTACCAAGGCAGCACAGCGTCGGGTAAGTAGCCTCCTCTCTCCAGACCACGGCACAATGCAATCTATACAATCTATATATCTCTAGCGAAATATACTAACACTCACAGTTGACGCGCGAATACAAGAACATCGTCGCCAACCCACCGCCGTACATCGAAGCCCACCCTTCCGAATCCAACATCCTCGAGTGGCACTATGCAATCACCGGCCCCGAAAACACCCCCTACTATGGCGGCCAGTTCTGGGGCGTCCTCCTCTTCCCGTCAAACTACCCCTTTGCGCCGCCGCAGATCCGCATGCACACCCCCTCGGGCCGCTTTATCTCGTCGACCCCGCTGTGCCTGTCCATGTCCGACTTCCACCCGCGCTCCTTCAACCCGGCCTGGGAAGTGTCCACCATCCTCATCGGCCTCCTGTCGTTTATGACGTCGGACGAGAACACAACCGGCTCCCTGCGCGCATCCAAGGCCGACCGTGAGAACTATGCAAAGCAGTCGCGCTGGTGGAACAGCTGTGTCGGCAGCGTCACCCCCAACCGGGACAGCCCGACGGGCCGGGGCGACCGCGGCGCCAAGTTCCAGTTGGAGTGGCCCGAGCTGCACGCGGCCAACCTCGAGTATCTCAAGAAGCACAACATTGACCTTGCAACGGGCAAGGCGCGGCCACCTGTCGCCGGTGCCATTTCGGGCAGCAGCAGCGGCGGCAGCAGCAGCAGCAAGGGCCCGATCTCGGCCGGCGGCAATGCCTGCGCACCCGCCATTGCCGGCGCAAGCGGCACTAGTGGCGCACAAGCACAGGCCGTTGTCGATGCAGTGGTGCAAGGCCGCGGCGCCGGCTCGAGCTGGCTGTGGAATAACAAGCTATACCTGTTTGGTGGCGCCATGTTTGTGTACGTCCTGCTGATACGTGTTATCGGCGGGATGAGCCAGAAAATCTGATTGCTCCTTCCCGCCCTCTATTTTGTTTCTTTCCTGTAGCGATTAGTGTTTTTGATTTGGTTTGGAGTTCGGAGTGTTCCTAAGTTTGTTTTTTGGGTTGAATTGATCTTTTCTTTCCCCATCGTTATCTCTAATTAAACCCTTATATTAAAATAAAGGATATTGCAAATATTATAACTGCTAGCATGCACCGTCACATTTTATTAAGCCCGTCAACCATGTTTTTATTGTTAAAACTAATGTGTAAACCTAAGGGGAAGCTGCGGCAAGACCGCCCGGCGGAGATCATATAGAATCTCACGATACCTCAATATCATAGAAATACTCTCGACTAAGCCACCACTAGCCATGGATCACTCTGGATAAATAGTCTTGTCAACACTAGAAGAACCCTCCTTTTCTTTCCCCTTGCCTTCGACAGCACTGGGGGAGCCAACCTTTTCTTTCCCCTTGCCCTTTACGTTGTCCTCCCTCGTGCCCTCATCGTCTGCATCCCAAGCTTCAACTTTCGCAGAGCCTGAAAAAAAAGACGTGCTCGTCTCGGGAGATCTCGTGGCCGCTGGTGTCGACTGAGGTCTATTGTGTCTATCTTGCTCGCCGCTCCCAGACGAAGAACGCACCGACTGGTCATGCTGAAGTGATACGGTGCTGCTTGTCTCGAATCTGGGACGCTTGGCCGGAGGAATCTCAGGCTCGTCGAGGCCTCCGCCGCGATGGAGATTCTCGAGCTCCTGGTTGCCCCGTTTTCGATTCCGCTCCCACCACCTGAAAACCCGTACCCTTGCTCCGGAAGGAGTGCCCTGTGCTGGAATGGGTGTAGCAGTCGGCGGAACTCTAGACTGGCCCTCAGCTTGGACAGGCCTGTCATTATTTCTGCCGTTCTTATTGCAGTGAAACTTGCCATGAGGACTGCCAGGACAACTGCAAATATCGGTTTGCCATGGTTTGAGCTCATCAATGTACTGCGCGGCTTTACCTCGCTCGTCTGATGGAGGGAGTCTGCCCAACCACGCGTTGGTGTTGTGCCGGTAGTATTTCGGTTCTAGGCTGTCGGCAGTGACCGCAGGGGGTTCTGCAGCCATGGAATAGCCAGCGAATGGTTGCGCCATACTTTTAACCACCCTTCTCAGTGCCCCAGCCGCCCTGCACTCGCATAAAAACGATGCAGCTACAAGCCTGCAGACGTAATTCCTCTCCTCGATGGGCCCCTCCTGCAAGATGTCCCATACTTGAGTCGGCAAAATCTCAAGCCAAAACCGAAACAACTTGCCTTGGCTGGCCTCAACAAGGTCCAGTATCATGTTATAGTACTCGGAGCCATAGACAGTACATATGTCGGCACCGGTCAACCTGCAAAAGTCCCAAGTGGCTATGAGAGGAAAGCATCTCATTTTAGTACACATGAAAGTAGTACGTCCGTTGAAATGCAAGTCAGCTCCGAGGTCCGTGGGTGGCTCTTCTGCGGCCATCTCTGCAAGGTAAGGTCTTAGAAAGTTACGGCTGAACAAACTGAGCGATCGCATCATGAAATCGGCCTGGCGTAGAAGGAGGCAGGCACGGTTGGCGGTGTTCACAGTACCAATATCTGCAATGAGGCAATGATCAAGCAAATTGGCGACTTTTATCCGGGGATTATCTAAATCCGTGCGCAGAAGAAATCTCTCGGCTCCAGCTTCGCCAAAGAGTGTACGCAAGAGCAACCTGCTCTTCGTCTGGTAGCTGTAGCTGATCTTGGCGAAGCTGCGTGTGCTGCCATCCACAACAATGCAACCGCCACGTATGCTTCTATCTGCAGGCTCCTCCTCAGGATTTCCGTCTTGGCCAGCGTGATCGTTCTTAAGAGCTGCCTCTTCATCGGCGTCTAGTTCTTCTGTGGCTTGCTCTCCCTCGGCATCTTGGGTAGAGTTCTCTATGAAGAATCTGGCTCTGGTTTTTGCAAGAAGCCTGTTGAAAGCCGGCTTGATCTCTTGGAGAAAGGCCGGAAACTTCTCACGCGAGTCCCTAACAGTCTGTAGTGAGTATCTCCAGCTGAGGCCTTTGGTCTTGGCTGTGACATGAGCCACCGCGGCCTCTAGATACGGAATGCTGAGAAGTTTAAGAGACGTGTTTCTTCGGGGGTCGTTTGCGATGGCGATGCCGCAGCATTGATTCCAGACAATGATCTCGTCCTGGTCCCCGTCCCACAGCTTGTGTCCCGGGCGACTATATGTGGCAAACATGCATATGCCCAAAAAGAGAATATTCCTCAGCCGGGAGATAGTATCGTGCCCATACTCGGTTTGCCTGAAGGCCATTTCGATTTCAAGCGCCACGTCCGATAAACTTTCCAGATCAGCATTCTTGGTACTGGGGGGCTCTATGAGCGGCTCCGGCGGTGGTGTGTATGACCTTGACAACTCAACTTGAAGGAGTTCAAGATGCTGTTGAGTCAATGGATCAGTCGGCACGGAATCTTCGCCTGCCTCGTTGTCTGCCAGCTCTTCGACCGGATTGTCATCCGGCTTGTCTGCTGCTCTATCTGCTGCATCGTCTGCCGTACCGTCTGCCGCATCGTCTGCAGCATCGTCTGCAGCATCGCCAGCCGCATTGTCAGCTTTGTCTGCCACATTGTCTGTCGTGTTATTTGCCGTCCTGTATGCCTTCCCAAATCTCTTCTTGAATTTATTCGTGTATTTCTTCTTGTTTGCCGTCTTGTCTGCTGGCTTGCCTGCTGGTTTGCCTCCTAACTTTCCTCCTGGCTTGCCTGCTAGCTTGTCTGATGGCGATCGGTCAGACATGGCGTCCGAGTAGATTGGGAGGTGGATGATGTATGTGTCGACGGTAGTCAAAGTATGTCTGTGCTATGTGATGTATAGTCATGTAACGATGTGGCTGGAGTAAAGAGGTTTGAGTAAGAGTGGAAGTGAGGCCCGTGGGATGGGAGAAACATAATAGAGATGGGTTATGTTTAGTCACGTTTCGCGGTGAGGAGATGGACAGACAACGGGCTGGGTCGCTCCTGCCCTCGTTAGCCGATGCTGGCGAGCCACCGATTCATTGCGTCCGTGATGTGTCAAGCTGGCCAAGCCCGCTCCAATAAAGAACGTGTAAAGAACGCTTCTCAGGCCAATACACTTGCAGGGGATCTGCATACTAATTTACATAAATTATTCCAAAACTGCAGAGCCAAGATTCGAATCACGATACCTTTGTGTAAGTCTTGTAGGGTGGTGGCCACGTGATCGGCCTCGTCACAGCAACGCCTCGCCGACACTCCAAGTCATGAGTCTGCAAACACTATTCGCTATTTATCATTATTCACAACTCCCATAATTCATTGGTCAGTCTTTAGAATTTGAGCCTAGGTTGTGGCCAACGTATGGCTACCCTCGCCTCGGAAGATGTTGACATCCATCGACCCGAGAACAGATGCGGTCGTGATCACTGGCACTTACTGTCATACAGTATATTCTACACGGGGCCGAGTGAAATGTAGCCTTGGTCTTCACGTAGTAGGTGCGTGTGTACAGATACAAACACGATGTTACAGCAAAACCAAACTGATCCCAAAGACCAAAGACCACTCGGATGACTAATCACAGAAAACAGGATGTCTATTGAAGAAATATCAACAAAGATAGGGTGTGATAAGCTGTCGCAAGCTGAGGACAAGCTTCGACTTAGCAGCATAGCGCTTAATAATGCAGCCGCACCCTCTGTTGGGCCCTGGTATGGCCATTGTGGTATATCCCTCACCACGTAATTACCACGTATTCATGGCATACGTTAGACTTTCATGTAGAAGTGCGGATGGTTTCGTGCAGGTAGATACTCGGAAAGGCCGGCCATATGTGGAGGTCACTTTTGTTCTTCTGCAGATTGGACAGCTCATAAGCCAGCTCTTCCATAAGCCACAGCCGCCACAGCATGCAACATAGCTATCTGCTCGCTCTCTCCAGGATACGCATTGTTATGTTTATCATATTATCCCTACTTTAAGAGTCAATATGTTGTTATATTGGGCGAGACTAACACTCCGTTCTACGCCCGT
The DNA here is from genome assembly GCA_022392935.1 of Ophiostoma cf. undulatum. NCBI lineage: Eukaryota > Fungi > Ascomycota > Sordariomycetes > Ophiostomatales > Ophiostomataceae > Ophiostoma > Ophiostoma cf. undulatum. The sequence continues at coordinate 394,640 of JAKRGL010000038.1, forward strand.
AAGATTACCACAACCAACACCCTCTTTGCGGACGTGCCGTGACGAGTGCTGGTGGCAGAGGAAGACAGGCGAGCAGACGGCCAGCCTAACTTAACTTGTCTATTAAAATTAGAATAATCAGTGGAAACGCGTCAACGAGCAACTGTAACAAGATCCGACCCGTCGTCGCAAACGCTGTCTTGGCAGTTATTTCAGCAGCAATACGAGATGGCCGTAACAGGCAGCTGAGTCTGTGCAGGAAATTTCTCAGTGTCCGAGTTGCTGGCTTCTACTCCGTACAGAACAAGGCCTCGCCCACTAGTCCGCATCTTTCTGTTTTGACAGAGTGTGAGAAAAACGCCATGGTCACGGCAGTCTTGATTCCAGTCTGCGTTTTACACAGATTCTCTTGAAATGTTCTAGTGCAACCCGGCAGCACGGGGTATCAGGGCATATATCTACGATGTACATAAAAGCCCGGAGATGGTGCTGATCTCGGGATTACGAAAGGTCTGGAGCAGGGTCTACATTGACCGGAATAACTACGCTGTACTCTCACAAATGTAAATATAGCAACATGTAAGATACATAGTACGTTTTCCCTGAAAGTCGAAAGAGGGAGCTGGTTCAGTCTTGCAGTCGGTCGAGTGCACTTGTTACCCCGTGCCCAGACTGCAGACTGCAGAGTATGCTTGTATTCGACAAGTGAGACGCCGGCTGTTCTTGCCTCGCCTCTATCATGCATGAGAACAGTTGGCACAAACACAAGAGCTTCCATGTATGAGCTTTGATTTGGTCTCTGGTCTCTATCTCTTTTTCTTTTACAGAGTAATTTGATAAATTACTATTATTAATCAACCCCTTGACACGTACTACGTATCTATTGATGGACAATGCGCTCTGTCGCACCTGCTGGTCCGGGCTCCTGTGGGGGTTCCAGAGTGCATCATTGGAGTATGAGGGCGGAAATGAAGAGTACTACAGAGCAGTTACTGGGAAGTACATCATACTGTAGTGGTTGCTTGCTTATGAGGATGGATTCGAGATAAACTTTGCTGGACGGCGATCCCGGATCTAACTGCAAGGGTATTACTCATCTCTTTGATCTGGCATCCAGCCCCAGATAAGACTGTTGATACTGACTTGACGCACGGCAGGGCAAGGGTTCAACGGCTGCTACCAAGCTATTGCTGGGCTCTAGCAAGACATCTCTGCGAATCCTGTCTGGGGGATGTTAATATCAGCCTGCGATAGAGACAGCAATACAGACTAATGCAAACACAAGCCTGGTGTCAGCTGGGATTACGATAGGAACAACAGGAATCACTGGGGAAAAACGACTACGAATCCTTCCGATAGACATGGCGGCACGGAACACGGAGTAATACTGGATACAATCAGCCAGGAGGAACAAGCTGGGGGAGCCAAGAAGCGGAGAAGTGTTGACTTGATAGAGGATGAGGTGTAATGAAGGCCAGTCAGCGCTAGTCGGTATCAGTATCAGCAGTGTCGTGATCATACAGAATTACACAGAAACCGGTATCTTGCCTCGTAATCTCGAGGATGGGCAGTATCAGCGAATCAGGCCAAATAGCAGGCAACCACTACGCATCTATCTGTCAAGACATGTTCGTGGGCAAGGTTAGCGAATCTGCATGCGAAGTGCAATATTGGGTTTATGTCCGGAGTAGATTCAGGTGGTTTAATGTACGGAATAGTCAAATCATGAGCGTGTAATCTAGGGGAGACGTCCGGACACCCCACGGCACATCGAAGGCTTCTAGAAGGTAATTTGGGAATAAAGATGGAATTAGTTTAATGGCCGTGCCGTCTGACTGATAAGCGGGTGAAGACGAATGAAAACAATTGAGAATAAATGATTGGAATGCGGTTCGAAATGGAAATGGAAATGACTACTATGTTGATAAGAGGAGTGTCTGTGTTTTGTTTTTGTGTTTTGTTTTTGTGTTTTGTTTTTGTGTTTTCTGATCATCCTTGCGTCTTCTTTGTTTCTTTTGCGAGACTGTACTCCGTACGAGACACACCTGGCACGCTCGACGCTCGACACTCGACACACAGCTGCCACACGGTTCCCGTCTGACACGGTTCTATTCTACATTTCGACATGATAAGCGAGATCGCTGCAGAGGATACAATATTATTGGGGTGCGATAAGAGAATAGAGCAAGTCCCTGCGCCCGAGTCCGGCCATTCGGGGCTCCAGCCACGAGGCTATTGGACGGCGTCCTCTCCGTAATATTACGCTGTAAGGCAAAATGTCAGGAGCACTGAAGCAGCTACAGTATGCAAACAATAAAAATAGAGTGCTAAGGCGACAGGCCTCACCCCATGACATACAGATCGTCAGATGTAATGCCCCATGTCTGAGATGGAACACGCTGTCTGGCTGCAACCCGTCTCGTCATTTAGAATGTCGCAGCCGTAGATTGATGTGGAGGGATCAGTGATCAATGTTGATCCCTGAGTGTGCTTACTGTGTTTCTTTTTTTAAGTTGTTTTCTCTGTTGCAACATTCTGCCTTTTCTTTTCACTCGACCAACTCTTCCTCAGTGTCATCCTTTGCCCCCGCGTACCAAAGCTCTCATCTCTTTTTCTTTCAAACAATTCACTCACTACTACTATGGACATAAGATACATAGTAGCTGTTAAATAAAAAACCGAACCAAACGACATGGCGGCATGGGTCAAATCCGACTAATACGCAAATAGACAAACCGGACCTTTACAGAAGCTCCCGTCACTAGCGTCTCTTTGTGATCCACAATGCCCAGAGATAAGGGAAAATGAGGTCCATTTCAGCCAATCACAGCCCGCCCTTCCCAGCTGTGCTCTTCAGACAATGTCACGGGCATGGTCCGACAACGGCCTGGTTGAGCTTTTGCAAGTATTGGTTCTTGGATTCTCAGTTTTGGCAGAGTTTTAATACAGTATTGACACCCTGTAAGGTTTGAGAGAAACAGACAGCCTCATGCCGCCTGGTCGGAACCCCTGGAGACCCCCTGATACTACGTATCTTATTATGTAGTTCTCTGGACAAATGAAGACCCCCATACAGAGAGAATACTCCGTACAGACAGGGTACATCGTAGAGTAAGTCAAAGGACCCCCAACTGATACTCGCAGTAAGCAGCCACCGCGTCTTCGCACTCAATGTCTCGTAACAGCAATTGTCACTGATCAGGCGCAGAACACCACACGCAGACACAGGCATCATTCCGTATCAACCCGTACCCCAGACGCCATGGTAAGATTCTTGTTGCGAGGTCCGTCGTAGTGCAAGGCCAAGCAGCAAACCGTTTAGCAGTCCACAAACGGTTTCCTGGTTTGGTGCTTATTAGCTTGTTAGTGTATTTCCACTGGAATAACGATACTAATGTCGGTGCAAACCCGTTGTCAGTTGTCAGTCGCGGGTATTGTCCGTCCGGCGTGCGTTCGCACTTCTTGTCTGTTTGAGGATATAGATGTGAATCTTGATTGCATTTGATAGTTTGGTTTTACAGCTCGGCGCCTTTCGTCTCAACAGGTCCAAGCCCGCTGTAGAGCACACTACATAGTATGTAAACCCCCACGGGCATGAGAGAGCGAACCGCTAAAATAGAAGTCTTTGTACGAGTACGTAGTACGTCGCGGTAACGCTCTACCGAGGTTATTGGTCGGTGCTCTTATGTAGCACCAAAGCACCAAAGGATGCTTATTCTATTTCTGACGGTCACAGTCTGACAGCGAGGACAGACAATCGCGAAATAAAAATAGACGGCAGATATTGATCAATATACATAGTACTGATGAATGACTCAGTTAAGGATTGAAACATTTCGCGTTTAAATGCAAACGTTCTACATTACGGCATGCCGATCTGGAAGCCTGAAATAAGAGTGACCAAGCGTAGATCTTACGTACACGCACGCGGTTGTAGGGTCTGCCTGTAGGGGCTGTAGGGTTGAGAGGGTCCAAGTTGTATTGAGTACTATGTACTCTGTAATGCTCGACTTCTGACTGGAACTCAGTGGTATGTGCAGTATTACATTTACATAGTATAGGGTATGCAGAATTTACACATCACCGGCTATCCATTCCAGTGATGCCGACGAAAGCATCCTTCCTGTACAGAGTACTCTCGCTGCATTACAGGCGACGGTTGCAGATACAGACATAAGCACAAGCATACACAGACGGAGAGATAAGTCTGCTCTGACATTCATGGCATTAACCAGCTTTAACGCGTCGCGGTTGTGACGTTGTGCTTCTATGCAAGGAAGCTCCGTTGCAGTGTCCATCACTACCACCCTTTCCGCTTGTCGGAAGAAGAAAGAGACTATCCCGTCATGTCGAAAGAATATCAATAAAAAAAAGGGATGTCGCATGGATGCCCCCGGCGACAGGGCGTGATTGGGTCGCTCAGCCGAGTTTGAGCACAGTTCTTTCTTCAATTAAAGTTGCTATTTAATTCAACAGCCAATTCTATTTCCATTGCTCTTCTCTTTTATTCACTATCGCGCCACTGATAAGGCAGGAGCGCAAAAGAGACAACACCGAAACCACCGACTCCTTCTGTTTTGGGCGTCTCTGTTGCCATCGACGCTCCTTCCTTGTGCGACTCTTGTACATAGTAAATCGACTTTGGGCATGAGCATGACCAAGACCTCCATCTCCAAGACGAGAACAATCAAGCCAAGAGTCTCACATGGTTGATCGTCAGTATTCTCTTCCCCTCAGTTTTTACAGAGTACATAGTACTACAGATGCATACGAAAACAAGAAACAGCTCTCGTCTCATCTTCGAGCACGTCGAGGCCATGAGCCACGGACGAGTAGCTGCATCGTATGTACAGTCGCTCTTTCCTTATCTTTGCATGGCCCACTTTCATCACTGGCGTCTTGGCGCACTAAGAGCCACGCCCCTGCTGTACGGGGCACGCCCTCTTAGCTTACTATGTACATAGTAGACGACATTGATATCAGCACTCTAAACTCTGATACTCACTACCAGACTATCGTTGTCTTTGAAGAAAGAAATACACATAACAAACCAGTACGTAGTACTCGTAGCTCGACTCGGTGATAGTGATCGCGATAGTATTTATGGGGAATCAAATAGTAACAGCAGATGGTAATCTTACCAACAGGTGTGACTAGCTCCCGTTGTCTCACTTTCTTTTCTTTTGTATATTTATATTTATGTGTATTTAATAGTAAATCTTCAAGTAAATACTGCTGCTTACGCTCTTCCGTACCTCTTTGTTCTCGCTTCTCCAGGTCAATTTATCTGGATTTATTTATTCTTCTTTTCTTTTCTTTCTTTATTCTCTACAGAGTACAGCGATCCTTCTTTTTCTCTTTCTATTATTCTACTCATTACATCTCTAATTTACCCATCCCGGTTCTCATCCTCCTCTGCCCATCCTCCATCTACCCATCTTCCCTCTACCCATCCTTATTTAACCTCCACCCCCCTTCATCCGTTTCTTCTTTTCTTCTCCCCTCTTTTTTCTTCCCTTTTCTTCTTCTTTCTTTCCTCCCCAGGCTCTCACTAATCTTGAAGATCAGCAGCTTCTTCAAAGACCTCATACGCTCCTTTACCTCTTCTTCTTTACACATACACCTTTTAATCGACTAATACCAAAGACACCAAACCCCCCATCCGCCCATCATGTCTGCCGGTCCTCTCGAGGTCTACAACGGCACCACCGGAGTCGCTAGCTCCGGCGGCGACTCGCTGACCTCCGATCTCAATGTCTACTACTCCAGCGGCGACTTCGCCTGGATCATGACCTCGGCCGCCCTGGTCCTGCTCATGATTCCCGGTGTCGGCTTCTTCTACTCGGGCCTGGCCCGTCGCAAGTCGGCACTGTCTCTCATCTGGCTTTCCATGATGAGTATAGCAGTCGTCAGCTTTCAGTGGTTTTTCTGGGGCTATTCCCTGACCTTCTCACACACTGGCAGCTCCTTCATTGGTGATCTGTCCAACTTTGGTCTGATGAAGACCCTCGCCCAGCCCTCTGTCGGCAGCTCCAAGGTCCCCGATATTCTTTTCTGTCTGTACCAGGGCATGTTCGCCGCTATTACGTGAGTTTTCAAGCTTTATGAAAGAAATATGTCGAGAAGAATTGATAAAATTTTGAGAGAAATAAATACTAACAAAACAGCCCCGCCCTGGCTATTGGTGCTGCTGCTGACCGCGGTCGCATGCTGCCCTGCATCGTCTTCATCTTCATCTGGTCGACCATTGTCTACGACCCCATCGCCTACTGGACCTGGAACGCCAACGGCTGGACCTTTAAGCTCGGCGGTCTCGACTTTGCCGGTGGTACCCCCGTCCACATCTCGTCTGGTGCCGCCGCCCTCGCCTACTCGCTTATGCTCGGCAAGCGCACCGGCTACGACAAGACCCAGGGCCTGCCCTACCGCCCCCACAACGTCACCCACGTCGTGCTCGGAACTGTCTTCCTCTGGGTCGGCTGGTTCGGCTTCAACGGTGGCTCTGCTCTGGCCGCTAACCTGCGCGCCGTCATGGCCTGCCTGGTCACCAACCTGGCTGCCTCTGTTGCCGGTATCACCTGGTGCCTGCTCGACTACCGCCTGGAGAAGAAGTGGTCCACCGTCGGCTTCTGCTCCGGTGCCATTGCCGGTCTCGTTGCCATCACCCCTGCCTCTGGTTTCGTCCCTCCCTGGGCTGCTGTCATCTACGGTGTCGTCGGTGCTATTGTGTGCAACTTCGCCACCAAGCTCAAGTTTGTCCTCGGCATTGACGATGGTCTGGATATCTTTGCCGAGCACGCCGTCGGCGGTATGGCCGGTAACATCCTGACCGCCTTCTTCGCTGCCGACTACATTGCTCACCTGGATGGCTTCACCGTCATCGACGGTGGCTGGGTCAACCACCACTGGGTCCAGCTCGGCTACCAGCTGGCTGACTGTGTCTCTGGCTTCGGCTACTCCTTTGTCATGACCTGCCTGATCCTGTTCCTCATGAACCTCGTGCCCGGCCTGAGCCTGCGCGTGAGTGCCGAGGAGGAGGAGCTTGGTCTGGATGACGCCCAGCTCGGCGAGTTTGCCTACGACTACGTTGAGCTGGCCCGCACTCCCTCTGACCACATCAACGGCGACATGGTCTCCAGCGGCCCTGCCAGCGTCAAGGAGAGCAAGGAGGTCGCTGTCTAAATGCCAAACCCGCATTCTGACAAGTTGATCTTTTCTTTCCTTTTTGTTCTTTGCTTGTTTGTCAATTTTTTGCGTCGTTTTCGCTGCTTATATTGCCGCCGTTTGCCGTTGTCGTGCATTTGATTCGCGTATATACACACCCACATTATACCACAACTCGTTGGGAGGAAGGAGGGGAAAAGTGTTTGCCATTGACAAGCAGGACATGCTATTCAAGACTCATACAGACAGGAATACATGATTATCTAATAAGTTTTGCCTTTGTGTAGTGATGTAAGCCGTCTATGTAGAGTCTTGATGCTGTCTGATGAACAATGATTACGATAAACGCAACGACAATAGAGCGACAATGGAGCGACTATAAAACGACAAAGACAACGGCAATCGGCATTTATAAATTATACCCATCCATCATCCCCGCTTTCTCTTCTTAAGTCACGAGCAGGATGAAGCTGTTGTGACTATTTTGTCTACATATTCTCTATAGCTCTCTCTTCTCTTTTATTGTAATCTTTTATTATTCGGGGATCTCTGCAACGCCGTCGACTGTGTTCAATTTTCTACTGCTCTGTCTTTGCTCTAACTTTGCTGCATCTTTGGTACTGTTCAGTTTCATATCTCCGTCTTTCTTTGAGATCTGGAGTCAAATTGAAAGAGCTGGCATTCATATAAACAATCAATTGTTTACAACAAAGACGACGCATCGCACTGAGGAAACCAACTGCCTTTGTGTCTGGGCAAGAGCCCGATCAAAGAACATGTCCATCGACAATATAAAATACAAAATATAAAATACAATGGGCGCCCTTCGTCACCAGAATTTGTTTGTCACAACTGCAAAATATTTTCAACCATACAGCATAACATTATACACAACGAAACCCAATAGTGTCGCCGGCATGAGTAAAATAAGGAACTATGACTGCTTTCGCAAAGACGGCCAGGATGTGCCTGATAGCATGCAGGATGGAACGGCAGACACCTCCCTGAATAAGTTCAGCCTCGGCGATCTGCAGGATCTCATCGACGAGATAGCAGATACGCCGGGGAGGGAAGCAAAGAGAATCTGTCACAACACTCAGGATGGTGACGGATTCACACCTCCCACACCTCTAGAATCCCAGGCAGTCGGGGATGGCATGATAGACCCTTCTCTCAACAAGACGCTTCAGTTCGACCTCGATGATCTACAGGAACTTATTGACAAAGCAGCGGACGCCGCAGGCAAGTCAGAAGAGCCCGTGCCCCCAGCTCCTCCAGCATCTCAGGTATCTCAAGCGCATCAAATATCTCACGCTTTTCAAGCTATCCAGACACGCCAAGCATCCCAGGAATTTCAAATATCTCAAGCGCTTCAGGCACACCACGCCTTTCAGACACACCAAGCATTCCTGGCATGCCAGATGCCTTCAGCATCTCCAGTACCTCAAGCACCTCAAGCCCTTCGAGTATCTTCAGCACCTTCACCTCCGAAACCAAAACGCACAATAAGTTCTCTTCGCCTCACCAAGCGTGCTCTTACAAAGAAAAAGACACATTCTGCGAAGGTAAGCTCAAGCCAGCCCACAAAAACAGCCAGAAAGCCTGGGCCAATCAACCCTGTTCTCATGAAGTCCCCTCTCTATATGAGCTTGTGGTGCAACGGCCTAGCCTTGACTGAAGACGAGCACAAGTTGGCAGCACTGCAGTATTACATCCAACAAAAAAGAGAGAGGGTCACACTTTCTGCAGCCCAGGCTCGATTTGTAGACGAAGCTGTTGAGCGCAAGAGAGCGGCACGTCGCAACCTTCTTGCTATCCCCCGTGCCATATCGCGGCGTCACCGGCCGGTAGAACAGAAGCCTGTATCTCCGGCTGCTAGCCGTCGTCGGCGTGTCCACCTCGATATCATCACGCCGCAGTCGCCAATCACCAGCGTCTCTTCCGCCAGCGCGTCAGATGCTGTCCAGGCTGGTGCTCTAGTTGATACTCCTCCTGCCGCAGGTTCCAGTCCAAGACCTTCTACAGGCTCCGAGTTTGATGATAATGTTGACTCCGATACCCCCAGCTCAACAGCTAGTCTTTGTGCTTCAGCCGCCCCGGCCAACGCCATCGCATCGGCCAATCCTCCACTCTCCATACCCCAGCGCCGCGGCACGCGCTTCAACCCATCTCTTCAAACTGTGCGCCGTGCACAGTACCAAAAAGTAAGCGAGCAAATGGCACGGCAGCGCTTGAGACAGCACAGTGATTCTATCCGGCACATTGCCAGGCTCAGGACGTCCACTGACAATGCCGCCTCTAGTCCTGCAACATGCCATCCTCCGGCAAGCATAGTCAGGGCCCATGCTTCCGTCCTGCAAACGGCAATCCGTCGGCGCAGAAAGAAGTCCCGCACATACATTCCCAATGATCCAAGGCGCTTCTTTCTATTGTATTAGAAGGATTCGTCTTCACATCCCTTTCCCTCTACTTTCTCTCTTCGTCTTCTTAATTATGCCTCACTTCTCCGGCTAGAATAAGCGAATATATAGGCTTCCTTCTTATAGATCAAAACTCAGCTATTATTATATAGCATTTTTCTTCTAATACACATCTACTAGTGTCTATCATTTATTGTTAAGTCTAATCATTATTCTGCTCCTGACCTCGCCGGTGACTTACATGCATATATACATAAAACATATGCACTTATTCGCTATCCGTATCGGGAATAGCGCACGTCGCGATTTTGCACCGTGTGCGCCCGAATTATGCAACTGTGCCCGCCCTAAAAATTTCGACTCAATCTTATCGCGCCTGCCGTTTTAGTTTCACAAGGCGACAGGCGTAACTTTTTGGGCAGCCAATCTCAACAGCCAGACGCATCACGACCCTCGAACTCGCCACGTCAACACGCCACACCAACTATTCCTACAACACATCACGACGGTGTCATCGCCATTTAGCGACTAAACGCATCGAATCATCAATACCAGCGACAACTCAAGCAAGCTCCAATGTCGTACTACCCACCGCCGCCCGGCGTCGGCGGCGCGCAAAATGGACTTCCACCGCGACCACAACTCGACTTCCGGCCACCACCGCCATCAGGCCCAGGTGGAGGCCGTCGCGGAGGCGGAGGCGATAGAGGAGGCTACGCAGGTGGCCGCTCCCGCCAGCCGCGGAATCCGCGCGACAACCGCGACAACAACCGCAGCCAAAACGGCTACAGCGGCGGGGGCAACAACAGCCGAAGCAACAACAACCAGAGCTTCGCGCCTCCTCCCCGGAGCGACTTTACTTTTAGAACAGACAAGCCGGCTGGTGTACAGGAGGCACAGATGCGCGGCGGCGGCGGCGGCGAACACTACCCTCCCCACGACAGCTCAAGACGCGACCGTAATCAGGGACGACGGGGAGGCGACCGTGGCGGGCGCGACAGTGACCGCCGGCGGGGAGGCGGAAACGACCGTCGTCGAGACTACAACAACAACAGCTACGGTCGCAGGGGACGTGGCGGCGGCAGCTTTGGCAACCAACGCTTCCTCGCGGCTAACCGTCCGATCCTGTCGCAAACAGCGACCGGCGAGGGAAACAACGGTGTCATTCAAGATTTTGTCGGCAAGGGTAACGAGGGCACAACGTATCTAAACTTGGACGATCTATCTGATAGTGACGAGGCTGAGATGGATATCTCGGGCGATGAAAAGGAAGATGGCGAGGCCGGCGAAGGAAGCGACGAGGAGGACGGCGGTGCGCCGCTAAGAAAGCGTGTGCGTCGTTCCGAAAAAGCCAGTGGCAAAGATGAGGTTGCGACCTTTGCGCCCAGGTGGTCAAATCCAGACCCGTACACAGTGCTGCCACCGACCGAGGGCCAGAACGCGGCCAAGAAGAAGGACGTCGTGCAGCTGATCCGCAAAGCGCGTGTCAAGGCCGAGCGGGCTGCAGCTGAGACTTCGGCTGACACCGAGGAGTTTATTTCGTGCGGCATGGACTCTAGTGACGACGATGGCGACGAAATCAGGCTTATTGACGATGACGATGAGGGAGCTGAAGATGAGATCAAGTTCAATGACGACGACGGCGACCAGGACGAAGAAGACGGTGAAGTGCAAAGTAGCGACGATGAGATTGGCCGTGTCAACTTGATAGGGAAGAACGGCACCCTGGGTGGATCAGACGCTGCTGTCTCCTCGTCACACAAGGCCCCATCTGCACCAGCCGCCTCCAATTCCGCCCCCAACTCCTCTGCACCACCACCCGACGCACCCAAAGGCCCCCGGGGCTCAAAACAGCAACAGGCCGCCGCCCCGTCAACTCTCTCTGCCGATCTTAACACCTCGCGCAAGCGCACCCACGACGACGAGCTTAAGCCCTTGCTGCTGCCGAACCATGCCATTTTGAAAAAGGTCAACAAGATGCCTGTCGGCGGTAATATCGTGCCTCTCTGGCAGCCCAAGGCCCGCGAGCCGGCATGCCCATGGATCTCGGAGCAGGACGACACTAGCAGTGGCGAGTACACCAGCCACATGGGCGTCTGGCTGCACAAGGAGATTATCGACTTTTACGAGTTTGTGCGCCCACAGGACTTTGAAGAGTCTCTGCGCCGGGCCCTGCTCGATGAGCTCGATGCCCTTGTGCGCAGGCGCTTCCCTCAAAGCCGCATCAACTGCTTCGGCTCGTTTGTGTCGGGCCTCTACCTGCCGACCGGTGACATGGACATTGTCATGTGTTCCAACTCGTTCTTAAACAACCGCCCGCCAGTCTTCAGCAAGAAAGGTCATCTGTACAAGTTTGGCAGCTTCCTGTGCCAGAACCGCCTGGCCGAGCGCGATCACCTCGAGCACATCACCAAGGCCAAGGTGCCGCTAGTCAAGTACATTGACCTCAAGACGGGTCTCAAGGTGGACGTGTCCTTTGAGAACACCAACGGCGTCGTGGCCAACAAGACATTTGCCGACTGGAAGCAGCAGTATCCCGAGATGCCAATTCTAGTAACCATGATCAAGCAGTTCTTGGCGATGCGTGGCCTCAATGAGCCTGTCAATGGCGGCATTGGCGGTTTCTCGGTTATCTGCCTCGTCGTGAGCATGCTGCAGCTGATGCCGCCCAAGCAGACCAGGGACATGGAGGGCCAGAACCACCTGGGCGACCTGCTGATGCACTTCTTTGACCTCTACGGCAACAAGTTCAATTACGAGACCACCGCCATCTGCCTCAACCCCCCTGGGTACATCCCAAAGGTAAGCACCCTCACTAGACATGCATGTTTGCAACTCGAACCTAGGAACTAACATCCCGCAGAGCAAGGTCCGCAACTTTACGTATAAGAACCCCGACCGCCTTTCCATCATCGACCCCAACAATGATGACAATGACATTTCCGGCGGCAGCAAGAACACACCCGCCATCATGCGCGAGTTTGCCGAGGCGTATGACGCCATCAAGAAGCGCATGGTTGACCTGGCCAAGCTACCCATTGAGCAGCGCGCCCACCAGAGCATTCTCGGCGTCATTCTGCAGGGTGACTACTCAATGTACCGCCACCAGCGCGAGTACCTGCTTGATGTGTATCGGCGCGACTTGAAGCGGGATTCGAGAGCCTACTAGAGGTGGCGCGATCGGTTCTGCCGAAGCGCCGCGCCATCCATGGCTTCATTGTCGGCCAGACCGCCTATATTTTTACGAGTGGTCTTACTAGAAACGACGACGATGAAGACGACGATGATGGCGGCTGGGAGCCCGCGCGAATCTCGTCTCACGACAACGACGACGACGACGATAACGGCGATGACGGCGACGGCGGCGCCATTCTGGACAGCGATAACGACGACGCGCTGAACATGTCCGAATTATCCGAGAAGCTGCCTCTTGAGAAGCCGGCCTTTCGGTGGTAGCAGCTATGCTCCTGGCTATATCTCATCAGAGTTGATGGTTGCTGCATCACCCTACCGTCACCGCTGCATCGCCTCCTCTCATATCTCATTTCCATCCGTCTGCGTGAAACAACGGCACCTAGGTCGCTGTCTATATCTTGATGCTGTTCATCCTCTTATTTTATGCATCACGTTTATTTCTCCCGTTCATCTTTTATTTTATTTAATTGTTCTCGGCGTTGGCTTGTTTGTTCACTTTTGCATTTCAAATCATTGCCTATGGCACCACTATGGCAAACCACGTTCTGTGTGTGTGTTTTTTTTGCCTTGTGCATTCCGCCTTTTTGATTCTACCATTTCAAAGGCTCTATTTGTACGGAAACCCACTGGCAGGGCAGAAATAACTTTTTAGCAAAGACGATACATACAAATGGACCACGCCTCCACGGCGATTTTCTCTTTTTTTCCTGTTCCTTCTCTCTTCTCCTTCCTCTCTTGTTGTCTTGCCTGTCCCTACTTCCTCCCCTCCCCATGACATCTGCTAACAACTACAGCGCAGGTAAGTCTTGCTGCTTGTCTACTTCACTACTAACACTACTAGGCTCCCATCTTGGCTGCTGCTGCGTCTTGGTTATCTTCTTGATTCTTTTGACACGGGACATCTCGAAAAGATTTTCGCTCGATGGCACACCAATTTTTCTTCGCTGCACTGCCGACCTTGTGTCGGCATGTAGAGAAGACACTCGCTTGTTTTCTATTCACTCTATTTTTATTGATTTTACTATCACGTTGCTGTTGCATTATCAAACGGTTAACATATGCAATATATATCTAAAAGCTATCATTATCGTGAATAGATCAGATCGATCCAAGTAGTCCGAGCAGTCTAAACTAGTTATATTTAAATGACCAGACTGCCGGTGAGCCGGAGGTCCCGACTGCTGGCACCAACATACACCTTGTAGGTGCCGCGGCGCAGACGCCACTGCTGGGCAACCACATCCCACACGCTCAGGTCGCGGCGTGTCAGGACAAACTCGGTCGTCTTGGACTCGCCGGGCTTCAGGAATGTCTTGGAGAAGCCGCGCAGCACACGCAGCGGCGCATCCGGGTCGTCGTCGGCCGGCACGCCAATGTACAGCTGGGCCACCTCGGCACCAGCCACAGCTCCCGTGTTGGTAATCTCGCTGTGCACAACGGCAACAGTGTCCCAGAGCTCCGGGTGGCCGCCCTGCACAACCGGCACGGCGGGGTTCGGCAGCTCAGTCGTGTTCTTGGCCTGGAGCTTCACCTGTAGCTTGTCATAGCCAAAGGTAGTGTACGACAGACCGAAGCCAAACTCAAAGCGCGGCTCGATCTCGTTGCGGTCAAAGGCGCGGTAGTCGACAAAGAGGCCCTCCTCAAAGTCAGAACTGGGGTAGTAGTCGTGCGAGTACGACGAGTTCAAGAGGTTGCCATAGTCCTCCTCCTTGTGGGCAACGGTGAAAGTCAGGCGGCCCGACGGGTTGACGTCACCGTAAAGGACATCCACCAGACTGTGGCCCGACTCCTGGCCAGGGAGACCGCCGTAGACGACGGCAGTGACGTTGGGGTGGTCGAACCAATCGTCGACGACACGGATACCGGCAGAGTGGACGACGACAATGGTGTTGTTGCAGGTCGAGGCGATGTTGTTGACGAGACGGTCGCTGAAAGCATCAGTCAAGCTCGGGCGGTCAAAGCTCTCGGAAGCATAGGCGTTGATAAACACAAGGCAGGCATCGGCGTAGGTGTTGTAACGAACCGCCGCGGGCGGGTTGTCCGACTTGAAGTCCCAGCGAAGAACACCGCCGCCCTCGCCGGTAACCTTTTCTTGCAGAGCCTGGAAGGGGGAGACGACATAAGGAGGGGTGGCGCCACCGGAGCCGCCACCAGTGATGAGGGTTCCGTTGAGAATGTTCCAGCCTGCATTGACATCGTAGCCACCACCGAAGCGCGCCGGGTCGTCCCAGGGGTTTCCCTTGACGACGGCATCGTAGCCATAGACGGTGAGGTAGCGGGGATCGCGCAGGGGCAGTGTGTTGTTGACGTTCTTGACGAGCACGGTGCCAGCAGCGCCGATCTCACGGATCAGCTTGGCGTGTTCGCGGGACACGGCGGCGTCGTCCTGGGTTGAGAGGACGGAAAAGTCGTTGACATCGGTACCAAGCTGCTTAATGTGGCCAGTCTCCGCGGAGACACCGTCAACGACATAGGCCTTGGCGGCAAACAGGCGCGTGATCATGTCGTCGAGACGGGCGACAGGGACAGAACCGTTGTTGACAGCTTCGAGCAGCAGGCCATCACCCCAGTAGCCAGCACTATCGGGCATGACAATATCAAGGCCGGCGAGGGCAGAAGCAACACCCGAGTGCTGGGCATCCCAATCACTGAGAACGACGCCCTCAAAGGCGAACTCGGTCTTGATGATGCCGTTGAGCAGCTTGGAGTTCTGGCAGCCGTATGAGTGGTTGGAACGCTGGTAGGAGCACATAACGGCACCGGCACCGGCAGCAAGAGCGTCCATGAAGGGGAAGGCGTAGAGCTCATGGAGGGTGCGGTCGTCGACGTTGGAGCTGATGGCTTCGCCGACAACGTTGTCAGGCTCGGGCTGGACAGCCGTCTGGCGACGACGGAACTCCTGCTCGTTGAACAAGAAGTGCTTGGGGGTGGCGACAACGCCCTGGGACTGGATGCCGCGGGTGACGGCACCCATGCCGATGCCGGCAAGGTAAGGGTCGTTGCCGAGGGCCTCCCAGTTACGGCCACCACGGGCAATACGGCCCAGGGGACCGGCGACAGGGCCGAGGGCGACAGTGACACCCTCGCGCAAGAACTCGCGGCCAAGAGCCTCGCCGAATTTGAGGAATAGGTCGGCATCGAAAGTGGCTGCGACGTGCATGCCAGCAGGGAAACCAGACACGAGGTTGATGGAGGCATCGGGGGCACCACGGACGCCGGCGGGAGCATCAGAGAAGCAGAAAGACGGAAGGCCGAGACGCTCGATGGGTAGGGAGTTGCCGGCGCAGGAGCGGGGCCACAGTGACGAGCCAGCACCCTGGGTGGTGGCATATGCATGGCCAAAGGTGAGGTTTACCTTTTCTTCCAGGGTGAGCTGGGCGACAATAGCGGCGGCCTTGTTGTAGGCGGCAATCCAGCGGGCGTCAGAGGTTGCATTTCCAGCAGCTGTTTGTCAGTCAGTACATTTAAATAAACAAGAACTTATAGTGCTATGGGTATTGTAACTCACGTGAAGGGTAGACTGGTGGGGAGAGGCCATAGTAGGGGAGCTCGGAAGGCACTGTATCACGGCCCTTGTGAGGGGAGCAGGAAGCACCAAAGACGAGGCCGAGCGAGGCCAACAAGGAAGTAGACTTCATGATGGGAGGATGGACGGCGAGGCTGAAGAGGAGAAGGCAAGAGACACAGCCGGCAACGAGACGTCGCAAGTTAGCTGGTGAAGACTGGCGAGAGCTTGTCTTGGGGCAAGAGAGCTGGTCTTCAGAGTCTGGCTGGTACAAGCCATCGGGGAGCTTCTGCCGGCCAGCGCCATCTTTATAGTCGGCGCTGAGCGGCATCGGGACAGCGATCCCTCCAAAAACTCCAAGAGGTCAGCCGACGAAAGCAGAGCAATTCCGAGCAAATGCAGCAAAAGACGCAAGATACGTAAGAATAACAGGGTTATAGTCAGGGCAGCTATAGGCCGATTGAGTCCAGGTAGGTCTATTCGGGTCAGATGCGAGTGTAAATGGAACGTGCGCGAGAGTCTAAAGGAGTCTAATCGCGATAAAATTGGGGGAAACTGAAGATCAGGTATGAAAAGAGCCGAGAATACGACAAAGGAAGCATGCTATACCGGGCTGTAGGCAGAGTTTGCTAATAGCTACTGATGCAATAGAGGCTATTATGTTGTCGGTTTCGGTGGAACGTCGTTCGTGATAGGACAAGTGGAGAGATGTGCGTCTTGGCAAAGGCAAGTCGGCAGATATCCGGGCATTTAATGAGAGGAGAAGCTTGGGGGATATGGGGAAGCGGTTAAATAGGGAGGGGGTTGGGGGAGAAGGAGAGGAGAAAGAGGGAAGAGGGAAGGGGGGAGAAACTGAAGATGTTTTGAGGAAAGAGCGGGCAGACAAAAGGAAAGAGGGCAAAGCAAGGTGAAGCCTTGTTCAAGTCGCACCTTCCACGAATCAATCGATGCCTTGTGTTCTGTGGCCCGCATTAACAAACCTGACGTGAGCTGGCAGCGGTAGCCAGGTACAGCTGCAGGCGGACAGCACAGCTTGGTGCAGAGTAAACTACCATGTACAGAGTAGTCAAATTTAGATTAATTGGGAGATCCTACTGGTCGGAAGGCTGTCGGCAGATTCCCCGGTGCCTTGGGCCTGACAATATCACATGTGCGAACGCTTGCGTCGTGTGGAACACGGTAGGCGAAACTGGGCATACAGAGTACAAGCAACCGCCGTGCGACAAGATAGATATAAGAAAGCATCAGAGAAGATACGAGAGAGAAGAGAGGCAGGCCATCTCTGTAGGACGATTGCAAGGAGTTTTGCGAAGAGATAGGGAGTGGGGAGGAAGCAGAGAACTGCGAGTTGCGGGATGCGAGGTTGGCGATAAATCAGATAAGGAAAGAGCATGGGAAGTGCATGGCAGGCATGGCGGCGTGGAAAACGGGAAAGCGTGGGAGGCGTGGGATTGGTTAGTTATGGGAATCAAGCAAGTGATCGTGTTCGGAAAGAGCGACTATCCGGTCTTTCCTTGTGAGGACGACGGTTGAGGCATCAGGTGACGGATGCCAAGGAGTTGGAGGAAGTCGTGACCCGGCTGCTCTGTCCCGGAGTACAGTATGGTAAAGATGTACAATATATTAGTCATACATTCCAAACCTGGAGCGCGTCTCTGGCATCCTCAGATGACATGCTATATGAAGATTTTGTCAAGGAGAGTACATAGTATCTACAAACAAAACAAAATGGATGAAAACAATAGCAAACGGCTACCCCGCAGTTGGTTTGCACTGTGAGGAGAATGAAGAAGAGCTTGAAGAAGAGCTTGAATAGGAAAGGAGAAGAACGGGACGGTGGAAATTAGCGACCGGGGTGGTAGAAATACGAAATACCATGCACGGAGTACAGAGAGGTTTGTGTCGGAGGGAGCGCGTCTCGACGCGTTGGATTGTTGTATTTACTTTGTGTCGTTTCGGGGTGGCGTGCAGGCAGATGTCGGCCGACGAGGACGAGAGACGAGAGGTGTGGATGGGATAGACGCGACTATATATTTGGCAGTGCGAACAGGTGCATGATAAGATATGAGGCGGGATGGGATGAAAAGATGGGACGACGAAAGCCAAATGATGATGTATCGACTAGCTGCAATCATCGACATGATGACAACAGATGATCGCGACATCTCGTGGCATGAGGACGCGCACGGAGCACTTGGTCAGAGATGAGTTGAGATTTGGGCACTGCAGAGTGAGATTCCTGAGTACAGGCCGATACAACACGCAACAATACAAGGAGTCAGGCCCAGACGGTCGCATTACATCATGACGACCAGGTGGAATGCAACCCAACGCGGACATCACTCTGATGCAATGTACCGAGATAGGTAAATTAGGGACGGCAGAGACTCGGATACCAGGTTCTCGTTCATCGATGTGGTATTACATCTGTAGTCTTGGGGTCCGTATTTACGGCACGATGGCAATGAATCACTGTACTTTTGTGAGCGGTGACTGGTGATGTTGAAGAACTGTCGACAAAAGTACTCTACAGAACGTCAGACTGGACATTGTCAAGACAAGCATACTCTATACAAGCATTTGTTTGTGTTCACTTTGTTTGTTTATTTACATAGTACAGGCAGTGTTTATGTTTACATTTATGCTTACGAAACAGGTCCACTGACGAGATTTCACATCCCGGGATCTTGGTTGATGGTGAAGCAAATGGATAAATAGAGGTTACCAGGATGTCGATGGGTATGGGTAAGATGGTAGGAATAATAGTAATATGCTGGGAACTTGAAATTGCTCCGTGTAAGAGTAAAAATGAAAAATGAGAAATGAAAAATGAGACGAAAACTCGGACGAGTCGAGATGGACGGAGTACGATGTCGATGTAAGATACGCAAATGAAGGGAGTCGTCTAAAAACCCAGATGTATCAGATTCGATTCTTCCTTGCAAGGCAGTGTTTTGAATCGGCACCAAGTCTCAAGCGTCTCGGCAAAAGACAAGAGTCGAGGTATTACTATGTAGACAGAAGTATAACTCGTAGAAAGTAAGCAAATCGGAGAACGTGGCTTCAAGTGAAAAGAGGGTTGAACGAGTCAATCAACGACTCCTATTCTACGAAACTCTCCGAGGCCCCTATCTGGGTAGCTGGTATTGTGTCTTGTTTTGACTGATGCGTTCTCATCTTCGGCGAGCAGGATAGGAGTGATGGGATGTGAGATGGAGGGGGAGGGGGTTTGAGGGGATGTCAACGCGACGAGACCGAGACGAGACGACCACAGGACGGCAGCAGGACGGCACAACAACGGCACGAGGGATTTGATTCCCGGGCTTATCAAACGTGATGCATTGCAGCGCTGTGCTTGATAGTGTTTGCATCACATCCCGTCACATCTAGATGTAACTCTACCTTTGCTCTCTCACAGAGTACATAGTACTCTACATAGTACTGTACTTAGTGTGCCTCGCCGAGCGGGAGTGACCTGCGTCTTCCCCTTTTCAAGTCCTCTTTACTGCTCCGTTCCTGGAGCTTGACCATCCTGGGACCAGATTCTCAGGGGTACCATGTCAATATATTAGAGACTAGCCCAGAGAGGCAATCACTGTGCTTTCTTCTTTTTTTCTCCCTCTCTCTGTATTTTCCTTTTTTCGTGAGCTTCTCTTCTTCTCTCATTTCACTCACCTTCGTTTCCTCTCTCATCTCCATAAAGAGTGCTACCCACCTGGCTCCCGGGTCGGTTAGCCCTTCCGCGAGCCAATGGTGGGATCCAAGTTGTTCTGTTTCTTCCCTCGTTATTACTGTGCAAGAAGTAATTAATATCCAGATTTAACTGAAAATATTTGTGCGGTGGAATGCGCTAAAATGGTGCTGCAATGTGGATGTGGCCAGGCCCAGTTGCCTCACGGGCTTTACTGCGTACGGAGCACTGTACTTGTACTCTGCAGAGGCAAATTGGTAATGCGCTTTACGGAGTTCGGAGTACGCACGGCAAGGCTTTGACAGTACGGTGGCTATTGCTCAATGAAAACGAAGAATGACAATAAATCGGCAAAGAGGGGAAGCAGTCACGAGAGTCGACAGAGGGAGAACAGAGCAGCTGAGCAAAGTAGAATATGTCGAATCGGACTTGTTGGGCATGCACTCCGTACGGATACATGAAGCAAGGCAAGAATGTAATTCGCTGTGCAGAGCTAAAGCGCTCTACGGAGCAGCTGTGCCAGGCCAAGGTCTGTTGGGATGAGCATGTCAAAACGTGTCGGTTCGTGGAGTCGACTACTGCGTGTCTGACTATGCAACGACGATGTGCAGTTCGATGTGCAGACGAGACAGAGTAGGTGATTATTCACTGGAATTACTCTTCTGATTCAAAATTTGTGCGCTACTGTTTCAATATCTACGTACTAATGTATGTCTGAGATGACGGTAAGACAGACCAACAAGAACAAGACAGGAACAAAACCAGCAATAACAAGAACAAGAACAAGATAGGGCAAAGGCAATAGGGGAGGCAAAAGCAAAGTGGTAGACAGGAAGCAAGCATGTGCACCCAAAAGAAAAGAAAGAGAGCACAAATCAAGGTTTGCGTGTTTGAGAAGTGTAGGGGCAAACGCAACGGCTTGCCGTGATTGGGTGTCTGTCGGGTGTGCAAGCCTCTTATGAGTCCGGGAGTGCAGTACCTGAGTTTGCGAATAGCTAATTTACGCCTCACCGTTGCACGAGCGTGGCGACAAGAGACAGGAGGCTAAGCTATGTGTTCTATCCTGTGTTCTGTGTTCTGTGATCTGTGATCTATCCCATGAGGCTGCGATACTCGCTCTGCAGACTCTACAGAACACAGACTGTCTCACTGCCCCTTTTGTGTCTTACATGCGGTATCATCTGCATGCAACGCCCCTCACCATCTCGTCTCCTCGTGTTCTGCATTGGCCACCGGTCTGCAGAGTAGAGTAGGCTATAGCTAGTATTGAGTGTGCGACGTGGCACTGACTTGCGGAGGAATAAAACCGTCCTGGTGAGGTGGGATGGGCATCAAACCGACGACGGACCATGAACCAAGACCATACGCTGTATGCCGGTTCTACGTCAATGTTTCTCCCGCGACGTCGCCTATCGAGTGTAATAATCGAGTCGATGTAGTATTGGCCGTCTAGCTTGGCCTACCAAGTACGATATGGCATATGCAGGCTTGGTTCTGCTAGACTACGGCACAGCGAGACCAGTATGTAGACACCAAGCAGGCGTGATAGTAGCTGCCGCACGAGTGTCATCGCGTGTAAAAGTACCATGCACGGTTTTATTAGAGTTGAGTAGGTACCTGACTACTCTAAACTAGATCGTGGTGGCTGCGGTATTTGTTGTCTTGTTGATTTAGGTTCTGATTTTATTTCAATTGTATTTTAATTGTAGATTATAATTTGAAAGTAATTTGAATTAAACCAGAATAAAAACAAACTATCACGTAGTAGGATACCATTATCATACTCGCCGTTATAAATAATCTTGACCATCTCACTGTCATCGATATATCGATCATAAAGATCAAAGATCAAAGATCAAAGATCATACCTAGCCAGTAATACGATAGAGTCTTGGTCAAGGGAAGAGGCAGATCCACAGCAAGAGCAAGGTAAGACAGGAACGGGAATATCTATAGTACATATCTAAACCAATATATCATACATGTATCCATATTCGCAGTCATGCACCGCATGGCACGATGTGTGCGTGTGCGTGGTTGTGCTGCAAGGGAGCGTAGTTGCGGCAAGATTAAATTAGATATCAGATCATATATGAGTGGTCGACAGGAAGAAGTACATAGTACAGCCAACAAATAAAGCAAAAAGGCGAACGACACATGCACGGCCGCGGACCGGGAGCAAACCGGATAGAGTCGGCGACGGCAGTGTAGACAGTGGTGCGTGTGATTAGAGTGGTGTAAAATAGCCAAATGCAAACATTAGAACGAGTAAAACTTAAACAAGCAAACCTGTCAAATATAGTCCGAAAATACCGACAACTGAGAACATCTTCGATATGAATACACTGACATATATTCCGAACAAATACAACTTGGAAAAAATCAACCAAAATCAAACATGAAAAATCAAAGATATAAACTTCTCAACTTAACTCTCTGTCCGTCCTCTCGCTCGACACTAATTACAGCCCCTGTCTAGCCATCCAATCATAATACCCATTCGCGCTGGTGGAGCTGCCCCTTCTCTCCTTTCCACTAGGGTGATCCCTGCTCGACTCTGTCTGGCTGGCTCGTCTGTTGGACTGGCCGGACTGGCCAGACTGGCTGGACTGATCTCGCTAGCCAGGGGTAGACTTCTTTCGTCTGTCTGTGTTCTTCTCGCTCTTTTCATGTTGAGCATCAGGGGTTGGATTTGAGGCAGGTGTACATATATCTTACTATGTAGTACATACAGAGCACAAGTAGCAGAAAAGAGGTGGTCGAAGCGTCCTACTGCCGGCGTACCTGCATGATGTACTCTGTGCACTGGTCTAGATATCTAGTGTCAGTGTCTTGTGTTTGTGTTTGATGTATATGCTGTTCTAGTAGATCACAGTCGTGATGTCGCTACTGCATGTCTGAGAGAGATGGAGGCAGAGGATGCGAGGTAGGCTGTCATGGAGGCCGTGATGGATCAAGATCAAGAAAATCAAATTCAAAGGACGGCAAGCTGGCCAGGCCACACCACCCACTGCCAGACCGTCGTCAAGCCATGCCAGTCCAGCATCCAGTCCAGCATCCTCATCCTCACCCATAGACCTCTACTCACCCCTTTCATACCCCGGCCCTCCCATTCCCATCCCCATCTCTCCTGGCCACCCCTGTTCAGCCCACGATGCCTAGCCTGTCCACCGTCCCACCCTTGCTTGTTCATCTCAGTATCTTAATTGTATCCGTAGCATTAACTGCTACATTTGCTCTACATACATACATCTATCATCCAATTTATCGATTTTATCACCGTCCAAGCATACCCTTTTTCCTCTTCCCTTCCCGCTCTCCTCTGTATTTTTTCTTCTGTTTTCTCTCAGGTCTTCTGTCTCTCTCTCGGCCATCTCCCTTGTCCTCTAGAGTATCTATCTCTATTCTTTTATCTTTGCCGTCTTCCATCTTCTTGCCTTTTCGTTCTTGTTTCTTGTTCTTCCAGCCTACCTTCAAGTAGCATCGACACCCGCCTCTTCTCTTCTCGTTTCTTGTTTGCCATTTTCTGTTCTTATTCTCACCCCGACTATACGGCTATATACTCGACTACCGACTTCTCTTCGTCCTCTTTTGCAACTACCGACACTCTTTTGCCCTACGCACCACACTCCTTTTATCTTTGCACATCACACGCGCTCACCACCAGCACCAACTAGATCATCTCGACACATCAACCCTTAAGCAGAACTTCACGAGACTATATTCCACTCTCCCGCAACAATACAAACCTCACGAGACCCTCCACGCCATTCTGGGCTACGCTTAACACCTCGATTCGCCTCTCGATCACCTCCCGTCGCTCTTCGATCATCGGAAATCACTATCAAACGAAAATCCGGCATTGACACCTCCTCAGCATCACAATCTACCTCTACCTGGCTCAATGCTTGATTGATCGCCGCCAGCATTCTACACCGACTCTGCCCATTTAACTCTATTGCTGCTCTGCTGCCCTGCTGCCCTGCTGTCTTCTACCCAAAGACGACCGTTTCCACATTCCAGTAAGTTGGATGCTCTCGCTCTGCACCATCCCAAACACTACACGAGACTCTCCCACATACAGAATGCACTCTCTCTACCTGAACTCTTCTTGCTTGGATCCTGCTCCATTCCATGCTCCCGGTAGATCTCTCCCTTTAAAGGTCTCACCTGGCCTAATTACTTAATAATTAATGGAAAACCATGTCTCAGTCGGCATGAGTCTGTCCATCTCTGCACCTCTTTTCCTGGTTCTCCCATTCTTCTCTCAATCTATTCTCGGTCTACTCTCGTTATATCCTATTTTGCCCTCATTTCATGCCCATCTACTCTCGTTCGACCCCATTTCTACATGATTGCCATCCTTTACTCCATTTGTCCCGATTGCACAGACAGGAAGACGAAAAAAACACACCATTGTTTACTATCTATCCCTTCCAATCTTCGAGCAAGGGTTCATCTTAATTGATGTCC
This sequence comes from Ophiostoma cf. undulatum, assembly GCA_022392935.1. Classification (NCBI taxonomy): domain Eukaryota; kingdom Fungi; phylum Ascomycota; class Sordariomycetes; order Ophiostomatales; family Ophiostomataceae; genus Ophiostoma; species Ophiostoma cf. undulatum. The sequence continues at coordinate 419,067 of JAKRGL010000038.1, forward strand.
TTAATACTCTACCCATCACTCTACAAACTAAACATCCAAGTTGACTATATACTCACACTCTACAGACCAACAAACGCGAACCACTCTCTATGGACTGCCGTGATTGCACCGTCTGATCGATCACGGGTTCTCTCCCTCGGCAGTCCCTACTATCTTGAGTTGGTTCCCAACAGTCCGATCCTCAAGTCACTCGTCTTTCGCCTCTCCTCACCCCTTTCTCCCATCAACACACACATCCGCCAAGATGAACCGCTTCCGCACAAAGAAGAAGAACAAGGAGGAGGCTGCTGCTGTTGCTGCCGCCGCCGCCGCCGCGGCTGCCGCCAATGCAACTCCCAATGCCGGAATCATGCGCGCCTCGACTGAAGACAACCACTCGTTTATGGGCTTTCGGAGGAACAAAAAGGCCCCTGAAGAAGTGAAGGAAGAAATCGACTTATCCTCTGCCCTGCCCGCCTCTGACGACTTCCGTACAAGTCTGCTCATGACCGGCCTGTCTGCCCGCTTCTCCATGCTGCGCGAACAAGACGACCCCAGCACCAAGATCGGCAAGGCCCTCGATGACAGCGTGCTCTTCTCGGGCGGCTCGGGCACGTCGACCGCCGCCAAGCGCCAGTCGCGCATGATGATGGATTTTGGCGGTTTCCGCGGCCTCGACGATATTGCCGAAGTCGAGTCCATCCGCGGCATGCGCCCACCCCCCTTTATGCGCACACACTCTTTCGCGTCAGACACCGACTCGCTCGGCGACAGCGTGATGAACCGCACACGCCCGACCGACGGCAACAACTTGTTTGGCGGCCGGCAAAAGATCTACCGCATCCCTGCCGGCGCGACGTCGTCCAAGAGCGTGGCTGACGGCGGCATGGGCGGCCGCGCCCTCTACGACGACGACGTGGCCCTGTCCGCCTTCCAGAAGCTGCGCCAGGAAAAGAAGGACCAGTTCCTGCAGTACGGCTACAGCAGCGACGACAACAGCAACAACAACATGTCTGCGTCGCGCAGAAACTCACACAGGGCCTCGGTCACGGTCAACTCGCTGCTGCTGTCGGCCGACGCGTACGAGTCCACATCGCCCTACTTGCGCTCCGAATCGCCATCGCCCATTGACTATACCCTGCGTCGCGAAACTTCGTCGACAACATCCTCGGGCGGCGGCGCGCGCAACTCGACGGCGGCCACCTCTGTCGTGTCCCAGTCCGGCGGCGGCCTTGCTTCATCGCTGGGCAAAGAGTGGCAGTCGCCTCTGCTCGACTCCAGCAAGAGCGACAAGAGAGATTCCAAGATGGACAAGAGCAACGACAAGGACAGCAGCAGCACAAACACAAATGCGCCGCCAGTCGTGGAGCGCAACACCACCATGCGCATCCGCCGGCTCTACGAGCAGGGCCTCAACCAGGATATGCACGAGCAGCAGAGCTCGGCACTGTCGCGCATCGACACGCTGTCCGGCAAGCGCATGCTGCGGTCCAAGACCTCGGACCTGGGTGCGTGGGCCTCGCCATCGCCCACCCCGTCGTTTGGTTTCAAGGACAGCTTCAACCTGTCTCTGAACAACCTGAACAGCCTCAGCGGTAACGCCAACACGTCGCCTTCAGTCACATCCACTCTGGAACGCCTAGAGCGCCGCCAGGCCCTGGCCAAGAGCAGCTCGACCAACCTGCGGTCCATCAGCCCACCCATGTCTGGCTCGTCGATTGGCTCGCCGCTGCCCGGCACCATTAGTGCTCGCACTAGCAGCGAGGGCCTGTCGGGCCTCAACATGATGGGTGGTGTCGGACTCGGCCTGAACCGCAAGATCTCGGGCGCCTCGGGCGTTTCGAGGGTCTCAGGAGCAGGCAGTATTGCCGGCAGTGGCCCGACCAGCCCGCCATTGAGCCCTCCTATTAGCGAGTCCGGCGTCGAGATGCCCGGCATGATGCCTATCCAGCCCAACGATGTTGGCAAGGCTACTGCCATGGGCATGTTCCCGAAGCCGACTCAACCCTACGACGAGACTCGCTTTGCCCAGCGCCAGCTCCAGCTGCAGCAAGGCCGCGAAACGCCTACGGAAACAGAGACGGAGCGCGCACGGCCCGACTCGAAGCTGCAGCAGTCGTTCCTCTTTGACGGCGACGACGATGACGACGACGACGAGAGCAACTACGGTGACGCTCGGTCGCAAAAGTCGGTCGACGTTTCGCCGGAAGCAGCAAATCCGCAAGTGATGCTGCAGCGGCCGTCGGATGCCGACCACCCGGCCTTTCGGCAGCAGTCTCCGGCCATGATCCCTGAGGAGCCAGAGGCGATCGCTGAGATCCCAACAACAACTGTGACTATGACCGGGACCGAGACGGACGACAAGGACCGGTCAGCACCTGCTGGCGGCGAACCCGTGGACTCACCGACACTGGGCCCCGGCGGCGGCCTGAGCGGCATGGTGCTGCAGCACTTGCGGTCGACCAGTAACGCGTCGTCTGTGTACAGCATGGTGTCACGGCAGAACGGCAGCTTTGACCCGCCAGCACACACCAACCACCTGAACTTTGAGTTTGGCGACAGCGTGGCCAACTCGGGCACCGGCAACAGCACTGGCGGCCTCGACCTCAAGCTGAGTCACCCCTGGGACGACAGCAACAACTGGACCAACTCCATCTACAGCTCCATCAGCACCTCGGAGAGCCTCTTGTCGGACAAGAAGACCGACTCGTTTCTGCCTCCCCTGCCGGCGGCACCGCCGCCACCCGTTCCGGCCACGTTGTACACGGCATCATCCACACCCACCCAGGCACCACCCACCCAGACACCACTCACTCCGAGAGCACCAGCACCCACGGAGCCTACCCGTAGAGCCCCGTCTCTCCGCTCCGTGTCATCGCGCAGCCGCATGACCAACAGCATCGCCGACTCGAACCGCTCCAGCTCGCACACCGACAATGTGAGCATTATCCCCGGCGAGAACGAGGACGACGACTTTGCGAGCCAGCTGGCCAATGCACGTCGGCGTGTGCAGGAACGCCTGACCACTTACGCGGAGTCGGAGGGCAGCCGCAGCAGCTCGCCGCAGCTGGTGGCCACCGAGCCAACGCCGATGCTGTCCAGCCTCCAGCCCCTGACCCCTACTCTTCCCCAGAACCAGAACCAGAGCCAGAGCCAGCCGTCCTCAACCAAGTCCAACCCGCTGGGCATCCTGCGGGCAAAGTCGAGCCGCGGGTCTCTGCTGGAACGCACACGCGAGGCAGCACCGGCCGCACCGCCCGTGCCGTCGCCATCGTTGCCCAAGATGCTTGGTCTCGGTGCGTCGACTATGAGCACCGCGCCGAGCGCCGGCCTGGTCAAGCAGTCGTTTGAGCGGTCATCGATTGACCAGTTTGACGAGCCATCGCCGGCCGAGTCGCAGCCCGCCAGCAACGCGCCCCGGTCGAGCACTTCTACGGAAGAGTATGCCGACGACGACGAGGACAAGTCTGTGCGCCCTCCTTCGGACGGCAACGGCAACGCCGTGCACCCTGGCCTGCTGGCTTTCCGCAATGCGCGCCGCCAGCTGCAGAAGCGCAAGGAGCTGGATACGCTCGGCCGCCACAGCGAGACGGAGCGTTCGGCCTCGGCCACGCCGCCACCCATGGCCATGTCGTCCAGCCCGGCGCATTCGCGGTCGCCGCCGAGACAGCGCCGGCCTACGATGTCGGCCAAGCAGCCTCCCCCAGTGTCGTACGAGCCGTCGCGCGACGGGCGCAGCAGCAGCAACGGTATGCGGTCGCGGTCTGGCTCGAGAACGGGCGCAGCCACTCCCGACATGCGTGACATGCGCGATATGCGCGACCGCAGCGGATCCGAGACCAGCAACAATGGCTACAGCCGGCACGGGCCTCCACCGCGGATCCGGACGGCCAACCCCGGCAACGGCCAGTCGCGGTACGACGACCGGTCGCAGCCCAGCAGTCCCGTGGCATCGAGTGGTCCCAACTCCAACGGCAACCACCTGGGTGCTCTGCCTGCGCGTCCTGGCATGTTGGCTGCTCGCTCGCCTGGCCTGCCCGGCACGGACATTCGCCGGTCACCGCACATGCCTCCTCAGGGCTACTCCAATGGTTCCAACGGCGCCCCCGTTACGAACGGAAACAACCTATCTGTGCGGACAGCCATGGGCGGCCGGTCGCCATCGGGCGGCAACAGCTTCAACCCATCTACGCAGCCCTCGCCCATCTCGCCGCTCAGCGGTGGCAATCCTCCTTTCGCGGGCAATGGCGAGCGGTCTGGCCCGCCGACGCCGACGGGCATTCCCCGCATGATGCAGTCTACAGCACAGCGCCCTGCCCCCGGCGGCGCACCCAGCTACAGCACGACCTCGAGCTCGCTCAACGAGACAATGAAGCGCACTGTGCGCAAGGCGGAGATCTCGGAGCCGACGTTTGTGATGAGCACCAGCCGCGTGCCGACGATGAGCCTGGCGCCTCACCAGCAGGCTACCGAGATGGATCCTGTTTCTGGCTCGGGCAGCAGCGGTGGCAGCCGGTCGCGCAGCAACTCGCGCGCGCGTGCGCCGCCGCCGGTGGCCCTCAACACGGCGGCTGCAGCATCGTTTGTGCCTCCCCTGCCGCCGATCAACCCCCTGCGCAAGCAGCCGGGCTCGCGCACGCCGCGGGGCATCCTGAGCGGATTCCGGCGCACCAACACCAACTCGGAGAGCCACGGCGACGAGATGGACACAATGTCTGCGTTGACGATGCCGTCGATGCCGCTCAACTCGTCGGCCAGCACGAGCAACCTCAACGGCGCGACCAACAGCAGCAGCTCCGAGTCGGATGTGCGGCCCCCTCTGCGCAAGCAGGCGTCCGAGGCCAGCGGCATGCACTCGCGGCTCAACCAGCAGCGGATGAACCTGCCTGGCGGCATGATCTAGACTGTCGATTGCCTGTGCTCTTTTCCTGCCTTTCCATCTGCGTCTCTCCATCTCTACCGCGTCTTCAGTCTTTATTCACTCTTTGGATACCCAATTCTTTCATCTTGTTTTCTTTTCTTGTCATCTTATTATCTCTATCTATTGTAACTTTACCTTTTTTTCTATTTCCTTTTATGGTCATGATGCCCTCCCTGTCTTGTATCTTGTATCTTATATGTTGCCTTCTATAGTCTTGAGTGTAATTATAGTCTATATTTCCATACAAAATTTATCCAAATTCTATTTGAACTCTGTCAAGGTTTTATTGATAAATGCTACCATCACCTTCTATGCCTTCTAGGCGTGTGTCTCTTTTTCTAATATCTTTTTCTACTTCGGGCCTATCCGCGATCAACTAAATCAGCGGCATCACCATCTGCGACCACCAACATTATCTTCCGATGTGTGCCTCGTTTGGAGGTCTGCTGCTGTCTCGAGATAATCTCCGACGTTGCAAATGATGCGAGGCTTCTCGCTTGTGTCTGCCGACTTTAATGTTTTGCTTTAATTACTTCTGCCACATGATCATATTGCTTCTTCATCAAACGACCTTCCAACAGACAACCAGCTGTCTTGTGCAGATACTTGAAACATACGGTGGGTGGTAGACTGCCAGCTCACCAGGCGTAGGATTACCGAGATCACGAAAACAACAATAATAAAAGGGATAAAAATCAAAGAAAAAATAAAAAAATAAAACAAACGAAAACAAGATAAACGAGATTCAACGGCGGAGAGCAGATCCAATCAGGATATACAAAGAACGAATGCACCCAAAGACAAGCAAAGCCGCACATCAGTATAGATAGCCTAAGCGGAAGAGATGGGAATAAGAAGAAACAGAAAAAGGAAACAGAAAATAGAAAATAGAAAGCAATCAATAGGATCCTACCCCCTTATTTTCCAACCAACATACATAGTACTGATCGTAGCTGAAAAGATGATGATCTCTTTGCTTTTGCTTGTGATTTGCCTACCTTTGCATTGCCTTGCATTTGCTTTTTGCTGAAACTGATTCTCTTCAGTCATTTTCCTCACTGCCCTCGGAAGCCGTTCCTTAACGCGGTACACGGTCCGGCGGAATATACCGCAGCTAGTCACAGCACAATCCTTTTGGTCTTTTGGTCTTTGTTCTAGTTCAAAGAAAGGAGCGATGGTTGGTTACGCGACTTGTTGGCGGGAGTCGGGAGTACCATGGATCTGTTTCAACTTTGCATTTCTTTTGTGTTCTTCTTCCTTTTCCCAACGCTTACCGCCATTTCAGCTATGTCGAAGCAGACATCTCTTCCCAAAGAGTCGACATATCTTATTCTCTCACACAGCCGAACGCCATGTCTTGCATTTCGGTCCTATTGTTGGAGGAAGAGCGGGATGAATGAAGGATGAAGGGGAAAATAAAATATAGTGAGATGCTTAACTCGACAATTGAGCCAGCAAGATGTCTTGATCAGCAGCGTTCCCATCACGATCAAGGCAGCCTGGAGCCAGCTCTAGCCAGGAACAAAAGAACAAGCAAAACAACAGCCAAAAGAAACAATTAAGAAAGTACTGCTGTCTCCATCCCTCTGCCTCATCCAAAACATCCATCGCCGCCATCCCGTCTGCTCACCCGTGATCCTATATTCCGGCTCGTGTTTATTCTCCGAGCTTCCATTACATTTGCCTGTCCTCCGCGACGATCGTCTCGGATGGTCAGCCAATACATAGTACTGCGACGCTATCATGATCTTTCTCAGCCTTTTGGCATCCTCTTATGTCATCCTTCTCAACATCGACCTCGCACCCTCCCAATAGCCTATTCCCTAGAATACCACCTCGGCCACCTTTTACGCAATTCGGTTCGCTGCCCGCCCATTGCCGATCTTGAAAGAGTACAGAATCTCGCAGAAAGACGCATAAAGGGGGATGGGAGCGACTGTACATGTCGGATAAGTGACAGACTGGCAAAGCTGTAGAGCGTTGGATGAGGATAGTTGGGCGAGAATACGAGTGGAAGACCTGGCTGCATCCAAGCCGACACACGGAATATGACAGTGCTAACCAGTCTGGTAGACAGTTGATCCGTTGCATTGAGGTGTATTATGTATTGTTTATGACAGTGTTGTGCAGACGTCATTGTTTTGGCCGATTTTGTTTCTTTTTCTTTTCGTTTGTTTTCCTTTTTCTTTTTCTTCCACCTTCTTCCTTCTTTCTCCTTCCCTCTTCTCATCAGCTTACAATATACCTTTGCTTCTCTCCCACTTGTATTATTACATCTTCCAATAGCATGCAGTCCTTTTCATCACATTCCCCTTGTCACTTGCACGCAAACCCTTTTCACTTGCTCTGTTCTGTCCACCGCCATTTGGCTTTAATTATTCTATCGTCTACTTTATATTTTTGATTCTTGCCACTGCATTTCCGCCTGTCATATTCTCGGCTCTTGTCACTATTCCCTGGCTTTCATCCTTTCCTCTATCTCTCTATTCCTCTATCCCACGAGCCCACCACCCTAGCCTCTTCCTCGACCTGCAAGGCGACAGAACAGGAACTTCTCCACGTTGCATTGCTGCCCGATAGAGGAGAGAATGACTCCGTAGGGTGCTTAGGATATGGTCTAAATAAGAATAAGAAGGAATTGAATAATCAATTGGATGATCAATCGAGTACAACAAAATGACAACCACATGGCGGTTCCGCCATTGAGGAAGACGCGGCCAGTGCCGGATGTATCCCACAATGTGCTGGCAATCCCACGACACCTGTGTGGGATGCTTGGGATAGCTCGCAATAGCGCGGTTGGCTTTGCTTGACTGCGTCTCGGCGAGCTCGTCTGGTTTACAGAGCAGATCAATAAGCCATTGCCTGTTCGAGGGTGCATATGCTCTGTAAGTCAGATGTCCTCCTCCACTAGGCGGCGAATGATCGCCCGGCCTCACGGTCCCGGGGATATCGTTTCTTAAAGGAGCAAAGGAAAGGGAGAAAGGAGAAAGGAGAAGCGAGGGGCAGCTGTATGTGAGTACGGTATAGTATGAAGAAAGAAAAGTATCGGATTCTGAAAATAACTTTTACTAAGAAAGCCTCTATCTACACCATGATAAAAGATCAATAAAAGACGAGGTGGGCAATAGACGCTGCATTATGGTAGCTATTTTATTTTATTTTATTTGTATTTTATGTATATTTGATCATGTTTAACATTATCTTAGCCTATGCTGTCAGTTCTCTCTACTCCTAAACATACATAGTTGTCTCTGTCACTCGGCTTGCACGACGCTACGACGGCGACTAGAGAACGGATCCCGTCCCAAGCCTTGGCTCCGAGGCAAAGAGCAGGACCTGTCATTTGTATTGCAGTTTATAATTTATGAAATTGAATATACTTCTTAATATATATATATATATAAACCAAAGAAACGAACCAGATACTCAACCAATCGAGGATGAAACCTCGCAGGGTCTGCGATGCGCAGAGTAGTGTTCTCCTTCCTTCACCGCATCGTCGCCTCGACTACATAGCATGTACTGCACTTGTACTCTGTACTCTGTATTCTGTGCTGGTCAACATGGGACGACCCAATGAGGATTCATGTTTCGAGGATGTTGAGGATGTGTGGCCACTACTTGGTGCAGAGTATGATATCACGGAGTAGCTATGAGAAAAGGCTTACATAGTACAAAGACTAACCGGGTGGGGGAACCGGCCGGATGCACAACGAGACGCGACGCAAACGTAGACGCAAGACAACAAGACGTGCATGTCGAGACGAAGAAGCAATGCTCAGCGTTTGTGCTGGTCCTGTTGTGGGTGTGTCTCTCTTTCTATGCCTACTATTCTTCATTGCCGTTATCCTTTTGTTTTTACTATGAGTGCTCGCTTGATTCTGTTTGATCCTGTTTGCTTCTGTCTGATCTTGTTGATTTTATCTACTATGTACTACACGACCCCAGACAGGGTAGAAAGCGGCTGTCTGCATCGTAGAATAACCGATCACCAGGCTTGCAACCCAAGCTGCACCATCACGCCACCTTTGATCTACTAACAGCAACGACAGTGCTTTGTACCGGCTGAGGCTTCGTCTAGAAATCGAAGCACATGGTCCTCTACACTGCATATCTACCAGGCTGCCTCCGTGAATAGCTCTCTAAATACAGACCGCCATCTGTCTCCGGATTTGGAGTGTCGTATCCAGGCGCCACTCGTCTGCTTTGCTTTGCTTCGAGCCGTAGCATTCCAGGTTCCCGGTTGAAGCAGCTCGGAGGCGTTGGACGGGAGAGGTGCAAGTTTGATTACCAGGGGGGGGGGGGGGGGGATACCAAGTCGTCTGTACTCTGTACTTGGCTAGTTCACTACCACGTACATACTCTGTGTAGTAGAGAGTGGCTGACAGTCATTGTGTAATCGTATGCGGCATCAATGCAACCCAGTTTTCAACCGGGCGGGATTTGTGTGACGAGTCCGGGAGTTTGGGGTATCTTATTGCATTGTATTGATGGCGGTGTTGAGTTGGTTCATCCTGGTGATGAAATGCCGCATGTTGGTTGTGCTGGTGCTGTCTCTTACAACTACAGTGCTGCGCTTTGTATCTCACTGTCTACTTGCTACCCGTCTGCCAACATTCCTCGGCATGGAGGGCCTGTAATGGGCGTGGAGAGATAGACAACAAACAGCCCGTCCACAAGCCACACATTTTGACAACCAGAGGCGGTGTTGGTTGCACGATATGTACTGCCGTTCCTGTCGTGATGCATCGTCTGTGTCCCCTCGTCTATGTTGCTTTGATCCCTTGTTCGTCCTGTCTCCCTAGTATGTGCCTCGTCCTCGCCTTCGTCCCTCGTCTACCCCCTGCACCACACTCGCCGGTCCCTTTTTGGCCGGCTCCTCGACTGCTACTCTACGATGTATGTGTTGTCTATTCTTTGTCCATCTTTTATTGCTTTAAGTGAATAATACAAATACTCTGTGCAGACACCGCAGTTCATACCCTCTTGTGGCATCCTTACATAGTTTTCTTTTCTTTTCTTATTTCCGTTGACTCTTCTTCCTCCTCCTCTTCCGCTACTCCTCGTCACTTCTCATCTATCCTTCCCACTATCCACCTGATCACCCGCCCCTATCGATCGTGAAAATCTCATGGTTTCTTTTCTTTTCTCATTCTTTTCCTTGTTGTATATTTCCGACCCTCGACATTTTATTTTGTATTTCCGCCTCATCTCATATCTCTCTTACACCTTTGCCAACTTCGTCCATCTACTTGTGTAGCTCTCATTTCTTATTTCTTATTTCTGTTTGTGATTTGTTTTATCGTCCTCTTCCTTTTATTTCCCTTTTTTTCTTTCCTTTTCCTTCCCTTTTTTCCTTTCCTTTTGTTTCCCTTTTTTCCTTTCCTTTTGTTTCCCTTTTTCCTTTCCTTTTGTTTCCCTTTTTCCTTTCCTTTTGTTTCCCTTTTTCCTTTCCTTTTCTTCTTCTTCCGCTCATTTCTCCCCTCTCTCAATCCGAGAACCCCATCATGTTGTCGAGCCTGATTGGCGCGGGACGCATCCGCGGTGGATTGTACGTTTTGATTATCATTGACGTCTACGGAGTACAGTAAAACAACCCAATAAAAGATTGATAAAAGGGCAATAAAAGGGCAATAACAGATCAATAAAGTAAATCCGCCAATAAATAAGCCAAATCACACGAGCCAACCCTCTGTCTAGAATACTAGTATTCGCAACTAGCCGCCCAGACCAGCTCTCCTGTATTTTCTCGCTGTCCTCTTTGTCTTTCTCTTGTATCTCATTTATTCCATTTCTCATAACATCCCAACGCCGTCGCGCATAAGGGTGGTGCCGGCTGCAGGTATGCTTGCCCCTATTGCTTGGAGGACCCTGCCGATGGAGTCTGTTTTATTCTTGACTCTTGCATCGTGTCTGCAAGTCATGTACTACTATGTATGTAAGGTCTTTGTGTTGTTTGATTTTTATTTCATTTTATCGTCCTGCTTTTTGGGGTTTCTTTCATAGTGATGCCCTTGCCTACATGCAACCCTACATCCTACCGGCGTTTGCCCGTCTTGCCCGTCTTGCCATTTTGTCAACTTGTCGATATCTATATTTACATCCAGCCACTTCATCTACTTCCGCTCCCACTCCTACTTATCATCAACTCTGTAGACATTCCCACTTCTCCTCCTCCCCTCCACCCCTCTCCCTCGTTCTCTGCAGCTAGGTCCTGCGTCGCCGTTCGAGCCGTCCCTTGGTCTCCGCTCCCGATTCTTGTTTGTGTCCTCATCACATCGTATCTGGACTGTACTCTCGTCTGTACATCTATTATGTATACTGTAGATGTATATCACAAGTGATAATGTACTAGTAGTGCCGATAAGCCAACACTATATCGACGGGGCTGCATCTCCCACCGCTTCACCCACATCTCCCACATCGCCCGCATCGCCCGCATCGCCCGCATCGCCCGCATCTGTCCTGCCCGGTTCAACTCCCGCAAGGATGGCAGCAAGGGTGGCAGATGGCAGAATGGCAAGGCAACGCACAACAACGCTCAAGGCAACGCCGGCTGGCCGCCTGTGATCTTTCTGTACTCCGTAATTACTCCTTATGCCAGGTGTGATTGACGAGTACTCCGTAATACATCGTACAGACAAGTAACGTCAAATATGCTTACTCCGTACTCTGCACAACCAAACCGATAAAAACAGGTACAAATAGGCAGAGGACTATGTACAGATACATCTGGGCAAGGCCTTGGGCCCCCGCCGAGCGTCGTTTTCCGGAAGATGCTACCCTATTCCGTACTTGTACTTGCAGCATGCTCTGTCCTAAGTATCTTGACTTGTGTAATTCCCTGGTCTTTCCCGGCCAGCTGGTCCGAGGTGGTAGAGACTAGAGAGGGTGGGCATATTGACATGGGTGCTGCTGCTGCTACACACCTTTTTTAACGGGTTTGTCCCGGTTTTGCTTTGCCATCCATTCTGTACTGTAGTAATATTCATTTATTCGCTTTTATTCACACTTGGCCGTCCATATTACAAACTGACAGGCTTACAGACTCCAGTGTACGGTAGCTACCCACTACAACAGCCCCGGACTCAGGCTGCAGATGTGACAATGGATGGAACAGGGGAGGAATAAGGACAGTGACCCATGCAGGGTTTAACAGATGATTCTGATATACTATGTATTCATCTGTCTAGAATAGGCAATAGCCAGACGGAAGGGGCATGTCTCTCAGAGTTCTCAGAGTTCTGCTACGTACACCGGACATAGCAATACTATATAATATTTGATAGCAGAGGCTTCCGTAGCCATAGGGGACTACTCCGTATTATGTAGACCTCAGCAAGAACTAAAGAATGACTTGTGCAAGCTACACATGTACAGGATGTATCGGCCATGGAGAAAACTTTCGATATATCCTACAGACTTTAATCACTTTATTGCTATGAATGCTGCCGCTACCATCTGCCACAAGCGCTTACTAGCACTGGGTAGGCCCGCAGCAAGATGTACTCTGTAAGTTTGTGGTTGGGCCAGGCCCCTTGCGTGTACGCTTGATGCCGTCCTGCTGGTGATTGGGCACGGCCAGGCAGATGATCGGCTCGATGCGTTGTGCTTTGAATTGATTATTTGGTTGTCTTTTCTTCTTCTTCTTTTTTTCTTCTTCTTTTTTCCTTTTCTTCTTTTGATTCTATCAGCTTTGATAATTGGCTGACCCTCCTCTCCTCTCTCACTCCCCTACCCTCTAACATTTCCACAGTTTGCTGTTTGACCAGTCCTGGCCGTGCCTCCTTGCTGCCAGCCGGCCTGTCGGCCTACGAACTTGCCCCAGCTTGCCTCCTCTCGCCTCCCCTCTACCCTCCAGTTGGGGGTTGATATTATCTCTGCCTCGCTGGCCAAGTCTGGTCTCATCAATTATTTATCCTTTCCTGCTAAGAATATATATTTCTTCTTCTTTGTTTTTCTGATTCACTAGATTTCTTTCCTTTTGGTCCTTTGGTCCTTTTGTTGGTTCTTTTCTTCTGACGAGCTCACCCTCCTCGACACCCCCCCCCCCCCCCCCCCAGCTCACAACCCTCGTCTACTCTTATTCTTCACGCTACGCTCTACTATACCTCTGCCATCCAACTCCAACTCTCTACGAGATAAACACCCCCTTGCAAACGTCAACCTCTCCAGAGTGTCTCCTTCTGGATTCCATGGCCTGACCTGATCTAGCTATGCCTCGCCTTCACAATCACACTTACGCCCCATCTCATAATATCATAAAACCACAAACTATTAAATCATATTCATAGTCTCGTAACCTCATACATCCTTGTTGTCAGCTCGACAGTCACCGACCTCTCTTCAAACCCTCTCTGCTCTCTACTCTACTATTTCTTGCCAGCACTCCTCGTCTGTCAAGTCAACACGCAAATCGCCTCTTACTCCACGCATACACACCTCGCTTCCCACTCTTTGATATTGGTATCCTGCTTCTCTGCGCCGCCAGTCTCCAGCTCGCACCTCACTTTCACTTTCTTACTTTCACGCCCTCTACGCCGGGAACTGATGGCTTCATACGGTCACTGGGGCTGGTCTCTCTTTTTATTTTGTTGTTTCTTTTTCTTACTCTCTCCTCATTCTTCAGCCCCAGTCACTTGCCTACGCCTATCCTATATCTAGAACGGCTCACGGCAACCTCTTTTTCACTGCCTGTCTAGGAGCTATATTTGGACTAGACACAGCCCATTGCCGCCTCATAACGAGACCATATTCAAACTGCTCGTCTTAGTATCCAGGCATCTCAGCTCGGTCTCGGACACTCTGATACCATTTACTCTTTACCTCTTTGTCCCTACTCTCTTTGTCCCTACTCTCTTACCGACTGGTACACGGCCTCCTCTCCGGATAGTAATGCATCTTGCTGCATCTACTGCATCTGCCAACACACAACTCAGCCACCCCTTTCTTGTTCTCGTTCGTCACCTCCCACCTCGTCACAAACTCATGTACAGAATAGATTGAGCTCTTGGTGCCTGGGTGAGAAGCCGTTCTTCTTTCTTCTCTTATTCCGCTCCGTCTTTTTCTTTTTTTAGGTCTATGGGATCTATTAATCTGGTCCATCTGAATCGGTTTATCAACCGTGTCTTTGATACTATCCTTTTCTTTTTATTCTTATTCTTCCTTGTTATTGTTTTTCTTTTTTTCTTTCGTCTTGCATCTTTCTGTTGGTGTTTTGTAAACCCAGCAGGTCACCGCTTCTCAGTGTCCTCCCACCTCGTCGACCTCCTCTGCTTCACACTCGCCTCGTCGGCAGCACGGGACCAACCTGCACCTTGTCATCACTCGCATATTTGTCACCCCCTCGTCACCGTTCTTTCACCCTGTCTTGAGACTTGTCTGACTCAAACCTTGCCCGCTGCCAGCCGCCAGCCCTACTCTCAGGTGTACTTTCTTGCTGTCTCGGCTTTTTGCATATATAAATACCGTCGCCATGAAGCCTCCTCGGCCTTTCCCAGACGGTCCTAGTCCTTATCCAGCAGACCACGCAAAGACGTCCTCCATCCACGGCACTTCAACCACCCAACCTGGCCACGACAGTCTGAGCAGCACTACCAGAAGCAGCAGCAGCAGCACTTGGACGGGCCTGATACCCAACCTGCACTTTCTCCTGCGCGTGTCGCCCTCGTTTCTCTGGTCTAAACCTCGCAAGCCGCGGTCATCATCGTCAACGTCGTCCACTTCTATAACACCTTCGCCACCATCCACGCCTACACCTTCACCCGCACCTTTGCCTTCGGATTCCCTCAAGAATCTCTACTCCCGTCTCTCGCAGAAGCTGGGCCTGGCCACCAATATTAAAGAACCCAAACTCGCCACGGCCACTAAGGGCTCCAAAAAAGACAAAGGCCAGCCGAAGAGACCCAAGATGCCGGCCACTATCAAGTCCAGTGACCGTCTGGCTGCGGCCACCGGCATACCAGCTACTACCACTTACAAGCCTGTGAAGCTGTCCGCATGGGATCAAGCCGCTATGCGCGGTTACATGCGTGTGTGTCTATGTTTCCCCTTTGACCGCTCGCGGCTGGACGAGGCCGTTGTCCACCTCAAGGCCAGCCTGGAACGCCTAGCCAAGCAGCGGCCCGATTTCTCCGGAACTCTCGAGACCCGCAAAGGCGGCATTCTCTGGCTGAACAAGGCAACCAACGAGATCCCCCTGATCGTGGAGAACCTCGAGAATTTCCCCTACGAGTCCTACGACAAGCTCAAGGAGGCCGGGTTCCCGCCCGGTGCCTTCGTTGGGCAGCAGTTCAACCATCCGTGCCCCATGGGCGAAGACCTGCCACCCGTCCCCGTCTCGGTCATCAAGGTGTATCTCATTCCCGGTGGTCTTATTCTCGGAACCTACTTCTGCCACGCCTTTGCTGATGGCAATTGCCTTCGCATTTTTCTCGAATGTCTGTCGGCCCAGACCCGTGGACAGTC
This sequence comes from Ophiostoma cf. undulatum, assembly GCA_022392935.1. Lineage (NCBI taxonomy): Eukaryota > Fungi > Ascomycota > Sordariomycetes > Ophiostomatales > Ophiostomataceae > Ophiostoma > Ophiostoma cf. undulatum. The sequence goes on from JAKRGL010000038.1 coordinate 434,437, forward strand.
TGTTGACCTGGCGTCAAACAAGCGCCTAAACGCCCCTTTTGCCAACAACACGAACCCAAGCAAGGTAAACAACGAGGATCTTGGCCCGCTCCTCAAGAAAGCACCCGAATATGCGGTGCTTCCAGACATCACAGGCCCTACACAGCCTCGGCTCCGGCCCGGCGGACGGCCCATGGATAAGATTGAGCGGATTGGCAAGCTGTTTGTGTTCAAGAACTCGCGCCTGGATGAGCTGCGTGAGATCATTTCAAGCTGGGCCCCGTGCGAGGGCAACAGCAACAACTGCGACTCTGCAAATGGCTACGCGACTGGCTTCGCAAGCGGGCAAAACGGGCAGCAGGGACAGGCAAACGGAAAATCTCCGCGTCGCTATACCAATGGCCAGCTGTGCTACAGCTCCAGCAGTGACAGCAACTCCAGCAGGGAGTCGCTGCCGGCGACGCGCAAGCCGTCCAAGTATACGTGCATCGCCGGCCTCACGTTCCGCGGCATTGTCAAGGCCCGCCTGTCGGAGCCCCCAGAGGCCCAGCACTACCCTTACACCCCGAGCGTCGACGACGTCGCACGGCTCCAGACCATGGTCAACTGGACCAGCCGTGCGTTCAAGGACGAGAACCCCGAGTATTTTGGCAACGCTACTGCCGTGGCCGTGACGGAGGTTAACTGCCACCCGCACGACACCAGCATCCTGCTGGGCAGAGAGGGCATAGATGGCCACCAGGGTAGCGACCTGGAGACGCTATCGCAGCTCGTCTACAAGATCGAAAACACCATTGCCAGCGTCGACGAGGCCTTTGTGAATGCGCGCACGGAAATGTTCAGCCGCATCTCGGACCCGCGGCGCATCGGTCTCGAGTTTGACCCGCGCACGCCCCAGGACCTGGGCTTCAACACATGGCGCTTCTTTGGCGCCGAGACTCGCTGGACCATTCCCGGCGTGCCTGCCGAGACGGCCGATTCAAACTCGGCGCGGCCCGATGTGCTCCGCCGTATGCAGGATGTGTGGAACATGGCGGGTGCACTCATCCTGCCGGCCCGCAATAACTCGCCGGTGCATGAGCTACTGATCACGCTGCCCGTCACTGCCATGGAGCGTCTTTGCCGCGACAGCGACTTCATGCAGTGGGTCGACCATGTCATCGGATAGGCAGATGTTCTCTGGTGTATGGGAAAATACGGTGTCGGCAAGATGTTCGATATGTCTGTCGAATGGAGGAGAAAACGTTGTTTGATATTGATGAACTGTTTGCTTGATTTTTTATCCGTTTGCTTTCTTTTGCTTCCTCGCTCATCTCTCTATTCATTTTCGCAGGGGCTTCAAAGTTTGCAAAATATCCGGCCATGGATTGTGTCGGATCTGAGACACGGTTGCGTTGGTGTGTTGTATTATTTATTACCTTTCCATTTTCTCTCTTTTATCTTCTTCTTGTCTACTCTTTGTAGGACTTTGGACAGTGTCTGTTATTGCATGGACTGACTTGTGGCTGACCGTGACTGTGAACGATGCAAGCCTAATGTGCTTTGACGTTTTGAGAACGGCCATTAAAACCGAGACACTGGCAACCGAGACAGACGGTCGAGACATCTCGGCTGGAGTTGCCTGCATAGACGAGTCTCGCCATTGTCTATCTCTGACCGAGTCTTTGAGTGTTCGCGAAGCATATTCCTGCAAGGTGGCGGCATAATAGTGTAATATATGAAATAAATAAGGACTATAGAAAATTAGAAATCAAACGCTATCATATGAGGGTCGTCATCGGGCATCTACGCCTTCTCGGCGGTGGTGCTGGCAGGAGGGGGCGAGGCGGTGGCAGCGCCTGCAGCAGCAGCAGCCTCCGTCTCCTTCTCGTTCATGCCCAGGTCACCCGGAGTCGGGCCCTCGCTCACTGCTGCTAGGGCCGCCGTGTCGACATCGGCCCGCCCTTCTGCAGCCTTGAGCGCCTCCATCAGGTTGCGCGTGCTCGCCGTCCATGGCTTGTCGCCTTGTGGCAGCGGCACTTCGCCCTTGAGGATCTGCTCTACAGAGATGCCCTTCTTGCCGTAGAACTCGCCATTGGCGTCTGGCCGGCCGATAATGACTGTGCCGTCGGCCTGCACGCCCGCGTAAAAACCGCGGCTCTTCATATAGCTCCAGACAGGCGTTGTCCTCGTCGACTTGGCCAGCACGGCTGACTCGACACTGCCGCCGGCACCCACGGGGCCAGCAACAAGGCCAATCTCGCCGCCGAGCGAGACGCGCGGCTTCGTAAAAGCGGCCACGGCAGCAGGCGTGCGCAGGACACAGACGCAGTCGTAGATATCGAGACCAACAAGCAGGCCGGCGCCAAGGGTGTGCACAAGGAAACCAGATGGGGGCGACCAGCCGCCGTCGGGCAGACGTGCGACGACAACGCCAGATCCGCCGGCGCCGGAAATGTGCAGGCCGGAACGGAAAGTAGTAAAGATGGCAAGGCCGGCAGCATCACGGATGGCCTCAGGGGGTACCTTGACATAGGTCTTGGCCTGCTTGGCCTTGGGGCCGGCAACCTCCGGGGTGGGTGTGCCAGAAGGAGTGGCAGAAGGCGAGCCTGTGGAAGCAGCAGGGGCTGCGCCTGTGTAGAAGCCGTCGTCTGTGTTGTTAGCATCAATAAAGCGAGAGCCAGTACTACTCTTTGTAAACTCACGGCAGAAAGAGGTCAGGATGCGGGCGGCCTTGTCGCACTCGAGATCAAGCGATGACGGCCAGAATGACTCGGAGCCCAGCTTGTTGGTTAACTTGTTGATGGGCCCGCCAACCTTGACACCGAGCTGGTAAAAGCGCTCGCGAAAGTTTATGAATTTGCCGGAGGCAGACGACGAGGCGGCAGGTTCTGGCTGAGTAGGCGGTGGTGCAAACTGGGGAGTTTCCTGTGCCGGCCGGGGCGGCAGCGGTGGGTTCTCGTCGGGGGTCTGCGATGCCATTGTTGTGGAAGTGGCGAGTAAGCTAGGAATGCGAGTGTGTATATTTGAGTTGAGCTGAGGTCAAGATGCGGGATGAAGAAGGATAAGGAGGGGTGTGATGTCACGAAGAGGGATTTGGACAAGCCTATTATTATATAGACTACGTAGGCTAAGAGATTCGCTTCTCTAGTCGATAGTCACAGAAAACAATGCAGAGTAAGACATCAATCAAGTGCTGCCTCCAATCAGTTAGCCCACATGCCTGCACTCCTCTGTCGGCGACACGCGTCTGTGGCGGGCCATGGCGGAGTTGTCGACAGCTCACTAGATCTACCTGGATTCTCCATTATTCGGGTTTAAGCAGGGTGGGAATGTTCGGATTGTCTGTACTCTCTGACTGCAGGATGTATGTATCTTAGCATCAGGTCTGGCAGTCCGATCTGTCTGAAGAGGGTCGAGGCCAGGCCACTAGCACCACCCCAGCATGCACTTTGAGGCTATTTATGTTTAGCGCATCTATCACTGCGACGCTAGGAAATACAAGAGTCGAATGTCGGGATGAGAACAGATTGGGCGGCAGTGTCGTGATGACTATGTGGGCGACATCTTTGCAGTCGGCAAGGCTGGCTTACACCACAGAATGGTTGATAACGTACAGTAGGAAGGCAGGAAGCAGGCTGTGCTTCCTTCTACTTTGGGTATTAGATCCCGCAACCAACCATAAGGCTACAAATGCGACTGCCTAAATGGCCACGCCGATGCTGTGATAGCAATAACTCCGGCTTATGAAATATTACTCTGCAGGCTCTATGCATGCTCGGTATCAGGTAGTGGCCGGCCGTCAGAGCCCGTCTCGCCGTTCCCGTCCACATGGCACCGGCCCAGCTACCGCCGCTATGACTAATCGACGCACACCACATACTCTCACAAATAATTCTTCGCTCGACATGCAACTAGCTTTGACTTTTTCAATTTTTATTTGGACAACAGAGACATAATAGAGTGTGAGAAGGAACCAGACAAGCTAATGCCCCATTCCTCTCGAATCTTGCGCCTTTCTGCCCGTGTTGTCCTTGTCCATTTTATTTTGTCTTGTCTGGTTTGGTTGCATCAAACGACGTCTTCCTTTCCGGAGATAATAACAAATAACTTTTCCCTTTCCCTTATTCCCTTTCCCATAATAGACGTGTTAAAAAAGGAAAGATTCATAGTTGTCGTTGCGTCGTTGCGCCTGCTCATTTGTGGTAAGCTATGACGACCGCTTAAGCGGCAATGGTAACCTCGACCTCGACACCGGCCTCGACTGGTTAGGTTAGCAATTGATCCTTGACTTTTTGTAACGTCTCATTTCTGGAATGACATACTGTTGACAATGACAGACTTGACAACCTCGGTAGGGGCGTGCAGGTCAATGAGGCGCTTGTGGATGCGGAGCTCGAACATGTCCCAGGTCTTGGAACCCTCACCGCAAGGGGTCTTGCGGGTGGTGATCTTCAGGTTCTTGGTGGGCAGGCGGACGGGGCCCTTGACGGGCAGGTCCTTGCCCTTGGCGCGCTCGATCAGCTCGGTAGAGACGCGCTCGAGGGCCTTCACGTTGCGAGAAGTGAGAGTGATGCGGATCTTGTGAGCCTTGGGCTGCTCAGCAAACTCCTTGTCGCCCTTCTGGAAAGACATTTTGGATGATGTTGGTGGGTGGGTGGTTGTTTGGGGTATTGAAAATGGTATAGCGGTCACGACTCGAGCTGGCGCTGCGGCAAAGTGATGACGATGGTGATGAAGTGGTAAAGTGGTGATAATTTCGGCTCAGAAAAAAAAGTGAAATTACTATTAGCTCGCAGAGGATTGATTTTTCGTGGCCCCACTTGGTGGGATAAGGGCAAGAGGTTTTGGTGGTCACATGATCTTGGTTATGTAATTTGCCATTAGGAGTGACAACTTGTACGTAACTATTCTTAAGCATTTGGCAACCTGAATCAATGGCAGATGGAACAAATGGAGGGGGGAAGACAAAAAAAACTTGAGCGAAATAGCATCATCACGAGGCTTAGCTACAAAAAAAGAGCAAAAAAATGACGGCAAAAAGACAAAAAATTACTCTCTCGCCGGGAATTGAACCCGGGTCCCGGGCGTGACAAGCCCGTATACTGACCACTATACTACAAGAGATGGTATATATTGAAAACCAACACCACAACTAAGGTATATAAGGAGACACTAGCCGCTGCAATTTATCTTACTTGCAATAACTCTACACGCCTGTGTTCAATGTTTGATTCAAGAAATAATAAGAATACAAGTTCTATTAAGCATGAAATAATACGACCTAGCACTACAAGACCAACGACAACAGGGTATGTATATAACGCAGAAAGAAAACATGGCCGGATCAACATCAAAGAGGCCGAACAAATGCAAAAGTGAAAAGAGGAAAGGGGGAAACGATGCTGAAAACTGATAATGCAAACCCTCACACATTTCGTGGGTAGCCATCAATAGCCACCGGCGACAATCAAACACGACTTCTGGTGCGTACCGAACCTACTCAACTTCCGTGCCGAATTTCACCTCCGGCCTGCAGCAGCGCGCCGAACCATTAAATCAGCTATAGCTCTCTCAAACTCGCCATCTAAAGAAAAATGCATGGCTTGCTCCAACGTTCTATGCTGTATCCGGGGCAGCTGTGGGAGCACCCGACAAGGACGCTACGCTAGCCCCTGTGCCCGGCTGGGCCGGTGAATCTGACCACTGCGCCCGGATCGGTGCTGCGCTCGCCGTCGATGCTGGCGGAGCTGTTGTGCTCGACGTGTGTGGCTCTTGTGGTGCCTGCGGTTCTTGCGGTATTTGTGATGCATGCATAAGAGGTTCGTCCAATGGTGTTGAACGTGGGCCGTTGACGAGATCCTGGTTGATCATGGCAGTGCGCCAGTTGGGAGCAATTGCTGCTGCTGGACCGCCGACGGGCATGGACGGCACAGGCGGTGGCGGCGGCGGGACCAGGTTGACAGCGCTGCTGCTGTTGCTAATGTCGCTGTTGGCGCTCACGTTGGACTCGACCGTGGCATCTACCAGCATGTCGGTGCCCCCACCCGCCTGGACACCCTGACCAAAGGAGCTGTTCATCATTGCACCTTGGGCTCTATTCAACCCCTGCATGGCTGGCCCCATAAAATTGTTGTGGAAGTGCTGGATTGCCTGTGTTTGCAAACTCAGCCTTGCTTGGTCGATCGCTGGCTGGACATCCGTACTGTGCATGGCTTGGCGGAGAAGATCGTAGGGGTTTGCAATGCTGGCCATTTGGTTGCCACCTCCGGGAGACCCGGCGGCTCCAGCTGGACCAGCTAAACCACCTAGCCCTTGCCCTTGACCGTGCCCTTGGAGTGCATGTGGCTGGTTGTGATGCTGGTGCTGCATCTGGCTAACGTGGTAGAGCGGTAAATGATGGCCATTGGGCAACCCATTGGGAAGGCCACCATTAAGTACATCGAGCAGGCTGGGCAGAGGCGGGGCAAAACTTTGGCCTGGCTGGTCTCGGTACATGTCGTAGTGCCGGCTTTCGTTGAGGCGGTTGCGCAGCTTCACGACTCCGTCGCCCGAGAACACACAAAACATTTCTCTCTGGTGTGCTGTAAATTCTGTGTATTGTTAGTTACTGTCAAAATTTGGCTGTATTGATGGCTGTATCGACGAGAGCTATCAAAAATATCAAGCTTACCAGGTGGTGGACTGCGGCAAAATCTTGCCAGATCTTCGCGCAAAAACGCCGGGACACCGGTCAAACTGAGATGGGTCAAGCGGTTGCACGCATTCAGCAGGCGGATGATGCTGCGAATTGTCAACTGCGAGCAGTAACTGAGGTGCACACGCTCGAGGCTGCTGTTGCCGCCACTGCTATTCACGCCAGCGCCGCCAGCAACAACAGCACCGCCAGTAGCTGCAGTACTATCTACAACAACGTTGCCATTTGCATCTGTGTGTGCATTGTTGGTGACGTAGTGATCGCGCCGTGCACCGCGCCGCAGGTTGGCTTTTGCTAGTGCGTGGACGCTCTCGTCGGTGATATTGTTGCATTTGACAAGGCCGATGCGCTTGAGCTTGGGCAGAGTCGCTAGGCGCGTAACCGAGTCGTCTGTTAGATTCGTACAACAGCCGAGATCAATGTACCGTATACGATTGCAGCTGTATACGAGCCTCTTGACAGCCTCGTCGGTGATGTTGGCACAATGGCCAAGGTGGAGATAGTGCAAGTTCTTTCCCAGGCGCGAAATGGAAATCACAGACGCGTCAGTAATGTTGCGACACTTGGCGAGAACAAGATTGCGTAGGCGCGGTGCCACCTTGATGATGCGCTCGACAGCAAGATCAGACAATTCGACGCACGACGTCAGGTCCAAGATGCGCAACTGCTCATAAATACGGCCATCGGGAAGGTCCAGGAAGGCGCTGTCGTTGATGAGCTCACATCCTGTAAGTCGCAGTTCGCGCAGCGCCTGGCCCTTGGCTAGCAGCTTGGTGATGGGAGCGTTGGTGACTAGGCCGCAGTTTTGCAGGTCGATTTCGAGCATGTTGGGGCAGTGCTTGGCCAGAGCAAAGACAGTGTCATCGGTGACCTGCGTGCACTCGTTGAGCTTGATGCGCTTGATGTATTTGCAGTTTTGGGCCAACTCGATCAGGCCATCGTTGGAGATTTTCGTACAGCCAGTGATGTTCAGGCCTTGGAGACGCTTGCAGTATTGAGCAAGAACACTGACAGTGGCCACGGTGATCTGGCTGGCATAGCTGATGTCCAGGGCCAGCAAGTGGGTGCTGTTCTGCACGAGGGCCATGAGACCGTTGTCGGTCAGGGTTTTGCAGTTGGTCAGCGTCAGGCGCTCGATGCGGTTACAGGCAGATAGGGCAATGACACTGCCGTCATTGACCTTGTCGGCGATGTTTGCCAAATTGAGGCGCTTGATAAAGTCTTTGTAGGGAAAGTAGGGGCTGGGCACTGTCAGGGCCTGGCAGACGAACAGGTGGCGCGCCCAGTTTGTGCAGGCCGGGCGGTGCCATAGAAGATCAACCGAGTTGCGGCCCCATCGTTTGCAGGTCAGTACGCAGTTGAGTAAGTCGCTGTGTGAGCTGAGGCGCGAGAAGATGCTCATCAGGATCTCGTTGGGGAGACGGTTTATGGGGGCAATGTAGCAGTCCTCGCTCGCAGTCTCGCTGGCGGCGGCGTCGTCATCTTCGGCGGTGCCGTTGATGTGGACATCCTGTATATTGGGCACGCCGAGGGATGACTCGGAGTCGTTGGCACCCATGAAAAAGTCGGATTCGGCGGCGTTATCATAGGGCACAGGCGAGTTTGTTGATGATGATGAGCGGGAGCCCTCCACTGCGGTCACGAGTGGCGTACGGTCGCTGCCAGCCGCAGTTGGCTGACTGGCCATGATATCAAGCGAGGGGGCACTTTGGCCTTGGCTCGGTACTGGAGTCTGCGGGTTCTGTGGTGTGGTGGAAGTGGTGGCTTCGGGTGGTGGAAGGGAATCGGGGTCCTCCCATTGTTGTTGGATAGCCATGTCGTCGGGTAGTTGGTTTCAAAGCAGCCGAGGGTCTGTCAGCTGTGACGACGGGGTGCAAAGCAATTGGGGCACCGTCGGAGGAACGCGGCAACAGATGTTTAGCATCCAAAGCTGAGCGAAGTACGAGGTTGCCGAGGAGAAAGGACAGCAGTGTCACGGCAATGTCGTTGTCGGGGTCGGGGTCGAGAACGGCGGGCGGCGGGCGGCGGGCGGGATTAGTAGATGAGGCCTAGAAGCAGCCGAGATGCATAGGTGACGCAGTCTAAGCTCAAGGTGTCGGCGGCGGAGATGACGATGCTGTATGTTTCTGGTGCTGATGGGTGCTGACGGGTGCTGACAGTTGCTGATGAACGCAAGATAGTCGAGCGGAAGAGGCCAGTATCGATGTTGGGAGGAGGGTGTGAGAGGCGAGGAAGGCGAAGAGGAGGAGTGCTTGGATAGAGGCGACGATAACGGAAAGAGCCAAAGCGGGAAGTAAGCGTTTGAGAGTACTGTCGTGGCGTCGTAGCGGTGGATGCCCTAGAAACAAGTGCACAGCGGGCAGAGGGGTGTAAGAAGGTGTGTTGTGCAAGGAGAAGCAGCGAGGCAGAGTTACAGGGAGGCGACGGCGGGAGAGAGTGGAAATAGTGAAGTGAGATGGCCTAGCCTGGGCGATGTTTAGTAAGCATATAATAGCAGCGGAAGCTCTGGAGGGCAAGAGCGAAGGGAGGATGATCAGAGGCTGGCCGGGTGAGATGGGAGGGAGAATACGATCAGAGGCCGGATTAAAATGAGACGCAATGAAAGAGTGAAATGAACTAGAAACGGAGCAGACGCGGGAGATCAAAGGCGCCGTAGAGGCACACGCCAGCTTTCGATGTATTATGTATTAAAGGGAAAAGGGGAGACAGACGACAGATATAGTGGATATAGTGGGGACACGGCGGGTCCTGCTCGGCATAGTGAGGTCAGCCCTGAGGCACTATATGCACTGTCGACTCTATTGTAGGGTAGGACTTTGCAGGCGCACCCGCGTTTCATAGTGCAACAGTTGAAAACCAGCAACTGTAAATACAGTGAGTCGGGCCCCCGTTAGGGGCAATGGCAGCTACGAGGTAGAGGGGCGAAACAGGTGGGGCATTCTCAGCCTTGTCTAGGAGTATGTAGCAAGTGAGTGTTTCGCCCCAGCAACGAGCGTGCAATTTTGTGAATTTATGAAAATACGACGCAAGATACAAGGCAACTGCTTACATGCAGCGCAAGCATTTGAGTTTGCCGGTGATAAAGATGCGACGACAAGGTACATGGCGGGAGTGAGGTCAGCTGCGAGTGGAGGTGGCAGGGCAGTGGGAGGCACAGACGGAGTCACAATGGTTCGCCGTGGTACAGTGCTATGATCCTGTAAACGACCTGTAATAAGTGGCGAGCAATGCTGAAAAGGTCCAGGAGAGCACCAGAATTAGTTTCACGCCATTGTCAGTTGGCGAGCACATCGCGGTTAGGTAAGCAGGATGGACGCAAATGGGATGGACGCAAATGGAAGGAGCAGGTGACAGCAATAACAGGGCGGCAGGCCGTTGGGCTAGTCTACTGCAAAACAGGGCTGCAACTGTAGCACCATCTTATCAGCTAACGGCAGTAAAAGGCCAAACCAGGGCGATAAATCAAAACAACAAAAAGAAAACGCAAGCGCACAGCGTATTACAAGCCAAAATGCAGACAAAAGTAACAGGTAAAAATAGAGTCGTCACATCCTCTGGTCGTCCCCGCGGTTCCATCGTCCCTCCATGGCAGAGGACCTACCAGTCTAGGGCGAGCCTAATGCGTCTGTAGCGTGCCCAAAGCGAGCTACCAGGCCGTCAGGGTGTGCTCTTGCCTCTTATTCGTCGCTGTGCTGGGCCATCGCACGTTGACTCATGTCGACTCCAGGGCGGGCGCTTAAGAGTGTGTTTATCACTGCCGTCTCTTTATTATGGCTTTTATCGTTTGTGTTTTGGAACCCATTTTGATAACCTAATACTATGCTAGCAGGTCTAATAATAAAACATGCACTTCTATCTCTGACCGACCCCTGTCCTTGTCGCATCTCGTGGGAGCGGGCATTGGCGCACAACAGACAACGATGAGAGAGCACAGCATGTTGCATGTATAGGTATGTACTATGTAAGACTTATATACGATATTAGACTAGAGAAAGAAAGAATAAGAAGAAAAGAAGAATAGAGGGCAGCACGGGGTAATGTGCAGTTGTGCCGCCGCAAAGGGTAGATCAGATGAAACTCCCGAGGTCACAGCCATGGCTAGGCCAGGCCAGCAGACAGGAGTAAGCACATCATAAACACCAGCCAGAGACACCCCAGATAAAACACTCAAACAGAGGCAACTTCTCAGCAGACGCACAATCTCAGACGCGCCTCTGTCACACGTGTCGTGGCTCGCAGTCGCAGTAACCGCAACCCTTCTCTTTTCATCTTTTCTTTCACTTTTCGTCATTCTCTAATCATCCTTCCTCCTTGTCAAGCCTGCTTTGCCTCTACCTTCTTACTTGTATGTATGTTAAGTCGCCTACCCCTCACCGTTCACCTCATCCTTGCATATCTTGTAATCATGACGCGGCTTGCAGTACCAGCATTACACAACACCGCCAGTATATGTGGCTGTGGCGTTATGTAGGACTTTGTGCTTAATTTCTTTGATATCGTATGTCGTAAAGATGTGACTGACGTATGTAGAAGATAATGAATTTATATTTATTTACGTTTTTTTCTTCATATTCATATTGTAATATTGCCTTTTTTTTTAAAAAAAAAAATGCACCGAACATTGAACTCCAAAATATTTCTCATTATTAAACCGGAATCAGAAATATAAAGTTGTCTTGCAATAAAGAAAAATGCAAGGATATCTATAATATTGCACTTCATCGCAACCTGATCGCCATTATCGATACGCTGATAGTGTCGTGATAACTATAATGACGTCTCTGTCCCCACTAAATCAAAGCCAAAGTCGGGCTAGCGGGGCGTTCCCTGCGAACCAGGTGTAAAAATGGAGCCTCTATCCGTTAGAGAGCACTCTACTCTGTAATGCTATAGCGCCTGACAAAGCCTGCTGACCAACCCCTGCAGCTGTATTTTTCGTCAGCCCACTTTTCGCGAAAATGAAGCATGATGGCATCACGATATCGACACAGTACTCGACGCAAACGGCGCACACGGCATATTCTAAATAACACATTCTGATATTCTGAACAACCCTACACTATTACCACACGAAAGATGCTTTCCAGAGCCACCATGCGGCCTCGGGGGCCGCCAATGGTCGTCCGCAGCTTCTCTTCGGCATTAAGAACAGCACCACGGCCATCGTCGGCATTGACAGCGACAGCCCCGGCCACACCCAAATATACTTCCTCTGCTCCCTCGGGTGCCCGCACATTCCTGCGCCCTTCCCGCGACCAGAACTCACTCAATTCCCTCGACATCCAACGCATGTCCCGCAGCCGCTACGACTACGAGCGCAGACGGCAAGCCTTTTTGATCTGTGGCGCCATCTCCGGCTTTATTGCCACATGCTATACCGGCTACAAGATCAAGGTGTTGCTTGACAACCCGATACAGGCCGATGCCACAGGGACCGTCGCGTCCATTGACCAGACCCGCAAGGTCGTCGTCCACGACAAGGACGGCCGCGAGATTGTGCCGACGGGAAACAGCACCGTGCCCGACTTCCCGAGAACACTGGTGCTGGCCGACCTAGACGGCACAAAGCAGAAAGAGAAGAAGGCCGAGCCCGTCCCAAGCCACGCCATTATCGTCCCCAATGGCGCCGTCGAGGACGAGTACACCCTGGTCGGTCTCGGCACGCGCACCGTCAGCTTCCTGAGCATCCAGGTCTACGTTGTGGGCTTCTACATTGCCACTGCCGACATTGCCGCGCTGCAGGACCGGCTGGTGAAGCGGGTCAACCCCATCGCAACCGCCCTGGTCCCCTCGGAAAAGGACGACTTGCGCGCATCCCTGCTCGACCCTGCCGAGGGTGAAGCACTCTGGGACGCTATGCTGGCCGACGGCGTGCCTGCGCGCTCGCTGTTCCGCATCATTCCTGTGCGCGACACGGACTTTCCCCATCTGAGAGACGGCTTTGTCCGCGCCATCCAGGCCAAGGCACCGCGCATTCTGGAGCAAGAGGGCAGCGCTGACGGCGCCGCCTCGGAGCCGACTGCCGAGGGTGCGCCTGTGACACCCGACTTTGGCGAGTCAGTCAAGGAGTTCCGCCGCGCCTTCAACCGCGGCAAGGCACCCAAGAAGCAAGAGCTGCTCATGGTGCGCGATGCCGATGGCTCGATGCGCATTGTGTTTGACGACGGCCGGTCAACAGGTCGGCAGGTTCTGGGCTCAGTAGCCGACGAGCGCGTCTCGCGGGCGCTGTGGCTCAACTACCTGGGCGGCCGGAAGGTGGCCAGCGAGGCGACACGGAAGAGCATTGTGGACGGCGTGATTGAGTTTGTCGAGCGGCCCGTTGGCACAGTAGCTGCACAGGTCGTGTAGCGCGCTATTGCTGTTGCTGTTGTTGTGATTTATATATGGTATTTATGCATATCATGAATGCTTCTTCCTCGTCTACCTGTACATAGTATGCCGAGATATCGCATCTCTTCTTCTTGTAATATAGTTATTGGCTGTTGTCACAATCAAAAGTTTGGGCCACCCTCCCCGTTGAGCTTGTCTACACTGATCGGTCAGTGGCCATCAGGGTGGCCACATGCAAGGCTGCCGTCAGCGCCAGCACCATGCGAAAAGCCGCCAGCCTTGTTTGTGTAGTGTCCGTCTGACATGATTTGTTCATATGAGTATGCCATTGTTTATGCTTATTGTACATTTCTGCTTTGAGCCACAGCTGCCACTAGATCGCGATCGCCAACACCACCACCGCCACTATGATTGCCATCGTATCGCCATATTGCCGTCATATCGTCATATCGTCTGGTGCTTTATGCATACTTCAATTCGACGCTATCTAGATCTTTGACCGGTCGGTGCGTGTCGTCGTGCTGCTGGTATGGCTCGGCAACCCCTATTGGAGGGAGCCGGCAGCCTTGAGGATGTTCTTCAGATCCTTGCTCTTGCGAGCCTCGAGGTCCGAGTTGCCGCCAATGTGCTCCTTGCCGATGAAGATGTTGGGCACGGTGCGCTGGCCCGAGATCTTCAGCAGAGCCTCCTGGATGTCGCTACCATCCTCTGATTTGTTAGTGTGTGTTGTTGAAATGGCATATAACATTATAAAGATGTTATAAACTATGAAAATACTGACCCTCCTGGTCCAGCTCGACAAGGGTGTACTTGGCACCGAGGTCGTCGAGAGTGCGCTTGGTCGAGCGGCAGTAGGGACAGTACGACTTGCTGAAGACGACGGCCGGGTTCTCGTCGATCAGCTTCTGGGCCTTGGCAGCGGCAGCCATTATGTCTTCGGGTGATGGGGTTGTGAAGGAAGAGAAGAGTCGGCTAAAGAAGGACATGTGAAGGTTGTGATGAGTAAAGGTAGAGTGTGTGGAAGTAGAGGGTGCAGAGGCAGGCCTTGTCTGAGGATGGAGGGAAGCCGAGATATATGTACGCGAAGCTTGACGCAATGGGGGGCAAAAAGAGGGGCTGCTGGGATTGGGGGTGCGGATAACGCTGTGTGCAGGTTGTGTAGGGGCTATGGGCCGGAGTGACAAGGACAAGAAAGAGCTCCTATGCGCGGCGCGTGTATACATTATTGGGGATGTGTAAGATGGGCCGGTGCGGGAGGGACACTGACAGCAGCAAAGCGGGCGAGGAAAGGCAACGGAAAGGAAGAGCGGATAAGTGGATTTTGGTAATCGGGGAACAGAGAACGGCGAATGACGTGCTGGGGAAGCAAGAAGACTCGGCGAGGTAAGAGCAAAGAGCAAAACGGAAAGAGCAATGTATGTTAAGACGGTAAAGTGAAACAGGCAAGAACCAACGGCACTCGGCTAGCAACGTTAAAAGCTCTTTCCTCTTCAGCATATTTTTTCTATATTTTTTTTTCTATTTGAAATCGGAGCAGAGCGACTAGCAGTAGCACAGTATTACGGAGTACTATGACATTGATTTGTCAACATGCTCGGCCTGTTTTGGAAGGTACAGATTACACATCAGAATAGCTGCAGAATGACCAAAAGCCATTGGATATCTTGCAGTGGTTAGAGCAGAGCCAGATATCGTAGGACTTTCCTGATTATGGGGTGCCGTTGTCTGTTGAAGAATGGTATCTTGTGAGTTATTAAAGGGTTGACGCCTGTCATTATCTAGAGATATTTTTATTTTGCCTCGCCTTATTCGTCTGTTTACACCGAGACGACGGTCTATATAACGGATATGCTACTTCTCTAGTTCTACGCAATGGCCTTGTTGAGGGTGTGCCAAGGCTGGTCTCTGGCTGCTGTTGAGTAGGCAAGATACAGGCACTGTTGAGACTATACTTTGCCACCCCAAAGGGAGCAGGCGTAAAATGAAATGAGTCCTGATGGTCTGCAGCTTGTCGGTACACAAGTCACCTTTTCTTCTACAGTCTATTCGAGCGGAATCGAGCAGAACCAATATCGCACAAGTAGGACGCCTCGCTTTGACGTGGCAGATTCTTGTAGATGGAGGATGCCCTATCATTACTTTGCGGCCAAGTTGCCACGCCGCCTTTTTGTAGTACTTGATGCAAATATGACTCTCGTGTGTACATATACGCTCATAGTCTCGGCTATGCCTTGCTATTTACACCACAGGAGACCATTACCGGTTTGCAGCTTGCTCGTCCATCCGCGTGACGCCTATACAACGTGACCTAGCCAAAGTGCATAACAGCGTCAATCAGCAGGATCAAAGTAAGAGGGCAGAACCGCATAATGGCGTCATAACGTAGCCGATCTGGTCAAGCGCTCGCAAGTCAAATGCAAATACAAAAAGGATAAAGCTACAGGCGTGGGTTTTTGCGATTACATAATCAACCCTCACAGCTACGCAGAACCCGTCACTATGACCCACCCCGATAAGATAAGCTGCCGTCCCTATTGCGGAGAACCCAAGCAGCCTCATTTTCCATTGAATCGTGTCCTGAGCGTTCCATTATTGCCCAGGTCCATTTGAAGACGACGGAGCTGTCGCGTAGTCCGCCAGAAAGGGCTCCATCCATTCTATTCTCATTGTCGCCACAGTTACTTCTGACTTGCGACCCTTTTGCGCTCACCTTGATTTCCATCGCCTTCGCCGTCACTGCCGCCTGTTTTCCTTGCATTTGCTCGACCATCGAAAGGAAGATATAATAGCCCTGCTATTGCATGCGACCCATACAACTAATTGTCCTCACTTGATCACCCAAACACACACTCGCATACTCACTCGCCGCGCGAACTGTTGTGCTGGCCGTTGTCACCGTCGCACGCCCGACCAAGCAGAACACGAACGCACGCTGAGATACTGAGTACTCTACTGAGTACATATCCCAAGTCAGAAGCTTGCATTAGCTCGTCGTCTCTCCTTGGCCTCCATCGATTCCAGACTCGAAATCCACGTCACTTGACATCCGATCTGCCATACACCCTCGCGATCTTCTACACTGCGAACCCCTTTCGGCTCTTTCCTATTTCGACATTTTGGCATTTCTACAGCTGCCCAGCGCTCTTCCCCAGTCTTACATACATACAGTACCTTGAGTCATTCCCTTACTACACACTCGCAACACTGCGCATCTTTCCCACCCAACATCAGCCCAGCCCAGCCGATCCAACGCGCGCACTCTAAACCAGAAACGTGGAGACTTTTCCCTTCCCTGCACGCCACGCCACGCCCACGCCATACGCCATAGCACCATACAGCCGTTGTACAATCCGGTTCTATCGCCGCATTCTCCAAAGCTCGAGTAAATATACCAAAGTACCAAATACCTTTTTTAAAACAAAAGAGAAGAAAATAAGCATCCAATAAATCGCCAGAAATTATCGGCTGTTGGCACACCCCTAGTACCGGCAACCACCGCAGTACCGACAGTGCATACGCTCTCTGTCGTACTCTCTCCTGCCACCTTTGTTACAGCGCACGCCCCCCCTCCCTTCCAAGTACACAGCTACTATCCCGTCATCATCCGCCTGGCCCCTCGCGTCTCACATCGTAGTTCCTCTACTCCTGCGCGTCACTGCACCTGCACTATATCCTGTACTGTCCCAGGCTTACCCTTCTCCAAAACCCGTGTCTCCGCCTTTTATTTGTTCCTCCTTGCTCATCGTCCACCCCTCCTCCCGCCTGCTTATACCTGGTTCGACCATACTGTCCTCCCCCCTCTCAGTTTCTCTTCTCTCTCTTTTCCCTTCTTCTTCTTTTCTTCTTCTTCTTTCCCCCCTTTCTGTCCTATCTTAGGACATTAAACAATCGCAAAAGTGGCTTCCGGATCAGCAACCGCGGCGTCTTTGGGTGCCCCATTTGCCAACCTAGCCAATATAACCTCAGCTCTGCTGCCCAAGCTCCCGCTACTGCCACACGGCCTCCAGTCATACCTCGACACCTCTGTCGATTCGGTCTCGTCAGCCCTCACCAGCTCATCTTCTTATATTGAGTCTACCACGGGCATCCCACCTACTGCTCTTTACGGCACCATAGCTGGAGCTGTTATTCTCGGAGCTGCCGCACGAACTGTCGCCGGCCGGAACAGCGGAGCCTCATCCTCAGCAAGAGCCAACGAACCAGCCGCCGACGCCACGAGCAAGGTCTCACGAAACAAGAAGCGCAAGGCCGCCAAGAAGTCAAAGAAGGGGGCCGAAGACGAGATTCCTGCTGCTGCTGCCGCCGCTGCAGCCGCCGCTCCCCCGCCGCTGCCTGCCAAGGAAAACGGCTCTGCCAACAACAAGAAGGGCAAGGGCAAGAACAACAAGAAGAACAGCAAGAAGAACGCCAATAACGAAAAGGAAACTGAAGATATGCGGCGCTTTGGCTGGTCCGGCCAGCCTGCGCTGTCGCCCTTATCCTCGAACCTTGGCCAGGACGGTGTACCAGTAATCCACGGCGAAGACTACGACTATATCACCTCGGACGATCTGCGCCGTAACAGCAACAGCCACTACGACCGGCGCAGCCCAGTATCCGCAACTGGCGCGTCTGACTTCCGCACGACCTCAAACGCCAACTATGGTGCTGATGACGATAACGACATTACGGGCATCCCGCGCGAGGATGTGCTGCTGCTGCGCCGTGGCAACGCCTTTCACAAGGAATACTTCCCCGCCTTCTCTATCGGCGACGGCAAGCTGTATGTCAGCGACGTGCGTGAGCGCGTTGAGATGATCTACAAGCTGGAGGAGGACGAGATGCTCGAGGTGCGCCTGCGTTATAAGGGCATGCTGCTTGACGACGACGACCAGCCCATCTGCCGCTTCGGTGTGAAGAACAACAGCGAGCTGATTGTTTCTCTGCCCGGTGACGAGCCTGATATTGCGTACACGCAGCACCGCGTACCCAACACCAACGCCAAGCCTGGCAAGAACAGCCGGTCACGTAGCCCCAAGGCAGCTGGTGGTCCGTCGGCATCGACCGGCAACCTCGACGTGCCGTCGCGTGGCCGCCCCGATAAGCAGAGCGGCGCTGCAAGCCGTGCCCAATCGGCAGCTTCTGGTGCATCTGCTGCATCTGGTGCGTCGGCTGCGACCGGCTTGTCTGCCAACATTGCCAAGATTGCGAGCACGGCACCACCAAAATCGATCCCTGGCACTCCCACGGAGAAGCTGAACGTCATTGCGAAGCACTATGCCGACAGCCTGCTGCCGCTGTGCGACGAGTTCTTGGCACACCCGCCAGCCGACAGCAAGACGCGCACTGACGACTACCGTAAAATCTCCGAGACAACCTTCCAGCATATCCTCCTGAGGCTCGATGAGGTCGACACTGGCGGTGACCCCAATGTCCGCGCCCAGCGCAAGGCACTGGTCAACGAGGTCCAAGAGAAGCTGCGGCTGATGGATCTCAAGGTCAAGGCCAAGTAGACAAGACTATCAGTGCCTGTGGCTTGTTTGTCTCATTCAATTTTCTCGGTCGATTTCCTCGGTCGACTTTCAATGTCCGTATATCCTTATCTCGACCAGACACTTGTTATACCTTTCTCTTCTTGTCTCTTGTCTTATTTTTGCCTTAGCCTTACACGGCCTTGCATTGCGTCCTTCCCTTTCACTTTCCTTTGTTTCGTCTTTCTATTTCTCTACTATTTTCTCTTTTGTTTTCTCTTCTCATTCTTGGTATCATATTTATCTCGTCAAACAGATATTCGCGGCAACCAGGCGTTGGTATAATTATTGCACAATGGCGGATCAGCCATTAATCAAAATCCTGCTTTCACCGCTGCAATGCTACAGTGCTGATATGCCCAATAAGCTCCATCTCCACACATATCTCGGATTCTAGAAAGTGCATTCTGAGAACCGCATTCATCGCGACTAGGGGGGAGAGTGACGTCGAATCTGTAGTGGGGAACTGAACGTCACTATAGACTGAATGCAGATCGGGAGGTTAGCCTTATCGAACCTTATCAGCGTTCATCGGCTGCGTCCAGTCACGGATACTTACACGTGATGCAATTAAAGATCCGCCTGAAAGCCTCGCTTAATTGGCCGCTCGTATCACATGACTGCGCTAGTCCGCAGCCCTAGGATCCTTCTATTGGCTAGTCGCAATTTGCCCCTCTTTTGTTTTTCGCTCGCCTTTCACTCCCAGAAAAAAAGTCACGCTAACTAAAATCAGCCCTAGCCTCCACGCAGAGTTTTTGGGGGGGCACTGTCATTTTTTTCCCTCTCGCTATTGGTGGGGCCACTTCTCCGCAGCGCCTGGGGCGAATCTTCCAGCAGTCTCGGCCGCTGTAGCAAAGCCGCTCTAGCAGTGCAATTAATTTTTTCATCCAGCCTGTATGGTTATTGTGTGTGATTGTGGGTACCTTTTTTCTACCCTGGCACACATTCTTCAGGCCCTGTTGCTGCCACTCGCTGCGTGTGTCCCGGCCCTGCCCTCCCCCCCTTTGGCCTTTCCCTCTTTTCTAGCCTTTGCGATTAATCCATCAAAACCCTTTCCACCTTTTTCCCACACATCGAAGAAGTCCAACGGACGGAAGGGAAAAAGCCAAACTAACCCAGCAGCAACAAAAAACATTTCGACGAAGCACAGTCGACATCCAGAAAAGAAGACCGCCACACCCGGATCTCCTTTTCTTCGCCTTATTCTTGTCGTTCAATACCCCCGACCGTCACGACACACCCGCCCGCTTCACTGCGGCCGATCCAAACACCAAAAAAATGTCGAGCTTTGAGTCTGTCGTAAGTTCACGATGCAATAAACATGGCGGGATGTCGAGGAGGATACTGGGACTTGTCTGCTTCACCAACATCATGAACATCATGAACAGTGAAGACAGGACAGAGACTTGCTTGGCTGCAGGAAGGAATACAATGGACTGGGCAGAACGGCATTGCCGCTCTCGAGCAAAAGTTTTTACGACGACGATACGGCCACGATCGCATCGCGCCTTTTTAACATGCTCTCCGGTCCCGGACGACGACACATTACCCGACGACAATGGCCTAGGCCTGCGAGGCATGGCAGTGCAGCAACACAATGGCAATGCACACGGCAATGATTGGACACATCGAGTGATGGCACAGCAATCGACCGAGACAACGACAGACAGCAGTGCATTGCACATGCATAAGCATAAGCAGACGAGTGGCTTCAAGGCTTTGCAAATTACAACCAACAGCACATACCACATCTGCAGCCATTATGCCCATCAGCGGGCGGCACAGCAACAACCAAACTCTCGACTCGCCTCGACTAAACCGACAAAATAGAGAGCAGCCACAGCCGTGCACATTTGTTCTGTCTTTGCCAGCCAGCAAGAGTCCCAGGGTCATGGGATACCACAAGAGTACGCACAATCGAACGTCGACGGATTGCTAACCGCCTCCAATAGGTTGTCATTGATGGCAAGGGCCATCTGCTGGGCCGTCTGGCCAGCATCATCGCCAAGCAGGTGCTTAACGGCCAGAAGATTGTCGTTGTCCGCTGCGAGGCTCTGAACATCTCCGGCGAGTTCTTCCGCGCCAAGCGTAAGTTGCACTCCCTCCATATGTCTTGTTCGTGAAAGACAGACAGACACTGACCTCCCCGACAGTCAAGTACCACGCCTACCTCCGCAAGATGACCCGCTACAACCCTACCCGTGGTGGTCCCTTCCACTTCCGCGCCCCCTCCCGCATCCTGTACAAGGCTGTCCGCGGCATGATTCCCCACAAGACCGCTCGCGGTGCCGCCGCCCTTGAGCGCCTCAAGGTCTTCGAGGGTGTCCCCCCCCCGTACGACAAGCAGAAGAAGATGGTCGTTCCCCAGGCCCTGCGCGTCCTGAGACTGCAGCCCGGCCGCAAGTACTGCACGGTTGGCCGGTTGAGCCACGAGGTTGGCTGGAAGTACCAGGATGTTGTTGCCAGGTGTGTATTCCTCTTAATCATGTTTCTTGTTTTCATTTTGGTGACAATCTCTAACAACTATACAGACTCGAGGAGCGGAGAAAAGCAAAGGGCGCCGCTTACTACGAGCGCAAGAAGGTTGCCGCGCGGCAACTGTCTGAGGCCAAGAAGAACGCCAAGGTTGACACCAAGACGGCCAAGGCCCTCGAGTCTTTCGGCTACTAAATTTCCAGTAGCTATTGATCCTGCCGAGGCGTCTTATCCGGAATAGGTGTTGTCTTTGTCGGCGAGTTGCACTCCTCCTTTGCGTGTCTTGTGTGGTGCCTGTGCCGGTTAGACCGGCCTGGCATACCGAGACCAGGGGGACGAGTGCACACAGCGGATGGGGAAAATTACAAGGGAAAAGATTAAAAGGGAAACAAATTTGGGAAGAGCAATGACCAAAATCAAAGGCAGCAAAAAACTAGCAGGCTGAGAAAGAAGCGAACGAAAGGAAAAAGGAAAGAAAGGAAAAAAAAACAAAAAAGAACGTTTTTTTAATGTTTGTTTTTTTACGGCTCGGATACAATACGGAACAGTTTAACAAACGGGAATCAACGGTGACAAGAACCAGGCGAGGACAGACAGGGTGCAGACGGCGAGATGGCGATGGCGGGCGGCCTGGTAGGCAAGCTTGACTCTTTGTCTCGCAGTATGCAGTTTCTCTGCCTCTGTGCTGACTTGACGCTGCTCGTTTGTGCTGTTTTGTATGTTGATGAGCTTCTTTTTCTTTTACCCCCTTTCCTGGTCTCCCTCTCGTTCCTCTCTGCCTCGGCCCTGCGCCAGTGCTGTTTATATCCTCTCTTTCTTGGTTTGGGTCTTTTTCTTATCTTCTTTTCTCTCGGGGGATACAACTATTGTGTTTTACTCTTTTGTTTTGTTCTCTGTTATTTTAGAATCTGGGCGGGCGCGTGGAAAGGCATTATTTTCCAAATCAAAACAAAAAACAAATAAATAAATTAAAATAAATTATAAAGTACGCATAAGTGATGTCTGCCAACACATGTTTTCCGTGATGCAGCACTGCTCGATGCTGGTCTGCGATAGACAAGGCTGGCAATATTTGACACACTTTTGTGCGCCCTTATCGATAAGATAATTGATTATGTAATACGGGCATCCTCAACGACATCTCGTCTTTCCTTCTCGCCTGTGTTATGTTCAATCATCTGCCTCGACCCCAAAGCTTCCGTCTTTATAGAGCGAGCGAACAGAAACCTGCTTGTGCTCGGCAATTATGCCAATGAGCTGTTGGGCAACGTCGCGGATATCGTTGTACCGCTTGAGAAGTGCGATGCGAGCCTGTTCTTCGTCGGCCTCAGCAGCACCAGCGCGGGTATTATCCTTGAGAAGAGCCGTAATAGACTTGTGCTGATCAGCAGCACGAGCAAGCGCCCGGCTCTGTATTTGTTAGCAACCATTTGCAAGGGTGTAGAATGTCTCCAGTAAAACGGCACATGCACGTCAGCTCACCATCTTGTCATATTGCTGAATCTTTGCTTCCTGGGTATGTTAGCTATAGGAATACGTCGACCTGGCTTGGGTTTCAGACATAGCTTACCATGTCGTCGAGGCTATCTGTATCCCTGGCGTCGATTGCAAGCCCATCTCCCAGTACAGTGCCTTTGACGACCAGCTGAGGCTGTGAGCCCTCCCCGGAGGACTTGCGTGTGCTTGTGATCGGGCCCCAGGGAACAGGAGACTCGCTGTTATCTAGCCATTCTTCGTGAGCCGTAAGTTGATTAGATAGCCGCGTGAGAAGCTCTATAAACCGGGCATTGTCCGACTCGTCGAGGTCTTTTGTGATACAGGCCTGCGCCTGCGCCAGAAACCGACGATGCTGAGCCAGAAGGCTGTCCAGCTGCTCCTTGACTTTGGACATTGTATTATGTGGTGTCGGTGTAATCTTTAGATTGGCTAGACATTGTGACAACGAAGTATAGTTAGCAGATGATAATGGTGCTGATTGCTCGGACATTTTAGAGGATGTATGCGATCATTTAGATACAATTAAAATTATAAATGTGATAATCCCCCCAATATTACTAGAAACCCAAAACCAGTACGGAGAAGCCGAGTAAATGATAAAATAAATAATCAAAAAGGCACCGGCCAGTTTCGGACATGTACAAAATCCAAAATAATTGTTGCAACACTGATGGAAAAGTGAAACCATCATGAAGCCACAATAACACGAGTCAAGTACAAGACTAGCACGCGCCGTGAAAAGCAACAACCAACAACAAGCCAGTATCAGTACTCACCAGATGTGGCTGATAAAAATAGCTGTAGGTAATAAGATGGATGATAAATATTGTGGCTCTGCTCGTGGGTTGACTGTCACGCGCGAGGCTGTGAGATGCATTCAGACACGTCGAGCATCTGGCCGGCTGTGATGGTCTACTGGGACGGCGTCTGAGATTAGGGGCAAATCCGAATCTTGGAACAGTTGAAAAGTTTGAATATGAAATTTTGCACGACAAAAAAGTATCAATCTCATAAAGCAGCGTAGTCGTTGACGCGTAGATGGAGATCAAGTCGCGATGCGACATGATTACATAAGCAACACAGTGTATACTTTGCAAAGCATGGCGGCGAACCACAAAGGCTTACATAAGCCACACGCGCCAACGACCGTGACGGCTGAACGAGTTTTTCGTATTATTTACTTACCCCTTTTCTTTTTATTATACACTACTAGCACTTTAAGATATCGATTGAGTGAAATTAGAGAAGTATTGAATTGTGAGAAATGAAAAAGAGGTTGAAAGTGGCAGAAATAACACGGTATTCCGTTGTCTGGCCTCGGTTATCCCCAGCTTCAACGAGTCTGACGAGTGAATCAAACTCGTTATGGCTTGGTGAAGAAACATCGGACTTGAGAGAAGACGCACCGAGTTGAAGAAAGCAGACAATTGCGAATAAAAGCAATAAAAAAAAGGCAAATATTAGACAGAGAAGTGACCTGATCGCTTGTATCTTGGCTTGACTGATCTGGCCGAGATCTGGAAGCAAACGAAAGAGCTATCTTTGTGAGCAGAAAAAAAGAAACGAAAAGAAACTGAAGCTGCCCTTGAACATTGCACTGGGCGTCAAGGGACCGGGTATAATAAATATTTGATCAAAAAAGGCGAAAGAGAGCATGAAAGAGCCAAAGTCAAAGTCAAAGCCAAAGCTCGGCGACGGCTGACGGCAAACAGACGTGAGAGTGAATCATTTGTCTTGGATGTGTCGTTTGTTTGGGCATGGAGTGAATATCTGCGAATGAACTTTTAGTTAGCCCGGGCCCTGTAGAAAGGTGCAGAGAGAGGGAAACTTACAATCAGCGAATCATAAATATGTTGGCATTACCAAAGCTGAGCCATCAACACCAACTATAGAAACGAAGCAAATGGAGGAAAAGAAAGGAAATAGAAACTATCTGTCGGGGTCAGAGTCGGAAATATCGTCAAACTTTCTCTTCTTGGGCGGCGCGCTGTAGATGCAGTTGCGCAGAGGGCTGCTGCGGATGGGCCGGGTGCGCAGGATGCGAGCCCGCTGGCGATCGAGAGAGATTTGGGCGGGCGTCAGGTCAGGCTCGAGCTCCGGCACAGACTCAGGCTCAGAAAGGGACTCGGAGTCAGAGCTAAAGTCAGAGTCAGAGTCAGACACCGGTTCGGGCTCGGGCACAGGCTCAGGCTCAGGCACAGGCTCAGGCTCGGGCACAGGCTCAGGCACAGGCTCAGGCCCACACTCGGGTCCGGGTCCAACACCTTGCAGTTGAGGATCAATGTGGATAGCCGGGTCAATATGCACCAAGTCGCTAATGCTAATGCCTCTCACCGTGCCCGCACGCCCGCTTGGAGGGCCGGCTAGCGGCTCTCCTCTGCTGGCTCCAGATCCTCGCGAACCACAGACAGCAGGCGGCGATGTACATGAAACCGCCGACGACGGATGGTTCGTGGCGCCTGCTCTAGGGCGATCAGCATAAGAACACACTGGGGCTCGGGATGAAGATGAATACTCACGGCTCACGGGTGGGCTGGTCTGTTGGTTGTGCTGGTTATCCTGGGCGACCCGGCTGTGTTGATTCAAAGGCCTTTCCCAATTCTGCACAGTGGCGTTGGGGTAATAGGCGACGGGTGTCGGGCCATAGCTGATAGGAGCCGGGCCGTGGCCATATGGCTGCGAGTTCGTTCGGGCATTGCCATTATTTCCGTGGCCGTATGATGGGCTTCCACCACTGGAGGACGGCCCGCTGCCCATCCGGGGGGAGGCGCTACTTCCCATAGGCACAAGATAAGTCGTGGGCTGATCAGACCGGGGGTTGTAGAAAGGACCCAGGCCGGGAGTCGCAAGGAGGCTGTTTCTGTAGCCCTGGGAGCTGCCGCTTGGCGCACCTCGACCTTGGCTGGATGGGGCGTTGAAAGCCGGCGGGCCGCTGTTGGCACGGGGGCGACCGAAACTACCGGTGGCCATGGGGATAGGACGTCTGAGAGCGACGGGGGTAGCAATGGCCGGTGAGCTGCTAGACGAGCTAATGGTGGAGTGGCCACCCTGGTACGCTGGGCTTATATCTCTGGAATGTTCCGTCCCGGTGTTGTATCCCGAAGGCCCGGCCATGGCGTACTGTCCAGATACACGGCGTGGCGATAGCGACTGGAGGGATTGACGGTGGTGGTCTGCGACTCTAGCACCCGTGGTAATTTCCTCACGGGACGACAAAGGCACCTAGCTTTCGTCGAGAATCACAGACTCATCGTCCGTCAGGACATCTTGGTTGGCAGTGGTCTGGTCCGTGTGGCCTGCAGATGAGCCACTGCCGTCGGTCTGCGAGAGAGACAACCCGGGAGACTGCTCGGACTCATTTGCCTTGCCCTTGCTCTCGTCTTTGCTCTTGAAGCTGGCGACGAGGTCTACCAGGGACTTTCCAGCCTTGCTGACCTTTCCATACTTGCCTGGATCATTACCGAAGCCATCGGGAAGGCCAAATGGAAGTCGGACCACAAAAACGTGCAGAGACCCCGAGAACTCTGCTTCGGGCTCAGGTGCACTAGGGTCAGTCTCGGACAGGGGAGCCACAACTGCGCTTGGCTCGACTGTCTCGCCCACAGGACCCGTCGGGGTTGACTCCGCGACCGACTCCAAAGAAGTATCAAACGAGTCTTTCCTTTTGCCTTTGAGCCGGTTGAAGACGCCTTTGCGAGGCTTGGGAGCTGCCTTTGGAGCGCTTAAAGTAGGCTTTGCGACATCTGCGCAAGTGGTCGGCGACTTCTTCTTGGGAGCGGGAGACCCGGCCATGGACGATAGTGAGCCGAGCGAAGGAAGCCGCTTCAAGAGCCTCCGAGGCGGGCGCGTCGACGATGCAGGCAAAGGAGAGGGTGCCACGGTGTCGGGGGAGCTTAGTAAATTGCCGAGAGATGGAAACACTGGCAGAGCCGAAGTCTGGGTGACTGTGTTGGCAGGAATCTCTATAGGCATCTCGGCAGTATCCCCAGCAACAACGCCAGAAGGGATCATGGCGGGGACGGCACTGGAAGCCGCAAGGCCCGTGTTCAGATCATGGTCATCGGGATCGAAGTTGAGGAACTGGCTTGGCGAGCCAGAGGGGTCAAAGACAAACGGCTGAGGGGCCGGTGATGGGTTGGTCTGGGCGGCCTGAGCAGCACCAAAAGCTTGAGCAGCCTCAAGAACCTGAGCCGCTTCAAGAACTTGAGCAGCTTCAAGAACTTGAGCAACTCTAAGAAACGTACTATCGGGAGGTGCCACGGCCTGGTCCGCCTGGACGCCACGCCGGGGGTAGATTTGCGGGGTCCCCCTGTTAGCCACGAAGTCGTTGTTATAGCCGTTCATTTTGGGAGCCGGCCGGTATTTCCCGTCGGCTTGAGCTGTCCAGTTGGGCGATTGCTTAGATTGGCTGGCCGGGCTTGCACGAGGCTCCACGTGCCCAAGACTGGGAGTAGCCAGAGGAGCTGCATTTCCCGGAATTGTGGGAGTGCTGGAAGCCTGAGAACCGCCCGAAGAGCAAGGAGGTACAAGTGCTTGTGGAGTGCTGGGGGCTTGGTGAACACGGGGAGTATAAGAACCGCCGGGGGCCGGAGGAAGTCCAGAGTTGGGGTGAAGACCGGTCTTGAAAAGAGCGGGCTTGGGCAAACACTGCGCGAATCCATTGTTGACTGGAGGGCAGCTGGAGATGTCTTGCTGGCCGCGGCGGTCATGGGGCTCGGGTTTGATGCCCGGACTGAGGTCAGGCTGATTCGTGCTCGGGGTAGCAAGAGGCTTGCAAGTGCCCTGGAATGGACGGCCCTGTTGCGCAGCGCCTCCCGTAAAAGCCGGAGGCAGAGCAGGCGGGAAGGTGTTGCTCCCGACGAGGTTTTGGCGATCAAAACCCCGAACAGGGTGGCTTCTCAGCGGGTGGCTGTGCACGGGGAAGGTCTGCAGAGGAACGCTCTGCTGGGGGCAGTTCTGCAGCGAGTTGTTCTGAACAGTATTGTAAGGCAGGGGTGTCTGAGTATTGCTGGCAGTGTTCTGAAAGCTGTTCAGAGAGTTCGGCATAAAACTGTTCTGCTGAGTAGAGTTCGCAGCAGGAAGGCTCTGTTGGAGATGCATAGCATTCTGGCTGACCCCGGCCTGAGGGCTTTGCGTTCCGCCCTGGAGGCTGGCAGCCTGGTTGCTCTGGACAAGAGAAGGCTGGTTCAGAACATCGGGAAGTGTGCTGCCAAAGCCGCTGGCCATCATGCGGAGGGAGCAGCACGCATAGTGCAGCCCCTCGCCGAGAAGGCCACCAGTGTTGAAAAAACTGTTGTCGTTGCTGTACACAAAAGTGCTGGCTATGCCTTGCGGGTTGTTGCCAGCCATGTTCCCACCCGGTGTGTCCACGTTGCCAAAGATCTGGTTGAGACCATTCTCGCCAGCCATGCCGGTGCCGGAGAGCCCCTGAAGAGTGGTGTCGCTGCCAAGGAAGCCCTGGCCCGTCAAGCCGATGAAGTCCTCGCCCATGAGATCTATAAAAGAGTCGTTTGCGTCGCCCATATTACCAACGAAAGAGCTACCGACGTTCATGTTGATGTTGAAATCGTCTTGGCTGTTCTCGCCACCACTATAGAGATTGTGGTCAGCCGTGTCCTCGGTCAAGTCAGCGTGGTTCTCATTGCTGAGACCCTGGACGCTGCCCACGTGGCGGATACGGTGAGGAGGCTCGGACATTGTGGCTGGCGTTGAAAAAGTTCAACGAGACAGAAGATAGCAGTGCGGTGCACAAGTGTTGGCAACGAAGAAGGCTGTCATAGGCCTGAACAGAAGTGTGACAGAAAAGTTGTGAGAAGATCCTCGAGAGAATACGGTGGCAAGACATAGAGAGCTAAATAAGTGCTGCCTCGAAAGAATCTACCGTCTTGGTATAGACGGCGACCATGGATACAAAGAGAAGAGAAGAGTGATAACGAAGATGACCAGCAGATAAAGATGAGACATGAAGAAGAGAGAAAGGGGAGAGGAAATCAGATGAAGAGGGAAGAGGATGAGAGATGGGGAGGAGAGGGAGAGAAGAAAAACAAGAAGAGGGAGAGGAAGAGCGAGAAGTAGAGGAGGAGGTGAGGGGGATTTCAAGAAAGGGCGCACAAAAACAACCACGTCTTATAATTCAACATCACCTGGCCCGGATCCCTCTAGTCTATGCGAGGTCCAGGCGTCTGGTTGCCTCGTCTGCGCGTATACAAGGCCATGTACAGTGCTGTAAGGCTGGGTAGCTCGTGGCCAGAGGGCCTAGGACTCGAGGACTCGAGGCAGACTAGCCATGTGTGACCGTGCCGCATGTCTTTTGAATTTACTGCTGTTTATTTTTACTCTAGGGTATTGTGATGCTGCCCTCAAAGGCTCTGGGGCCAATCAGAGGGAGATAACCTACCCAGGAACACCGTACCGACAGTCTGGCACCCTCTGCTCCAAGGCGAGAGACCATGCAGGCTGGTCGGGCAGAGAAGATGGATCCATGAGCAGCCTGTTGAAGACGGGTAGAGAAGCCAATGAAAAGGAATATGGGGGGGTGGTGGGTGAGAGGAAGAGGAAGAGGAAGAGCGAGGACCATGACCATATATGACCTTGACTTGCCTTGCAGCGTATATACTGTTTGCAGATATGGGTTGACTTGATTTGATTTGAAGGCCCCGAAAGACCAACAGGGACTCATAGACCGAGCCGTCATGGCTCATGCACAGACCCATCTGTAGGCAATAAGCCATAAGCCGTAGACCGTAAGGCATAGACCGTAGACCCATTGATGCCACAGACCCTTAGCCCACAAGCACAAAATAGAAGCTATAGAATATCCAGCCATCTCGTGAACGGTCTTGCATATCGGCTTTGGAATTGTCGACACCACCATCCACATACAACCAAGCCGCCTTTCCGAACTCATAGCCTTGCGGCTTGGGAGAAATGGCGAGCCACCCGTCCAGGTATATAACAATGATGACACAAAAAGAGGAACAAGAAGGAGAACAAAAAGAACAAGACGAACAATAAGAAGAGAAAGAGACACAAGATGCTGAAATGTCAAGCAACGGAGCGAAGAAGAAGACAAACAAAAAGACAAACAGACAAGGGAGGAGGAATGCGAAAATATAGTCAACGGATGGACATGAAAGAGCAGAAGGAGGACCACGACGATACCACGACGACGACGACGACGACGACATCGTATCTCGACACCTCCTCCCTACCCTCCGACTTACATCGGCACTGCCTAGACCAACTCGTCTCGCGACCGCCGCAGAAACATCTCCACGACGGCGCGCTGCTTGTCCTCCTGGGCCTTGCGGTCCTTGTCCTTGCTCGTCATCGACGGCGACGCCCGACACACAACGCTTCCAAACATCTCGGCATACCGTCGCTCGCGAGCCATGCGTCTCTCCAGCGCAGCAAGAGCAGCACCCGACGACGGGTTTGTGCCCATGGCTGCTGTGATGGTTGTCTTTCGGAATGCACGGCCTAGGTTGCCCATGCCGCTGAACGCAGACACAAACGCGTTTCCACCAGAGCCGCCATTTCCAGCAGCACCGCTCGACGATACGGACGTGCCTGTGTTCGTGCTCATGCCCGTGCTGGTGCGGCTGATCGACCGCAGTGCATCGATATCACCAAGACTCAGAGGGGACAGCTCGCCTACGATACGGGACAGCGTGGATGTCAGAAAGACAAACAAGATATTGTGGTGCGGTGCCGATGACAGAATGTCGAGCACAGTGCTCTTGTCGGCCTCGACAGCAGCCTTTGGCACGGGCGACACCAGCGATGCCGACGCCGACGCCGACGCCGAACTGCTGCTGCCCAGAGTTGTGAGAGGGGCCTGGTCGATGCGCGTCCACAGTGGAATGTTGACAACTCCGTCGGTGAGGCCTCGCAGGAACAGCATCAGCACGTGGCTGACAATCTCGAGACGCGGCAGCGACGGCACCTCGGGAGCAAACGCGTCCAGCACAGGCCGGTCGGTATCTAGGGCATCAATGATGGCGACGGTGTAGTGCTTGTACATGGCCGACGACGACACGACCGACGTGTTCTCAAACGGCCAACCGGGCGACGTATCTGCGCTCGGGATTTTATAGTCGTCGAGCATCTGCTCGTCGGCAATGGCACGGTCGGTGAGGTTTTCAATGGCCTCGGTCAGCTTGAACAGCTCCTTGGGGGCTGAGTGCTTGACGTCGAGCTCGTAGGAGATGGAGCGAGAGCTGGCGACGTTTGTGCCAAAGCCGGCCTTTGCCTGGGACTGCTGCTTCCTCTTACTGTTCTTCTCCCTTTCTTCCTCTTCGGCCAGCTGCTGCATGAACAGCCGGATACCGCCGTCGGGCACACGCACAAGCTCTTCGACAGACCGGCCAATGCAGGTGGCCGACCATGTAGCCCGCACGGGCACGAAGTGGTCGCGGCCGTCGAGGACGCGCAGCACGAGCACCTCGTCGAGCGAGCTGGTGCCGTCGTTGAGCATGCGTGCAAACACAAGATCGTCAACGACAGCCTCCAGAAGGGCATTGACTGTCTCGCCGGGGTCCAGGACAACCTCCTTACCAAGATCCAGCGTGTCGATCACATCAACATCACTGTCACTCCTGTCTACACCACCGCTTTTGGTGCTATCTTCTCTCTCAAAACTCGTCGTGAGCCACTCGTACGGGTGGACAAGGGAACCACTAGCACCCAGGTCCTCTGTCGACGGCTTCTCGACAAACGAAAACACGGCGGGCACGCGGCCGGTGTTGGCAATGGTCAGCGAGGCAACCGCCTTTTGTGAGAATGTCAGCGGGCCAAGGTCTACAGCAGCATCGTCCGACCCGGAGCCCAGCAACATCTTGTCCCGGGCCCGACTGTCGACGACAATGGTAATGTCTGGCCGGCTTTCGTTCTCGGTCCGGTCCAGCTCCTTGGCAACCTCGGCGAGCACGGCTGCCTTAAGCTCGGGCACGGCAGCTTCAAAGTCAACGGTAAAGAGAGACACGACGGGCTTATGGTCTGACGACTGGATGCGCTGGTGGGATGTGTAGAGGTCTTGCTGAATGCCGGTTGTGCCGCCACTGGCAGTCTCTTCAGCAGCAGCCTCGTCGTCTCCCTCGTCGTACGGCTCATACTCGGCGGTTGCAGCAGGAGCGGGAACATTATCTGTGGCATTGTCTGCCGTATCGTCATACTCGTCATACTCAAAACTGGCTGCTGTCGATGAATTACTGGCCCCGGCAGGGCCTTGGAACTCCGACTCCTCCGGCTGGTACTCAAACAAGACGTCGTCGTCGTCCCCGGCATGGTCGAGCCCGCGGGCCTTCATCTCCTCGTCGCGCTTCTTGGCCTCTTCTTCGTCGCGGACCTGCTGATCGTACGCTTCCTTGTCCTGGCGTGTTCGATACAGGACGCGGTCGCACCAGCTAGGTGCGCGCTGCTTTTCACTCGAGTCAAACAGACCGACAGTGCCGACATCATACTTGTACGAAGGCAGGAATGTGATGCGGCCTTCACGCCAGCCCTCGTTGAATGCGCGGCGCTCTTTGATGATGCGGCGCAGCTGGTCGTGTGGCAGAAGCGAGTCAAGCGTGGCCTGCAGCGATACAGGGTCCTCGCTTGGATCGGGCACAAATTCGTCGGGGTCTGGCAGCTGTTCGTCAGCACCATCGGCCTGGGCCAATTCTGGTCGTGGAGGCAGCGCAGGCAGTTTCTTCATGTTTTCTGCGGCTTCCTGGGCATCGGAATCGCCGTCGTCACCGTCGGTTTGACCCTCGGTCATCGCCGTCGAAGCCGTATCGGCGGTGTCGATAGTGTCCATTGATGTTCTGGCCACAGAGGTGGCGGACGCCCAGCTCGCACGATTGTCACTGTTTGGGCTCTTGAGAATGACGGCTTCATCGCCGGCGAGCGAGCTATCGGCACCGGCGGCACTTGAGGCATTTGAATCATCTGCGGCTGCCCGTGGCCGGCTCAGGTCATACTCGCCCCGAGTGTGTAGTGTCAGGATGCGGCGGATATCATCGCCAGGCAGACCCTCGAGGCGGAAGTTGAGGTCACCAAACCAAAAGGCAAAGTCGGCATCGTCGATGCCAATGTGGTGGGGCACGTCGTCGTGCGGCATGCCGGGGTGGACGTACGGCTCAAACTGGGTGCGGCCCTCGATCTGGCCGAAATCCCAGCACCGGCGATCGGCATGCGAGGCCTCGCTGCCGCTGGAGAGGTGGCTATTGACAAAGACCATACGAGTGGCCTCGCCGAGAGTTATATTGGCAGACACTGCACCCTTGTTGCCGAGCATGCCCAGCAAGCCGGTGCCGACGGCCGACGTGCTGGTGTGGCTGACCATGGGAGCAATCTCGGGCGATGCATAGATGAGCAGCAGCAGGCCAGACATGTGCTCAGATGCAACAAGTTCATAGCCTGGCGGCAGGTGCTCCTCGAGGGAAGCGCGCCACTTTGCGAAGACGGCCGACGACGGGTCGGCGGCGTACACGCGGCTCATGTACTGGCTGGCGAGCTTGAGATCAATAACTTCCTGCAGCCCAAGGACGTACAGGCCAACCTTGTCGTTGCCGACGACGCGGACACTAGGCTTTTTGCTGGCGGCACTGCCCTCAGCGGCAGCGGTTGCCTCTTCGTCTCCGACATTGGACGAGTACCGCTCGAGGCCACTGGCAGCGGCGACGTTGGACAGACGGCGATCCATGCCTTTGCCGTCAACAAACCATGAGGCTAGATCTTGGTCTGTTCCCGGGCAGGCGGCCACGTTCCAGGTGCCGACCTTGACACGGACGCGATGTGGGCGGACATACTCGGCGCGGCGTGCATAGACGGCGCTGTGGAGGGACTGTGGAGCGGCATTCTCAATAGCGGCGGCCGTGGCAGAGACGGCGGCGTCTACCGGGTCCGAGTCCCGGGGAGGCGGTGGTGGTTCGCCCGACATGTTGATATTTCTGAGATATCTGGAGATATCAGGGTGCTCAGGGATAGATCTGGAGACCCAGTGATCTGGATGACGGGAGTTTGAATTCGTGGGGGGCGACTAGGTGCGCATATCGGCAGCCTGCCGTGGACAGAGACTCGGAGCAGCTCCCAGCGGCGCACGCGATGTCTCCTCTTCTGTTTCAGTGTTTCTATATGTCTTGCCGATCTTCCTTGCGTTTCTTGTCGTTCTGCCAAGACAGGCGTTTCTTGGATCGAGGTGGATGAGGCTGTGCGTTTGAAAAGATACGGGGCTGTTTTATGTGAGACCAGAAGGGTCAGACAGACTGTATGTCCAGATAGCGTATGACAGTACAGTAAGATAGGGCCGTTTGAAATAGAGTGCAGGGCGATAGCAGCAATGGTCTCGGCGATGACGATGTTGGACGATGCCGGAGCTGTGAGAGATGCGACAGCGTCTGACTAAGATATACAGTATACACACTGTGGCGAGTAGCTTCCTTGTGCTAGGCGAGCCCAGCGTATCAAAAAATACACTGTAATGCACTGTATTCCCGATAAGATAAGCATGACCTGGCGCAAGCTCCCCGCTTTGGAGCTTTGCCCAACTCCAACGTCACCAACACGACGACACGAGACAAAGACAGCGGCAGCACGCGTCGGATACGATATACAATCTACATTCATCAAATCTACGTGCCTCTGAAAGCACAGTAACGGGATCGCACTGCAACAGCCAACGACCTACGCGACAGCCCCCTTCTCCCCAAATCCACAGCCCTACAAAACCGCCACCATGAGCCAAAAGGCGCCGCGCAAGGTTAAGCACCAGCAGCAGCCCAGCGGCGGTGGTGGGCACCGGAGACAGCCGTCTCAGCAACACCAGCAATATGCGCACAACATGCCGGTGCCGCCGGCCGACTTCAACCCGTCCAACGTCACGATCCCCGACTACAACCTGCGCACACTGCGGCGGTACGAGCCGTCGATCGAGTCCATTGAGGATGTAGCCGTGTCGGCCGTGTTCTATGCCATGGACGCGTCGGGCAACTGGGTCAAGCCAGACCCCATGATCGAGGGCTCGCTGTTTCTGTGCCACCAGCAGCCGCTGACGGTCAACGGCCACTATCTGCCGCGCGCGTGTCTGTTTCTGTTCAACCGCAAGGAGACGTACAATGTGGTGGTGGACCTGGCGACGGTCAAGGCAGCCGAGGAGACGGACGGCCTCATGTCCATGCAGATTGAGATGCCGCCAGACAGCAGCACGGGCGCGCCGGGCGAGCTGTTTGTGCTGGCGTTCTGGATCCATCGCACGCCCGCTATCGACGACCGCGTGTTTGATGCGTCTGTGATCCTGCAGCGGTGGCGGGCCATCCGCAATGCACTGGGCGGTATGTTTGGCACAGAAGAGTACTCGCAGACGGCCGAGCCGCTGCAAAAGGCGCTGGCCAACTGGCACATGATGGCCGGCAGCAAGGCGGAGGGCGCGGCGTCCCTGGTGCTGCCGCGACAGCCGACACTCAAGGAGACGGTGGACAATGTGTTGAAGCAGACTACAGGGCGCGATGTTGTGCCGGGACAGCAGCAGTAGCAACAGTAGGCGTGTTTGATTTTGATCCAGCCATAGATACCAGCGTTTGTTAATTTGGACATTTACATGATATTAATTAATATTGATTACATAACCTGTGGTATTGATTTGGTAATCACAAATTGCAGGTGGTGATTCTGTTTTTGTCTTTTGTTGTCCTTTTTTTTTTCTTTTTTTTCGGCTCGTGTTTCTTTTGGTCTTCTGTTCCAGTATCAGCCGCGGTGTTCCCGACATACCGGTCAGCCCACTTGAGCGCTACGATGCCCGCTGTCAGCAGCTCTCAGACTATTCCTATTTTCGGTAGCATGGCCGGCGGCTGAGCGCAACAATACGACTATG
The DNA here is from genome assembly GCA_022392935.1 of Ophiostoma cf. undulatum. Taxonomy (NCBI): domain Eukaryota; kingdom Fungi; phylum Ascomycota; class Sordariomycetes; order Ophiostomatales; family Ophiostomataceae; genus Ophiostoma; species Ophiostoma cf. undulatum. Next base: position 469,757 of record JAKRGL010000038.1, read on the forward strand.
GTTTTGTGTGGCTTTCAATCTTAGCCCTCAAGTATCTGCAGCATCATGTCTACTATCTTATCTACATCTCGTATTGCACAAGTGATGGCGGCTCGCAAGACTTGACTAAAATCATACATATGATGTTGCATCCCGACAGACGACGACGACGACGACGACGAGGATGCGAGACGGCAGCCCATCGGCTTGTGTACTACTCTAGCATACTGTACTGACACTCTGTGCATACTTGTTCTGTACGAGAAACATCATTGTTGCGGTGCCGTTGTCTTCAACTCACCTCTGTCGTGGCACCGCTCAAGGCCACCCCCAGCAGCCATCGGTCCCCAGCCAGACGTCTCGTGAGATTGGCACTATCAACTGGCACTATCAACTGGTACTGCTTAGTGTAGTGTGGCTGGTCTCACTGCGGACTCGACATGGCCTATCAGTCATCTGCATCAGATGTCAGCAAGGATATAACATGGCATTTACACGTCAGCTTGGTATCACCGCCACTTCACCAACTCCTCGTAGGGCTCTCACTTTTGATTCACCCTGTACTTGCTGTGCATGTCTGTCATTCCCACTCCCTGCACTCCGGCTGTCAGCTCGGTGGATCACCGAAACTCTGAGGACATTCCCTAGCCTATACTATGCCAATATATCCAGCCCCTGAGCACTACATTGATCAGTACTCTGTGCGGCGTAGACTACACGCGACACGGCCTTTTGACAAACATAGCTATGATTTGCAAGTGCATATGGTTATCAATCAAATGGGAAAAGAATAGAAAAAGAAGAAGAAGAAAAGAAGAAAAAGACAACGAAAAAGAAAAGAATAGTCAAACGGGTCGCCCATCATCTCCCCCCTGCTTCGTCCTCTGATAAAGTAGATAAAGAGGCAAAGAATACAGAGAGACAAAAAGATGACAAAGATGAACGGAAAAAGGAAGAAAAATGACAACGCCAACACCACAAGGGATATCTCCGGCGTGCTCACGGCGTAGTCGAGTACTCTGTGAGCAGTGAGATCCATCAAGCACCGGAGCTGAAGGCACCTTATTCTACAACAGCCAGGCCCTTGCATCACGTTTATTCGGTAGTACAACAGACAAGGACTAACAAGGACTGGCAAGGACTGACAAGCTGCCTCTAAGCCACTGCAGCGGCTCGTTTCCGCGATGCAAGTGATCCCCAACTGGCCCCTTCATGCAACAGCCGCCCGTGGACACATTATACCCGGATGAGGAAATGTAGACTAATAATCAAAGGTGGATGGCATGATATAAGACACCAAGAGCGTCCTGAGTCTTGTCTCTACTGGAATTTTCGTCACAGCAGATGACAATGGGCTTCTCGAAATTCTCACATCTGCCCCCAGAGCTGCGGCTCTCCGTCTGGGAAGAAGCCATTGCATCGCCGTCTATGCACGTCTTTGACGTGTGCATGCCCGACCTCGACGGTGAACACGTCCGAGCCTCGCAGGATACCTCGCTGGGAAAGAGAGCAGACGTTGCATTCAACAGAGCTGAAAGAGCTGAAAGAGAGGAGGCTGACTACACGAGATACAACAAGTTCAGAAACACCGTCTTCTTTGATGCTCTTTCTGGCGAACACGACCCGTCCATGTACCGCTGGAAGATGGCCCTGGCTTCGTCGTGCATCGACGCTCTTCGTGTGGCATCTCCCATTGTCAGATATGCCATGCCCAGCACGCCGTCAAACTCGATCAACTCGGTCTATCTTCCTGGCCCGGACCGCCGTGTTCAGTACAACAACGACGTCGATGTCCTGTACTTGCGCTTCGGCGAGGCCCAGTGCCCAAAGCGAGCACAAGCTGCAAGCTCTACCAGCAGCTCCGACGCCAACTCCGGCGGGCCTGAAACCGAGCCCGAGTTTATCGAGAACGGCGTGCTCGACCGCCAATGGAGCTCCGAGCTGGCCGTCACTATCCGCTCAGCCCGCCACATTGCCCTCGATGCCGGCCAGACCGATGCGCTCGTCAAGGTGCACGACAACCCCATCCTCTACGACGAGATGCACATGCTGGCATCGACCATGGCCTGCGCACTCGAGGTGTTGTACCTTGTGGACTCTTGCAGCAGTGGAGGGTGTATAGACTGTGGCCGCAGTTCGGTGAAAGCCGCAGATCTGGGTGGAAAGGGGCTGTTGTACAGTGCCATGAACAACGAGGTCCAGCCACAGCCAGAAGCAGCACCACGCCTAGACTCCACACCGCAAAGAATACACGGTGTTGGCAAGGTGTACGACAAAGTCTGCGACCTGGAGCAGCTCGGATGGACAGACCGGCACCCTGCATACATCTTTGGCAAGGCGCTCGGGGAAGCCATACGAGAGCAGCAGGCAGATGCAGGGGCCGTCGTCTTCAAAGGAGTCAGAGTTTTGGTCGAGGAAGAGGCTTGATGAGTGTTTTGTTTTTCATAGTGTTTAATTTTCTCCTTTCATTGCAGATTTCTGAATATACCCCGGCATTTGTGCAGTCCCCCCCCACCTCGCATGTGCTCAACTTCTTCCTGGCAATCTGACCTAGACATTTATTCTTAAACAGAGCAATCGTCACTGAACTCCTCCTCGAGCTCGTCATCCGTGGACTCACTGGACTGACTAGACTCACCAGAGCCATCGTCGTCTTCATCGTCCGGACTGTAAACTGCGTCGTCCTCGCCGAAGCCGCCATCGTCATCGTCGTCCAGAAACAATGGATCAAATAGGCTGCTGCCAGAGGTTGTGCCACTGGCTCTGCCTGGCATACAGACAGCAGCCTTGTTCTCTTCGGGCTCCATCTTGATGACCACTGGCTTTCTTCTCTCACGGCGTCTTGTTTTTTCCCTCTCGCGGCGTCGAGCGTTTTCGATCAAGCTATCATTCGACTCTACAGCCCAGTCTGCCGTCACATCGGCGTCATCATTGTCCACCACACGCTGGGCATAGGCCACCATCATGGCTTCCTCCGTGTACGTCTTGTGCTTATGGTGCCTGCAGCTGTTGTCTCTGAAATGCAAGAGGCCCAGCGCGCGGCCACTCTTGAGAAGTGGGTAGGATGTGAACTTGACAGGCTCCAGATCCATTCCACGATCGCACCGCAGAACAAACCAGCCAGGCCCAAATTGTGCGTACTCAAAGACGTATTCGGTGGCCTCGACCTCCCAGTCGTGGATAGGTGGCAGCACGGGCTCTAGTCGCGGCTTCTTTGGGGCTGGATGCGATGCTTCCTTGTCTTCCAGACGTCTGCTGCGCTGCAAATGAGTAAAGTAGTTCTCTGCCGGGGCCTGTAGTTTGTTAGATGAGAAGCTGGTGCCTAATAGTGTACCAAGGACACACACCACAGTCTTGTTGGCAAAGTAGGATGCCATTGTCTTCTGGCTGCCACTGCCAGGTTTGCCGCCATTCAGTGGCCGAGGTGCTGCCGTTATGATACTTGACTGATTTGGCTTGTTTGGCGTGTTTGGCTTGTTTGGCTGGGTGGGTTGGACGGGTTGGACTGGCTGGACTGGCCGAACTGTCTGAACTGGCTGGAGTGGTTGAGCTGGTTGGCGAACTGACTCTTTAGCAGCCAAATAGGAGGTAACTGGTCTCGGAAGAGGTATCGGCGCCCGTGTTGACGGTGTTGGTGCCAGTGGCAGTACAGGCGGTCCTGCATCAATTATCTGGAAGACATTGCCCGTGAACTGCTGCGACTGCTGCGACGCCGTACCCTCTTCTACGGGGTCCTGGTTGGCCATCACGAGAGCCAGAAGATGGCGAAGGCTTTCCGGCATCATGCCTTGAATGGCTGCGCTGACATCTTCTTCGGGCTTGCGCAGTGATCTTTGCATCTGCTCGAGGAGAGATATCTTGTCATGCTGGAACCGCACGACCTGTTGTGCCAGCCACTCATAGTGGCCTCGCATGCTGTCCTCGTGCTTTTCACAAATCCCCTGCATCTGGGCCAGTCCGGTATGCTTTACCGTTGAAGTATGGATGGCAGTGGCCATTGTGGAAGATGCCAGGTCCATGTTCTTGTCCGGGGTGGTGCACATGTTGTTGTTGTCGAGCTGTTTCGGCCAAACGTTGAATGAAAAGTAGATGAAAGAAGTGGCCGAGGAAGGAGATGCTAGCACGGCATTGTACGCGAGATATAAACAAACACTCGGTGTGTACCCTCTGTTGCTAGAATGATAGGGAAGATCTGTTTGTCTTACGTCAATCTCGCAGCCTGTCTGGCTTCCCTTACAGCAAACAAATCGGGGCATCTACGGCGACTGTTGGTTCAAAAACACTTGGAAACTATTCTAAACACCTCGGTGCCAGGCCTACCCAGGCAGTGTCTGGTGAGCCTAGCTTAGTTTACATTTTACACAGGTCAAAGATGTATTGAAATTATATGAAATAAACCTAGCCGTAGTAACGCCGTCGTGTCATATAGAAAATATCTCCCTCTGCAAGTCGTAAATCGTGTATCGTCCACATCATCATCGTCCCTACAGCCCCTCATCCCAGTCTGACCACCGCCGGATTACCTCATCTACGGCCGCTACTGCTGCCCGGGTGGCATCCACCTCAAACCACTCGCGGTGCTCTCGCCCACACCCACACTTCTTTGTATCGGGCTTGACCCGCAGCCCTGCGCCCGCAAGCTCTAGGTGCACCAGCCGCTCTACCTTGTGTGAATGTGGGATCTTACGAGGCTCATCTGTCGTACTGTTCCCTTTGCCTCCTCCTCTCATCGGACTTGCTCCAGGCGACGACCCAGACGGCACATAGGGATAGTACCGGATCAGTGTCAGGTCGTCGCCGCACTGCCGCGTCCACTCGTTGAGGCGGCGGTGTACATTGTTGGCACGGCCAATCTTGAGCAGTAGCGTCTTTTTCGGTTGGGCACTGCCCTTTGTCGACCTGGCCGGCTGCTCTGCAAAGGATGCAACGACATCACTGGGCCGGCGCTGGCCTGAGGGTCGCGGGGGTGACAGCAATGCCCGTGCAGCTTCGGCCGGTGGCCGTGTGCCTGCGGCTGCGGCTGCAGATGCGGGCGTCACCCAGAACATATAGATATAGCCTGCCTCGTCGCCTTGTGAGATGGGCTTCGCCAGCTCGGCCATGAGTGCGGATGACGTGTTGGATGACGTTGATGGCGGGATCAGTGAGAGGTAATGGGCCGTCTGTGAAGAAAAAGAAGCTGCCGATGGACGGCGCGAGTTGTTTGAGCTTGGGCGCCATCCGTGGGAATGAGAGTGGGAACTGGAATGGCGCGATGACGGGCGGCTCTGTGCTGCTGCCGGAACAGTCAGCTTTTCGCTGTCATATGTCTTGCGGCCCGGCGATGAAGTTGCCGGCCGAGCCGGCTGTACAGGCCGGGGCCGTGGCTGCACAGGCATTGGAGATCCTTCTTCTTTCTCCTCGATTGGAATACGAAAACAGCAAAAAAAGGAAGTGGTCTGCTTCGGCTTTGCGGTCGGCTTTGGCCGGGGCTTGGGCCACTCGGCCGGCCCTTGGCTCGTCTTTTTTCGGCCCGAGTTGACACTTAATAGGTTCAGCCGGTCCGCCAGCGTGTCGAGACTCGTCCGCTCTTCCAGTATATAGTTTGAGGGTGTCGACGACACTCGTGGGCCCGGACTAGAGCTTGCCGACATGATAGCGGCCTGGTCCTTGTGCTGCCAGCAGTATAGGCGCTCATCGCGAGGGTCGTCAACACGGAGCCCGTGGTTTTTTATTCTGCCGTTGGCTGCGCTATGCCGAGCGCCCCCTACGCCCAGAGAGAGCTGGCTGACATCATTGGCTGAGATTGGCCTCCGACACGGGCGGCCGCCGGAGGTGATACCGCGGCATGTCGTCGCCGGGTTTTTGGAGTCGGAGCGACCGACGAGGGATTCGGGTGTATTTGCAATAAACGGCATGGTAAGATGGAATGGGAATGGGAAACTGGTAGAATAGGGCACACGGGCGATGGTATAAATGTGAGAAAGCTCTCATATATCAATGTGCCATGACTCGAGCGTGAGTGACTGAGTGAGGTGAGGCGGAGCAGGCAGCAAACGATAAGTGGATTCGCATGTGGAAGGTGCAGGTGTGAATAGCACTGAGCCACCGACTGGCATGCTGTTCCATGTTTTGCGGTTGCGGCCCAAGCGGGTGCAGCAAGGCTGGGCGGTTAGCGGTGGCACACAGAATCAGAGCCTGCGATGTTCAATACCTGATTTATGGTCATGATGAAAATAACTCTTGTTGGCCGCAGTCTTGTTCAAATATCGCGTATGTAATCACAATTGGTGCCGTGACTATCTGCACTGTTTTATTGTCGTGAAGAAGGAGGCCGTGAACAGGGCAACTTACAGTGGACAGGACCTTTGATTGGCCAGGCTCGCCTAGCAGGCCTCTGTGGCTGAGGAAACCCGAGCCACACTGGATATGATTAGTCATTTACAAATAGCGAAAACACGATGCATCTGGAAAAAGACACTGCAGATTGTCGAGCACGATCTCTCTACATACAATCTGAGACACCTGAAGCCTAATGCTAGTTTTTCCATTGCCAATGCACTGTGTTTTTCTGGCTATTTCTACACTTGGTGCCCATAACCTCCGGCGTAAAGTGCCATTTCGGATATTTAATTAAAGTCCAACTCTGCTAAATTTCCAAGATCAAGTGCTATGCCGCGTGTGCAGAATACGGTGTAGAAATAGAATACGAGTATTTCCTTGAGAGCACTTCGGCCGCCTCCGATGGCTTGATGCTTCGGTGCCATGGGAGCCAAGCAGAGTCAAGCATCATGGCGTCTAGTTCTTTCTAGGTAGTGCCGTACCCTCGAACTAGTATACTGCGCACCAAGGACGAACAAGAACTACGGAGTAGAGACCAAGGAACTACATACTATGTGGTACTGTAAAAAACTACCTACTCAAGCAATGAAGGTTCTACCCTCTTCAAGCTTTGCCATCGACCCGTGCGAATCGGACTCCAAGAGCGGCTGTCGTATGTGGTATTCTGCTGTGTTATTTCCTTTTGTGTCGAATATCGAATCTCGCGTCCCAAGCAATATACATATAGTACGAGCCTCCCTTCTAAGCACAGTCTTTGAGACACTGGCCTTGCCGGCATGCAATGCTGGGCTGTGGGGTCGCGACGAGACGAGAGTCGGCTCGCTTAACCCGCCGATGCTACGTTTTATTGACTATTGCAACGTTTTTCAGTTGGATTCAATGTTTACGAGAGAATATTGGTCAAAGAGTGCTGCTGCCGATGTCGTGATCGGGCGGCTGGATGGCGTTGTGGTCTAGAGCTGCATGGGAGAGCTGCAGTACCGCGTGGCGCTAGCATGATGCAGCGGGCGGAACGAGCGAGACCCGTAGTCGCATGGCAGTTGCGTTTACTGAGTGAAAAAGTACTACGTATGGAAAGGTGAGTTTTGCAAAGACACCAAACAGGGAGTAATGATTGTGCAGAACGAGGCAGCTGCGATGTACACAGGCCAGGCAGCCAATGCCAGCCCATCTAATGCAATTCCTCACGCCCAAGACAGACCCACCAGGCGTGCGAACCTCGACAGATAAATTAAAGCACTAAAACTAACAATTACAAATACGGCGAAATACGGCAGCTTTAATGTGAAAACCTGTTATGGCGTAATGCCATCCTTGCAAGACGTTAGCAGCCACGGCGCTGTCTTTGTACAAAGTTGGGGATGTTTTATGTATTTCTGCAATTTGAGGGGCACTTTGGGGGGCACTTGAATTGGCTCCCGAGATTGGGGATTCTGTAGCGTAACAAGAACGCTGGCTGCCAATCAGCTTGGCTGTGGTCTTTGCGGAGAGCACTGTTTGCCCCGTAGTGTTAGATGCCCCACAGAGCACGCCAAGTCACGCTAGGCCACGCTTGCTGCGTGTGTGTGGCTTGCACTCTACAGGGAAGGAGCGTGCTATTCCAGCGAGCACCTGCTCCGCGAGTTATCTTGCAGCCTGTAACATTTCGAACAGTTCTCTGCTTGCGGAGCACAGTGGAGTGCTCCTTCCAATCTCCCATTTGACGTCATTTATGTGGTAAGCAGCGCGCCTTACACGTTTATACCGAAAATAGTGAGCGGTACTTTGGAGTACACGGCACCTGAGTGAATGCAACTTACAGCGCATGTTATCTTTCACTCCTATTGGCATGGCATCCTATCATGAGATACAGGATATGCAGGACTCTGGCAGATAACAGCTGGGCGCGTGCTCACCACTTTTTAGGGAAATAACACCCGGCAAGCGCAAGACATCGCCTCTTGTAACTCACGTACTATGTATAAGACGCTTCTCGTGTCATCTAATCATGACATCTAATTGATGCCGGACATCCCACAAAGCCCGGTGGCATTGCGACCAGGACTGATATCTTGAATCCTGCGTGCGGTTATCTGCTATCTTCTTAGTAAGTAAGAATGCACGCGACAGCCAATATGTTCCCCATACAGCTCAGCTGTCGCTCTTTCCAACTTAAACAACAGAATCTTAAATCGCGTAACTATTGCCTGTTTGTGTCGTACGATGTAGGTCGCTCTTGCCTCGTAATCAAGAAGGAGCGCGTAATCTTCAACATTGCAGGAAGGAGCGCGTCAATAGTTCGTCCATGGAAGGTGCGACTGAGACGTGCTATGCCCAGGCTGTAAAACATAGCCATCACCGTACAAATGGCTTTGGAATAGCCTCAAAAACAACATCAACTCTACCCAGCCGCAACGCCATCTACCCCAGTCCATCAACACATGCCATTCATCATTACACGGCAGTTCCGGCGCTCTGCAGCTCCCTACCGCTTGTACACATATCGCAGCCAGCATGCACTAAACGCGCATGGGCTTGCTGTCGCCATTCAGTCCCGAAATTCTCTATAGACTTGACGACGCTGTTGATGCGAGAAAAGAACGCATCGACTACTGTGTATCTGACTGGCTCTCGACTACCTTGCTACTGGACTGCGATACAACAAAACCAATACCCATTAGGACGACCGACAATCCTTCCATACAACACCGAGAACACCCACCCCCATCTGTCGCCGAGCTTCCCTCACGGCGGGACCGACCCGTCTGCATCTATCTGCATTCCAGTCTTGATTGTCGTCTGTCTGCTCCCATCCATCAGAAGCCTGTCTCAATTGTCTCAGTGCCATCCTCTAACATACACCAGTTAGTTCCCACCGGACTGTGCTGACTGCAGCTGTTCTAGCCGCACATGGAAGTAGCATGGGTGCAGGATACAGTCGCAGTCACATAGCAGACTCCCAGGGCAAGCATTCGGTTATGGGTCCAACTTACACCCAAGTCTACTGTGATCCAAATGTACATCCCATGTCGCCCGTCAACCTACCTCCCACTCTAGCACCAGCCTAGCCCCGGTATTATCTTTGAGCTACTTATCTGTACATGGTACTTGTTCCTCTATCGCCTCTACTACGTACTCTTCGTGGTCCTTTTACGACTTTTCTTTTATTTTTCTCCTCGTCTTTGAGCATTTATTCTCATTCGGGTCTGCTACTTATTCCTCTTTTCTTCTCTTCCTCTCTTCATTTCTCCTCTTTTTCTCTTTTATATCTTACTTCTTATCCTCTATCCCCTGTCCTTCTTTCTTTTTTACACCTCCTCCAACTGCATCTCTACCCTTTTGTCGAGGTGATATTCTCTTTCTCCCTCCCTCCTCATTCTTTAGTTTCTCTCCTTACACCAACGGCTTCAACGCTTCTCTCTCGCCTCGCGACAGCTTCTCTCTTACAATCAACTCCTCCTCCTCGTATTCAGCTGGTTGACCGCAAACATGTCTGACCTCGCGAAGAACGAAAAGATCGCTGACAACTCGGCCGCCGACATCGACACCGAGGCTGGCTCCGGCAAGGCTACCTGGTGGGGTGGTGGTAACTTCAAGATCGGTCCCCGTATTGGCCCCGTCATCACCGGCACCTCTCTCGAGTCCGACAGCGAAGATAGCGGCACCACCATTCTCGAGAAACAGCTTGCCCAGGAAGATGGCTGTGCTATCCAGTACCGCACCTGCAGCTGGCAAAAGACCGCCGGTCTGCTCTTCTCCGAGTACATTTGTCTCGCCATGATGAGCTTTCCCTGGTCCTACAGTGTGCTTGGCCTCGTCCCCGGTATCATCTGTACCGTAGTCGTCGCCGCCTTTGTCCTCTACACTTCGCTTGTCCTTTGGGAGTTCTGTTTGCGCCACCCCGAGGTGCGCGATGTTTGCGATATTGGCCAGATGCTTTTCTGGAACAAGAAGTGGGCATGGTGGGCAACCGCCGTCATGTTCCTTCTGAACAACACTGTACGTTAATTCTCGACTCTTTACATTTATCCCGGCCTTATCAAAAGCTTATTTTACTAACTTTGTCACAATAGTTCATTCAGGTACGCATTTTTACAGTCTGACAGTGTGGCAGCCTTACACAGGCTTGTGGTGTCTTGCGCAGTCTGGGCAGCATCGCCAAGAAGCACAAGAATTGCAATAGCAAAACGCCGACCAAGACTTTCCCAAACGCCACAAAATTCACGGCTCAACCACTAACACTAACAATCATAGGGTCTCCACGTCCTTGTTGGCGCCAAGTATCTTAACACCATGGCCGCTGCCGACGAGGGCATTGCATGCCGCACCGTCAGCTTCAGCATTGTCGTTATGATCATCTGCTGGGTCTCTTCGCTGCCCCGTACCTTTAGCATGCTGTCCAAGCTCGGCACCGCTTCGGCTATCTTCACCTTCATCTCCGTTCTGTTGGCCACCATTTTTGCCGGTATCCAGGCTCACCCTGCCGGCTGGGATCCCCGCTCGTCTTACATTGCAGCTGACGGTACTGCCGCTGTCGGTGGTAAGCCCATTGTTACCGCCTTCCCCGTCGCCGGCACCACTTTTGTTGCCGCCCTGAACGCCTTCATGAACATCAGCTACACGTTTATTGGCCAGATCACCCTTCCCAGCTTCATTGCAGAGATGAAGGATCCCCGCGAGTTCCCCAAGGCCCTGTGGGCTTGCACAATCGCCGAGATCATTCTCTTCAGCATTATTGGTGCTGTTGTCTACGCTTACGTCGGCAACCAGTACATAACTGCTCCCGCCTTCGGCTCGCTTGAGCCCCTGTACAAGAAGGTCTCCTTCTCGTTCATGATTCCCACCCTTATTTTCCTCGGTGTTTTGTACGCCTCTGTCTCGGCCCGTTTCGTCTTCTTCCGTGTCTTCGAGAAGAACCCCCGCCACAAGAACGAGCACACTGTCTTCGGCTGGAGCGTGTGGGCTGGTATTCTGCGTATGTCACCCCTCTAATTTTATCAATCCCAGCATTCAGTCGTATACTAACATGTCAAAAACAGTGGTCACCTGGATCTTTGCTTTCATCATTGCCGAGGTCATTCCTTTCTTCTCTGACCGTAAGTCTTTTTCCTGCCGATCAACTATGTTCATATGGTACACATTTGCTAACTTTGCATTCCAGTCCTTTCCCTCATGTCCTCGCTCTTCGACAGCTTCTTTGGCTTCATCTTCTGGGGTGTTGCTTACTTCCGGATGCGTAAGGTCGATGGTGGCCTGGATCTTATCAAGCAGGGCAACATCGGCGCCATCCTTATGGCTGCTCTGAATGTCTTTATCATTCTCATCGGCCTCTTCTTCCTCACTGCCGGCACGTATGCCAGTGTCCAAAGCATTGTCGACACTTTCAACTCCGGCTCTGTCGGTGGTGTCTTTACTTGCGCCAGCAATGGCCTGTGAGAAACCCTTGGCTCAAAGACCAAAAATGCGAAGGACCGCGGACGTTGTTTTTTGTTCTTCTTTATTTCACTTTGTTTTGTTTATTTTTTTTGCTTTGCTTTCGCTGATTGCACTGGATGAGATACCCCTGTTTTCTGGAAAGAATACAAACCTTGGGTGGTGTGAGAAGATCTAGAGAGAACGACACCCAGCCCTGGAGAGCGAATGCGATTGGAAAGTCCACAAACATGGTATATTCTAGTTGGCTACTGCTTTGTTCTTGCATTTGGAGAGCCTCTTTTCATCGGGTGGTGGGATATTATATAGTTTTCTCATCACAAGCAAAATCGCCCTCTTTTATGGCCTCTCATGATGGCCTTTGACACTCTATTTGGCTATCCTGCAGTTTTATCACTACAGTACATGCGAAGCGAGTTGCTTTGTTTTGTATTTTGTATTTTATTAACAACAGACCAGACTAAGTAGCTTTCTACGCGACAGCTAAGGGAACCCAATCTACAGGTAAGATTATCCTTAGTATTGCATTCAACTAACATAGGGTACAGGGACTACCGGCATGACAGTGGTGTACATACAGCTACCGCTGCTGGCAACGTAGAACCTTGCTAATGTAGCACTCGTTGCAAAACGATGCATCACACATCCCGCACCAGTAAAGGTAGCGGATCGAGGCTGTCGTCGGTTTACCGGGGCTGGCGCATCCGCAAGCAGTGCACTTTCCCGGCCGCGGCAGCCTCTTCCAGTTGCCGAGAATCTGCGGGTGCCCGGGCCGGCCATTTGCACAAGTCTGCGGTTGGGCCCAGCGGCTGTTAGCCAACATTCCCCGCTTGGCTGGTATAGTAGAGGCATTTGAGCTCTTATCTGGGGCATCTGCATCAGTCTTGGCAATAGGTGCAACAGCGACTCGATACGGAGTGCTATTTTGCCGATCGACTGCAGAACTGGCAGTTGCAGCCTGCGGCTTTTTCTGCACTGGCGGAGCTATTCTTTGTGGCGGCGGTGCCCGGGCAAGTCTTGGAGGAGAGACTTTTACAGTAGCACTTGTGGTCGTTGATGCCGGTCTTCTCAGCGGCCCGGTGGGATGAGGCTGCTTCCCAGTAGCAACGGCAGGCCGCTGGATCGGTCTTGCTTTGGAAGCAGCCGATGCCGTCATGGCAGTCGCTGTAGACCTAGTCACTCTAGTCGGGCGCGCAGTTGTGGAAATGGCAGTCTTGTCGGCGAGTCTGGTAGAGGCTTCTGGCGCTGCTGGCGTCTTTGTGTGAGCCGCATACCCGGGCCGCGTGGCAGCCGTAGCCGCTTTGGCGGCGCTGAGACTGGCAGGTCTCGTTGGGGCGGCTTTCAGATGCGCTGGCCTCACGGCCGCAGGACGGCAAGTCGCACGATTGGCAGCACTGCCGGCATCACCCGAGGCCACTGCGCTCACCTTGGGTATCGTCTTTCTGTGCAAGGTTGCATTGGTGGGCTCGGCTTCGCTTGCGCTGGTAGGCCGAGTGGGAGTCACAGCTGTGCCGGGTGCTGTCAGCTTGTAGGGGTTAACGTCGGCACGAGGCTCTTCTCTCGGTACAGCCGCACCGGCAGCTACAGGCGAATTGTTGACAGTCTGGGAAGCACCCTCCCCAGAGCTAGCTTGAACTGCTTGGATCAGCGTGAACTCGCTCTGTCCAGAGTCACTGTTGCTGTCAGTGCCACCCTTTTGCTGCAATGCTCTCTCTCTTTCCTTCTCGCTCTCCTTCTCTCTCTCTCTCTCCTTATCACTGTTCTCATGCTCTTTCTTTTCTTGTTCTGTTCTCTCCCGTTCTCTCTCATCCGGTAAGATTCCTTCATCTCTGTCCTTCTTGCGCTGTTTGTATCCGCGGCATCTGTGCGTTTTCCTAGATAGAGCCATGGCTGCCTTTTTTTCGGCGGCATGGCCAGCTAGAGGATCTGCTGCCAATGCTGCTTCAAATGCCTCCACGACAGCCTGCTGGATTTCGGCCAAGTATCCCGTATTTTTCTTCGCTGCATCGTCCCAGTCCAGCCGCCGGCGTTCATTGCGGTACGTCAACCACAGTGTCTTGGAGTACCAGCAGGTGGTATGGAAGTAAAAGGCGTCGTAGGCAGCTCGGTCACCCGTGCTTGCCAGGCACATATAGGCATCACAGATCTGGCTGTCAGTGCCAAATATCAATAATTGAGGAGCGATATAAAAGAAGTCCAGAAAGCTTCCCACCATATCTTTATACTTGCTAAAAGTATCGGCATCGTTGGTGAGGACCATAAAGGCCTCCTTTATGGTGTCCGGCCTGGCATGGTAGTCCACGCTTAGAGCTATGTAGTAGTCGGGGAGCAGGTCCTCTTCGTTGATGGTGTCGTTTGCCATTGCGAGGGCTAGCTTGATTTGGAGGATGGGATACAAGGCATAGAAATTCTGCTCGGGATCGGTTGAGGTTCAATGGCCCAGCATCGTCCCTATATATGCTCAACTGTGTAAGTCGCCATGTGCTGTGCGTTTGCACAAGGGCACATTATTATGACAGCTCACCAGTCAGATTAAAAAGACCAAAAGTATACAGATTCGCAGGCTTTCAGAGCCCCAAAGTGGTCAACGCTCCAAGACATGAAACGAAGAGTGGCAGTGGCCAAAGGCGGCAGTGTTCAAAAGGCGGGATGTCGATGCGCCATGTCGGTGTAGGCGGGCATGGTGATGTCACGGTTCGTAACGCTTTACGGTCAGAATCGCAGACCGTGCTGAACAAGCAAAGTATCGTGTGAAACATATTGCAGAGCAAAAGATAAAATAAAAACGATCAATTAGGTAACTAGAATCAGTAAAGATCAAAAAATCAAAGGAACAAAAGAAACAATAAAAATGGTAATAGTAGTGGTAGTAGTAAAAAAAAAAAGAAAACCTCCATCTAGGCACTTCTTGGTACATTTCTGGAACATGCCTAGGTAATTTCATCTATAAAAATCGGAAAGATAATGGAAGGGAATAAAAAGCAGTCCCTTTTTGTGCAAAGGTTGAAATAAAAGGGCAAGACACAATATAAATAGAAAACAAATCCCACAACCCCAACGACATCACAATATATTTGCGACTGTCGCTACATTAACAGGACACCATTTTCTTACAACAGCATCATACCGGCACCAGTGGCCATGGCCACGACGACGTAGAGGCCAATGGACAGGTCACCGAAAGACAGCATGCTGCGGGACTGGCCGGGCAGGGCAGCGCTGCTGGAGGTGGAGCTGGACTTGGTGCTGGTGGCAGTCGAGGCGGCAGTGGCAGTGGCGGCGTAGCTGTTGGAAGAGCTGGCGGCGGCCAGCAGGGCAGAGCAGGACGAGGCGGTAGCAGAGGCGGTGCTGACGACAGCCTGGCCCTCCCAGTCGCAGGCAGTGGAGGCAGAGTCCTGGTTCTTGTAGTAGGCGTTCAGGACGTAAGCCAGCTGCTGCTCGGAAGTGCACATGACATAGGCACCGTAGACACCGGTGCTGGTGTCAGCAGTGATACCAGCGCAGGCATCAGAGTCGAGGCCGCAGATGCTGCCGAACAGGTCGCCGTAGGAGCTGGAGTTCAGGCCGCTGGCGGGAACGCAAGACAGCGAAGCAACCATGCAGTCACAAGTGGCGTTGTTGGGGGTGGGGGGCAGAATGTCGGCAGCCTTCCACGAAGTACCAACGGTAGGGCAGGCGGCGGCCGAGTTGGTAGGGGTGTAGGCACTCATGGCAGTGGAGCTAGGTGCGACCTTGGCAATGACGGTGGACAGGCGGCTGTAGTCAGACATGGTCTTGGCAGAGCCGCTGGAGATGGTAACCAGACCGTAGTCGTTGGCCTCCTCAAAGTACATGTAGACGATACCGCCAGCAATAACATCAGTCATCTCGCTGGAGTAGAGAGCGGTGGTCTCCTGCCAGATACGGCCAGCAGCGCCGCTGGGGGTGTTGCAGCCGTACTCGGCAAAGATGACGGGGATGGAGTAGTTCTGGAAGAAGTCGACGACATCGGAGTAGCCGGAGCCGGTGAAGGTGTTGCTGCCGCACCACTCGTAGATGTTGTAGCCCCAGAAATCAATGGCGTTGTCCTGGTCACCGCAGTTGAAGTAGTGGGCCATGTTGTCGCGAATGTCGCTGTCGTCGTTGGCGGCGTAGCCGACACCCATCCAGCGGGACTGGGTCTCGTTGATGTAGAGCTTGACGTCACGAACGGCGGCCTTGACGTAGGCGGAAGCATCGGTGTTGGAGACGTTGTTAGTGACTTCGTTGCCAGCAAAGAAGCCAATGACGTTGTCGTACTGGCCGAGCTCATCGACGACGGCCTTGTAGCGGGTGTAGAGAGCGGTGTCCCAGGTAGGGTCGTCACGGTTGATGGACAGGCTGGGCTCACTCAGATCGGAGATGATGTAGATGCCGGCGGCCTGGAGAAGGGCCATGCACTCGGAGTGGTCGGCGGTAGGGTCAATGGCGTAAGTGCGGATGACGTTGGTGTCCAGAGCAGCCAGGAGAGGAACATCGCGCTTGCAAGTGGTGACGTTGCTGAGGGGGTCGATGTAGGAGTCGCTGCTGGTGGTGCCAGAGGTGCCAACCTCCTGCTGGTAGGCAACACCCTTGACGAAGAACTGGGTGCCGTTCTCGTAGTAGAACTTCTGGCCCTGTGTGTGTTAGTAGTGTGGTAGACATGTGATGAGTAGTCTAGATGTCCAAATGTCTGCGACATATAATTAATATCCATGATCCCTATATAACTGACCTTCATGATGATGGGCTCGACAGTGGTGGCGGCATAAGCGCCGCCCACCAGAAGGGAGGCGAAGAGAGCGGACTTGTAGCCCATTGTGACGGTTGTGAAGAGAAAGGTTGATGATGTGAAACTGGTTGAAGGCGAGGACGAAAGAAAGGTGGTAGAAAGCTGTATGGTGTTGTTTTGTTTAGAGAGAGGCAGTCGCAAAGATTGTCGACAAAGTAAATAAAGAATGGAACAAAACCCAAGAGTCTGATTAACGAGAGGAAGAATAGAGAATAAAATAAACAAGGAAATAAAACTAAAAGAAGCACACAACAAAGAACAAGTCGGGCTCGGGATGGTTGAAGTTGCGAAATATTGAAGATGTAAGGAATGCAAAAGAAGGAAAGAAGGAAGGAGAGAGGAGAGAGGGAAAAAAGAGCAGAGCAAAGAGGGAATCCGGAGGTTATTCAGGCGCGCTGAAGTGGCCCAACTATGTATGTAGACTGGTGGAGGGCGTGTAGGAGGAGTGGGGATCGATATGTACTATGGTAGAGGAGGCTAAAGAGAGACAGGGGTGGGATATGAGAAGTCAGAGGGGGGAGCCGTTGAAGGGGGGTTTGGAGAGCAAAGGCAGGAGACAGACAGGAGACAGGCAGGAGACACAGGGGCAGGTGGGGAGGGTGTGTATGTATAGAGTAGTATTTGTAGGGATTAGTAACTATAAAATAAGTGTCTTTGCGTAAATACACTACATCCTTGGCTGGGAAAGACCTCTGACGCGGGATTGGGCGCTGGAAGAAAACCAGGTCGAGGAAGGAGACTACAACATTTGGCAACTAAAGGGCAAGCACGGATTACCAGGGGAGATTTGATGCGAGGCGCAGCAGGTGATGTGGGCCAAGAGCTGTGTCGATACTGTGCAGCTGGGGGAAGCAGGCACAAAACAGCACAAAATATGCGACATGTTGCCAGACGACAGTGCTAGCGTAATAGATACTGTGTAAATCTCAGAGTAGTGGATCCATCTCGACAGGGAAAATAAACAAATAATGGCAAATAAAAAGAATATGAAAAATGGGGAAGATTTGACAATAAAAGCAGGAGCGATGGGAGGAGTGGGTGAGAGAGGAAGGGACTCGAAGCATCAAAGAAAGACGAGAGAAGGAAAGAGCGATGGGTTATGACGATGCGGTGTGATTTGCGAAACGGAAGGTGTGCCGGTGATGCCAGGGTCGCGGTCGGTCTTTCCTTGATTTTTCGTACCCCGTACGCAGTACGCACGGAGGGATGCACTTGTTACTCTTCCTCTTTTGAAATGCTGGGCTACGTCGCAGAGTCGGTCGCACCTTCCTTGTGTACATAGTACTACGGCAGAGTAATACTATGTTATGCCCGTTTCGTCCAGCATTCTAGCGGAGGTGTCGGGAGCAGACAGAAAGGGGCAGGTCCACAGAGGCGAGTCTCTGCAGGCTGCAGAGTACTACTGTATGTATGAGTTTCCGTATTGACCGACAGGACGCAGCACGTGAGAAGCTCAGGCAAGATAGGCAAGAGGGCACCTTATTGAATGAGTTGAATGAGTGTCGCATGAGTATCGATCGAGCATATTCATTGTGAGCGGCGAGCGGATTACGCACTTTTTCCATTTGGAGAGATTAGGAGTGGATGGCACAAAATGTAGAATCGGACGTACACTCAGTTAGCGTCAGCTTGTATACAGTCTATTTTTATGCATCTCTTTGTCTGAAGCCTACACAGTAAGCATAATAAGCATGATAAGTGCTGATGTATGTCCGTACTGTAGAGAAAGTACATGCCATGTATATATGTACATTGTACTCCATTATGAGCATACGCAAGTCGGGCGGATTGGCGCCCAGCAATGCCCAGTGCCAAGGAAAGCGAAGAAGGGGGACGCGCAAACAAGCACGACAAGAGATCCGGGAGAGGCGAGGACAAGAGGACAAGAGGACAAGACAACGACAAGAAAGACAAGAGATGCTCGACAAGACAAGACGGACAAGCATTCGGAATGATGAATGACGGACGTAAGCCATGTGGAATGCTGGGCAGCGTGGCAGAGAGATGCCAGTTGTAGCTGGGGGCGACGCCGGCGGCAATGCGACAATGCGAATGCGAAGATGGGCCGATTGAAGACGGATTCGAGCAATCTACAGAACAAAAGACTGAATACGTCAAGATCTCTTTCGGTCTGAGCAAGGCCAAGGCACAACGATGATCAGCGAGAAGATCAGTGGTAAAACTCAGCATGGCAGGACAGTACAGGTACAAAATACAAGGGCAATACAAAAAGACGCAAATCGAAAGAACCGAGCAAAAAATAATAATAATAAAAGAAAAGAAAAAATAAAAACAGTAAAATGACCTGCGAGCTTACGACACATTTTCGCCGCCGACTATATTCTATTAGATTACAGTGTCGTTAGTTGGCGCTATAATTAGCGTCAGTCAAGTGCATGAGCACGCGCATAAACACATACATGACTCGTAACGTGCTATTCACACTATATCCTAATTTACTGCCAAGCCGGAAATATAGAGCTCCATACCCTCTCCCCATCCCCTACCATCTAGAAATAATACATGTGGGCTGCCGTAATAAAACATGCTCCGTCTGCATGCTGGGATGCTCATCTCATTTGTTCTATTGTTCGATATCTCAACTGCATCCCTATTCTCAAGATGAACGAACGCGCGTTCGTCAAGCCAAGATCAAGATTCGTCCTCGGGCTTGGAAGCATCTTCCTGATATCTTCTACAGAATACACTGTACATACGTTGTTTCTACCGAGTAGGAATAGAAGATCAGACGAGAGGCCAGCTCAATATGCCTCGCCGCACTAATAGATAAGATAGTCTTCAGCCCGGCAGCCTCTCCGATTAATTGCGTTTCGGAAGTCTGTTTGATTAATGTATTGAGTCATCTTACTCATTCGCTTGAATATTGAAAGGGTTCAAAGGATAATCGGGCTCACGGTGGGTTGTCGGTTGGCGATAATTGTCGGTTGGCGATAACAGAGTACCGCCATCTGCCAGATCAATCAATGCATCTGCCGACATGTTGTGACCCGGCATCACTGATCACTGCATCACCAACAATCAGTTCCATTTTGTAGACTGACAGGGTACTTGTTTAGGATGTGCACAGCTCCGTGTCTGGTATTACTTGGCAGTTTCGCCCTATTTGCGGCTTGCAGATGGCTAGTTTTTGTCTGTTTCTGTTTCTGTTTTTTTTTGTTTTTTTTTCTTGTTTCTTTTCCTGTTTCTTTTCCTGTTTCTTTTCCTGTTTCTGTTTCTCATCTGTCTCTTTCTGTCTTTCGCCTTCAACGCTTGACAGCATTGTTCTCAAATCTCCCTGCCTCGTGGCTCAAGCCTCTCAAGTCTCTCCTCGGGTATCCCTTTCTCGCATTTCACGCTCTAACTCTCCCTCTCTCTAGATCGTCTGATTCTTGCCCTATCCCTCTCATCACTTGCTCTCGTTCCACCATCTTTTCCAGCTTCTCTAGCTGCTCTAGCGTCATCCAAGCGCTGGCCTGCCGGTACCGAATTCATGTTTAGCTCTCTTTCGTGCTCGTATTCAATCGTCCGCGGCTGGCTGTGGCTATGTCGGTGGTTGTAATGGCGACCATCTTCATGCAAGCCTACATTCCCATGACTATTCTTGGTTGTACTCTCGTGTGCATTCCCGTGTGAGTGCTCGTGTGAGTGTGAGTGCTCGTGTGAGAGTGAGTGTGAGTGCTCGTGTTGCCTTGCATATCTATGATGGCCGCGCGACTTGCTCTGGAAACCAGTCAGCTCTGCATTCAGTTGCTTACTCTGCGTATTTACTTTCTTCTTCTCCTACATTGTCTCAGCCTGTACCTCTGCAATCTCTCGTCGCTCCTCAACTCACCGCTGTAAAGATGCCGCCGATTCCGATCAGCACCGCATCCCAGAGGTCGTAGATCTCGCTCCAGATTGTCTGCACAACAGCGGCCATTGCAACGACTCGACTTGCTGGGCGTAGTCTTCCTTGATTTGCGCGACACTGGTCTGTTCTTTCTATCCCTTTCAGCGACCCCCGCTGTCTTCTCTCGTGTTTGACTTGATTGGTTGCTTTGATGATTATCTCATTTGGTGCTTTGCTTGCTCACTCCCAGCTGGCGTGCCAACTTAGCCGGTCTGTCTGTCCGTAGGTAGTTCTAGTATCGGTGTTCTGGTATTGGTATTCAGGTATGTATTCTGGCATTCTAGCAAGACTCTTGTCGTGTTCTTCTCCAGTTGAATGGGCAAGAGCGCATCCAAACACAACTTCAGGTAGCCCAAGTGGCACAGATATATCATATCCTCCCCTCCATCACGCCAGCCTTGCCTTCATCTCGGCCTCACTCACCCCGCGATTTCTCTTGGCGTCCCTTTATTTTCTTCTTCTGTGCTTCTCTTGCTCGTGCAGTGATACCCGTGATGGACGGGCTTGGCATTTTAGCCACTCTAGGCAACATGCAGCCTGCTGACCCTCCTCCAGCAGGCATGTTCAGGGGTCCTGTACAACATGTTAAATTCACATCCTCATTCAGAACAGTGGCTCGTACTGCTGTACTCTATCAAATGTCCCATGGCTTGCTTCCGAAATCATGTGAGTATGGTCACTTGATGCAACGGTTTTGTATGGCTTATCGAGTTCGGATTCACTCTGCAGATCAGTAAGATCTTGCCCACCCTCCGTGCCGTCTGTCTTATTCTCAATATTCTCATGCGAAGCACAAACGCGTTTGATGTTTACAGTCCGTATCTAATTTATCGTATAATTTCTATTTCGTTGCATAATCACATAAGTTACCCCAAGACCAAAAAAATATGCATCAAAAACAACCAAACCGCTGTCTTTTTACCAAACTTATCATTGGTTTATTTTGGGTTACCTGTCAATATCAATAAATAAAACATGAAAATTGTTTTGAGGACTTGAATTAATGAAAACAAAAAAATATATATATTTAAGGAGCGTGTAGAAGATAAAGTAAAGAAATGAAGCAGTCGAGACAAATTAAATAAAAGATAATATAAAAGAGTCAGATGTAGGCGACGCCAACAGAGCACACAAGACAAGAGGCAGAGCAAAGAAACGAGACAAGCAATAAAAGAAAACAAAAAAACCGACAGACGATCCAACGGTCACTCCCTTGCAAATCCCCCATCCCCTTCTTGTTACCTATGGGGACCATCTCCACCTACCACCAATTTCCCTTTTATTGCTTGATATTAACGTAGTAGCCGTCTCCGCACTACCTTGCTCTTGCCGTATCACTGCAAAGGCGCATTTATCGCTGCACACAAGGCATACGTTGCACTGGCTCGTGTTGAGCGTTGGCCTGGCCAGATTAGACCTGGCGACGTGCCTTCCAGCCCCAGAACTTGTTGCTGCGAGTGGGCTCCTTAGGCTCCGGCTTGGGCTCAGGCTGCTTGAACTCAGACTCTTTCTCAACATGCTTCACCTCGATGCGGTTCGAGCCACGACCGTAGTCCCAGCCGCCACGGACAACGGGAGTCGTCGACGTAGCCAGGGTGGTCTTGCTCGGCGGGCTGTCGTAGTTGTAGCCGCCGGGCCAGTAGGCAGAGCTGCTGACAGGGGCCGACGACGAGGCAGCGGCAGAGCTGGAGGAAGCGGCGGTAGAGCTTACAGCATCGGCGCTCTCAGTCGAGCTGTAGCCATGGAAGCTGTACGAGTCGGACTCCGAGGCAGAAGCAGAGGACGTGGCCCAGGCAGACGACTCAGAGGCAGAGGCAGCGGAAGAGGCAGAGGCAGAGGCGGAGGCGAAAGTAGAAGACGACTCGCACTCGCTGGAGGACGAGGCAGAGGCAGAGACAGCGCTGCTAGACTCGACCGGGCTGGCAAAACTTGTAGAAGCGGCAGAGCTGTGGGCCTCGCTGCTGTACATGTAAGACGAAGCAGATGAGGCAGACGACCACTCGGAGCTGATGGTGCTAGTAGTGGTGCCACCGTTGTCAGAAGAGCTCACAGACATGGACGAGACAGGAGCAGAAGAGATGATCGACGACGAGAGAGCGGCAGAGGAAGCGCTGCTGTACACATAGCTGCTGTAGGGCACACTGCTGCTGGATAAGATGGCGCTGGAGCTAGTCGACTCTACAGGGGAACCGCTGGAGGTGGATGAACCGACCGACGACCCGGGAGTGGACGAGGGGGCAGCCGGCGATGCGCTGCTGTAAACAAAGCTGCTGTAGATGTCACTGCTGTGAGCAGAGCTGGACACAGACTCGGACGAGACAGGGGCGGACGAAGCGACAGCAGACGACTCAGACGAGGCCGTCACGGGCGAGGTAGAGAACGTGGAAACAACCGAGCTGCTAATGGGAGCGCTGGCAGAGCTGGACTCGGCGGCAGAAGAGGCCGAGGTCGACGAAGCGGCGGAAGCAGCAGATTCAGAGCTGAAGCTGGCGGACTCGGAGCATGACGACGAAGAGCCAGAGAAACCAGACTCAGAAGCCGGTGCGGATGAGAACGACGAGACTGGGGTAGTTGGCAGAGAGGTCACTGGTGCCGACGAGGGAATCGAGAAAGAAGCAGAGGCCGAGCTTTGAGACCCAGTCACAGTGACGGTGCTCGACGACTCGACAGTAACGTGGGTAGTTGTGTCAGACGAGGCTGCGGGGGTGCTGCTGTGGACGGCCGACGACGACACGACAGCCGAGCTAGCGCTGCTCGAGCCGGTCACAGGGGAGCTGGAAGTGACACCAGAGCTCTCGGAAGCAATCGAGCTATAGACGGCTGAGGAGTAAGGGATGCTGGCCGACTCGGAGGAGACGGGAGAGGTCGAGGAAACACCCGCAGAGCTCGAGACGGGAGAGCTGTAGATGTAGGACGAGTAGGCAGAGCTGGAAGAGGCGCTGGAACTAGAGACTACCGACGAGTAAACAGACGAAGGGACAGTGGTGCTGTTTAGGCCGACGGAGCTGGAGCTGGCACTGGAGATAGCACCGGTAGAAGATGTGACGCCAGTAGACCAGATGGGAGACGAAATAGGGACCGAGGGCGAGACCGAGATAGAGATGGGCACAGAGAACGAAGCAGACGAGTGGAAGCCAGTCGAGGCCGAGGAAGAGGCCGAGGCCGAACCAGAGGAAACGGCGCTGCTGTAGACGTACGACGAGTAGGGGGTCGAAGCAGAGCTGAGGCTGTCGAGGCTGCTGCTGGGGGCAGTGACCGCACCAGTAGACGATGTGCTGGTAGACGAGCCTGTGAAGGAGCCTGAGCTAGCAGAGCCAGTGCCAGAGCCGGTGCTGTGGGTCTTGTGGCTACGGGTGTGGATAGTGTGAGTTTTGTGGTGGTGGGTGGTGGTGTGGTGTGGGTAGCCAGGGGTCGAGTACGAGGACTCGACAGCAGAGCTGGACGAGCTGTTGCCGACGCTGGAGACAGGGCTGGAGACGGGACTAGAGACAGGGCTGGAGCTGGACCACACGGCAGAAGACGACAGGACTGGGACAGAGGATAAGGCAGAGGTGGACGAGAAGACGCCGGTCGAGAAGCTCGAGGGGGCAGTGGGGAGGGTCGTGGGGAAGCTGGACAGCGGCTTCGACGAGGACTTGGAAGACGACACGGAGTAGCCAGGGGTCGAGTAGATGCTGCTTCCGGTGGTAGGGCCAGTGCTGCTGCCGGAGCTGGGAACACTGCTGGGGCCGATGCTGGAGCTGGAGCCAACAGCGTTAGTGGACCAGGTGGACGAGGACAGCGTGACAGACGGCACGCCCGAAGAAGAGCCGCTGCTGGGACCGGAGGGCGAGCTGCTGACGGGGTACTTCTCCGAGGTGCAGGGAGTGCAGGTGACCTCGCAGGAGCCCGGGGCAGTGACAGTCTCGGTCACAGTCGACACCGAGGTCACGTAGCTGCTGGTGGCAGAGCACTGGCCAGGGAGCGTGATGGTCTTGGTGACGGTCGGGAGGCCATAGGCACGCTTAGCATTGTCAGCATTGGCGTGGGCGTTGGCATTGGCGTTGGGACGGGCTGCGACCAGAGAGCCGCTAGGGGTGTTAGTCGGGTTTCCTAATTAGGCAGTTTACATATAGTGTGAATAGCAGCGCAGGGGAAATCGGAATCAACTCATACCTAAGGCCAAGGAGAGCCAGCTTTTTGATCATGACGGGCAAAGCTTGTATTGGTTGCTTGGGTAGAACGAATGTAGTTTGTCTTGTAGACGATGTAATACTCAAAGAGATAAATGAAAGTAGTGTTGTTATGGTGCTGTGATGTTGTGGATTGATGCCGGGGGGGGGGGGTTAACGAATGTCGATCAGTCTTTGAGATCTTCTTGAGCAAAGAGGACAAAGTTCTAGGAGAGAATAAAGACGGTGAGATTGTTGGTGCTGGGGATTGGGAAACGAAGGGGGGCAAAAAGAGAGTTGTCGCTGCGGAGACCTTCTCGTTGAAGTCTTGTGTTTCTTGCTGAACTTTCAAGAGATGATCAAAGAGACCGGCACGGACATCTTATATATTCATCGGGCGGCCGCGAAAACCAAGAATCAAGAGCTTGCATAAGGACATGGAGAGACATGGCCTGTTCTTGCTCCAGTACATTCTCTGTGTTCGGGTGTCTCGATCACGCACTCGGATCACCTTGCCATGGTCCTTGACCCCGGTCTGTCTTGACTTCTCTTTACATCTACGCCTCTGTCCTTTTCATTCACACCATTGATCAGACTTGCATCGCAGAAAATAACTCTCTCTCTCTCTTGTTCTTCCAGTATCAATTATGTGCGTATTTGCCTCTCTGCCGGTCCTCCACCACTTCAGCTTCTCACCACCCTGGTCCTTCACCTCCTTGTCGCGGCTCTTCGTTTGCTAACAACATGCATATTCCGTCTTTTGTTTGGTCCGATATACGTCCGGGCTGCATGGGCTGCATCCCTCGACTCTTGTCAGTCTCTTGTCTATCTCCTGTCTCTATTTCCTGTCCTCCTTCCGTGTTCGTATGTCACACTGCGCCTCGTCTTGCTTTCTATATCCATCGACCTCTTGTGTAATCACAAGGGGCCGGCCCTTTGTAGCAAACTCTGTGCTTTTAGTTATATTTTATCTGTTTACTCTATTTCTCTGTTTCTCTGTTGTGGGTTGTGGTTGTCTTTATCTCACGCGTGCAACACGTTTGTTGAAGGTGTCATGTCACACTTGCCTCTGCTGCCGTTTGGAACCCTCTGTCTATTTATGAGAAATTACATGTACATGAATCAATCCTGCCAATTCTATAGCCGACCGCCACTTGCGAGGTGGCTTGCCCCTCCCATGCTACCCTGGGAAATACTGCCGCATATTGATTGTGTCTTTGCCGGTTCTATTTCAGGCGGTCATGAAAACAAATAAGATTATAGTTGTGGAATGGAGCACCTCCGTAAGTAGTCACCCGTCGGCTGCCATGGGTTTCCTCATCTAACTCGTACGCGAAGTCGGCGTATCTCGTATATGTTTGCGTTAAAGTGTTTGCTGGCTTGGCCGGGTGCTTATCTTGTTTTGTGCATGTGGGTGACCCGAGAAATGCTTCTACCCGATGTAAGAAACGTGGTCTTCAGGTAGACTTTCCATACATGCTACACGACGAGAGCAGTGATTAAGTTAGAATGACTTAAATCATTTAAATCATTTGGTTTATTTTAATGTTGTTTCGCTTCATTGGCCTAGAACTGTCTATCACAAGGAGTGCCCTTGCGATGACGGACATTACAGGAGCAGGTGTCTTTGGTAATATATGACCATTAAAGATCGAGTAGATATTTGCGGTGTAAATGGAAAGCAGGAGAAGATGATATATAAGCAATAAAATAGAACCAGAACATTAATTATCAACTATTCAAGACTGAAACAAAAAAAATTACAATCTAAACTCAGGGTGCATCTGTTTGTGTTGCACGCGCACCCCTTCGCGTATCACAGATAACGAGGGAGAAAAGGAAAAGTCAGAAAGAGAAGCCTGGCAGACAACAGACGGAACAAAAGCTTATCCAAACAGACCGATCTTTCCTCTTTCTTGTTTCCATGTTTTCTTTTTTTGTTTTGTTTCGGGTAGCTGATACAGACCTCAGTCTTCCAGAATCCTGCCTGGTCCAAGTCCCGCCAGCAGAAAGTCACATAGAGTCCACGAATAGTTGTTGGCGACGCAGTTGTCTTGCATCAGTGGCCAATTCCAATATACAGATACGCAGACTGTACTAAAATGTCGAAATTCCAGGCCAGTGGAAACAAAACAGGAACAAATACTCTCTCTTTCGACCTCCCCGAGAGCTGAGCTGAACTAAGAGCAACCATACATTGATACCGTAGTAGCCGAGCACCAATGCCGTGCTTTGTTTTCCTGTCACCTGTCACCGTCTCCGTCAGAACCAGCTGGGACTCGCTGAAACCCGAACTGTAGAGGAGTGGGATTGTATCGTGTATGTTTTTGTTTATTGGATCGTATAAAGATATGCAATTCGCAAGCTGAATAAAATGATCCAGGGGTAACTCCCTCTATGCATTTTGTGATAGGGTGGCCTATACGGAGGACAGCTGCATCTGACAGCTGCACAAGATGAAGCACTCAGTTGCATTCTTATTCCCTCGTATGCAGTGCAAGCTGAGGATGATGTAGCTAACGAGTTCGATAGGTGGAGTAATTGGCATAAAGGTGACGGCATCGGCGACCAAAAGGACAGACCATGCCATCTCGATGCATCTATGATGAGTAGCTAGAGAGCAGGAAATCTTGGTATAATGGCCACGGCCACTAGGCAGGACATCGCACATCATTTCCAACAATCACTATCCTTCCATCGTCGCACAGATCACGACATCTGGTTAAGGATGGTTTGGCTGATCTATCTAACCGATCTAGACCAAAAACAAACTAGGTTTTGCTCGATATGTTTGCCCGTGCTACCGGTCTCATCCCTACTTGCAAAGAGTGTCTAGGTGAGAGAGTTCGTATTCGTTGGTCATCCCGACACTATAGTGACCAGCTACTCTGATGAACAGCACAAGCCATGTGCTGATGCTGGGTCGGGCCACGAGAGGCAAACGCGAGCTAATCCTTGCTAGGCCGACCTATACCACTCGTACTCATATAAGATAATTGTAGGACAAGAACGCCAACCGACTGGCTTGAATATACCGTTATGGGCGTGTGTGTGTTATTTGTTATTGTGGGTGTCTTCTCGTCGCTTCTACGTCGTCTGGCATGCGCTACTTCTTGTTCATGTACCCGCGCCCTCTGCCCTGTGCATATTTGGGCCTGCAATATAACTCAGCTTGATGCCATGCAGTGTACCTGACAAGATGCTGTGCCAGGGGGAAGCCAAGGCAGTCGAGGTGGCATAACTGCAGCTGTCATAGCACAGGTTACTGTTTCTGGACTTCTCTCTTCTCTCTACAAGCACTGTCACCGACCAGCGGGACGGCCTTGCAAACAGGCTCCCGGGAGACCTTCTGTACCGGGCTAGCCAGTCGGGCACTTTGTAACCGATCCCGTATGCACGGATGTCTTGTGTTAATTACTGAGGGCTACCCGTTTTCTCGTTCTTCAGCTCACACCCGACACTTGCGTCATCTTTACCGTTTACCGCTTCTTTACACTTATAATATTGACATTGGTTTGGTGGAGAACACACATAGATTGACGAATTCTGCCCGAGACCTCTTCATTACTGAAAACCAGACACACCAACACCAAAGTAACCAGCTATAGAAATAGCAGGTAGTTGGTCCTATGAATCAGTCGGAGAATAAAACCAAGGCACAGGCCAATGATTTCTATATGAGTATGCTGTCCTTGATTCATCGACGGGCCTCGAAGGCTAATTAAGCATCAAAGCAATCTGGAGTAAAAGACCGTGGGTTCACAGCCAAGAAACCAAGATGACATATTGGCACCGAGCCATCGTATTTATATCTCGTACGAAACATTGACTCTATTTGTGTCACTACATAATAGGGGCTGAGGGCCCGGCAGGGTGTGCTCTATTGGTCCTGTGTAATTCGTTGTAGATCATCCTTCATCATCATCATCATCTGCCATGGCCTCTACAAACTGGAGGTCCGTTGGCGTAGTCAGACAGCCTCACTAATCATCTTGGCTGCGTCTGCCGGGCCACGCAGGTACCGCTCCTCGGCCGTCTTCCAGTTGATGATCTTCCAGATATTGTCCACGTACGCAGCCTTTCCGTTGAGGTACTGAAGGTAGTATGCGTGCTCCCACATATCGACACCAATAATAGGCACCTCTCCATTGACGGGGGGATCTTGGTCCTTGGTGGTGATGATGCGCAGGCCAGTCGAGGCCTCAAGTACCAGCCAGCCCCATCCGCTGCCCTTGATGCCTAGCAGGGCAGTCGAGAAAGCCTTTTGGAATCCCTCGACACTGCCCCAGGTCTTTTCAATGTCTTCGACTAGCTTGGGGGCAGCTGCGCCTGTAGGCTCAGACTCGGGCTGGCCAGCAGGAGCCAGATTACGCCAGAACAGCGAGTGGTTGATGTGGCCTCCACCATTAAATTTGATGGCCTCCTGGAGGGACACTTGCGTGGCGACATCTCCACCGACAACAGCCGAGGTCAGCGACTGGAGTGCCTTGTTGAGGTTGTCGACATAGGCTTGATGGTGGCGCTTATGGTGCAGCTCCATGATCTGGGCCGAGATGCTGGGCTCGAGGGCCTGAAGAAAGACGTCAGTTGGTGGCAATGACGATAGTTGTCTTAACCAAGTTCAACTTACATCATAAGCATACGGCAGAGCTGGCAGAGTGTAGATTTTGGCAGACATGATGACGATGATCAAAGACAAGGTGCTGTCGGTATAAGGCGGTTGAGGTTGACCGTTGGAGCGGGACGAAAACAAGGTGTGAGATGATGGGCTCGGACGATTTACTCGGATGAGAGAGACTTAAGACAGACAAGATGCAGTAACAAAAAATGAAAGGGAAGGTAAGAGAGAAAGAAACAGCGGTGGGATAGGTGCAATACTGAGATTGACCAAGCTGGGTCAAGCTGGGCTGTACTGTACTATGGGGTGGCCATGAGGGTTCTCGAGGATATCAACCCCAACGGACATGCATGCGACACCTCTATGGCCCAGCAGTGGTGGTGACAGGTTGAAACACGTGGCCAAGCATGATGAAGAGCAATGGCTTGATGAATAAAGATGCTTGGACGCGGAGGTGGAAACAGAAATGTGCTCAAAAATGCTTTGTATAAAGGTACTTTGGCTGGCTAGTGTTTTGTGTGAGGGGCGAAGTACCTATTAAGACGCAAACTTGCTCAAATCGTCTCGGGCGACGGCGGCACGCACCCACGAGGAGCCGCCGCCTTGCCCATCACCAGATTCAAATAGGAGAGAACAGCCCGAACCCGATCTATAAGTCGTTGATTTTTTGATTCGTCTCGAGCCCGCCACACCTCGCACCGGCCTGCATCAATCCGCCTCGACCTGCTCTTTAAGCCCATCACAACAGCTGCCATCGCACCTGATTCGACGGCAGAGCAGCTGATTGCAAGACTAGACAGAGCTGGAGACTATTATCACTGGCTTCTTAATTACACGGCGTTACCAGTTCCGTCTCAACTTCTCATCACAACCCGGCATATCGATTTGTGCGTGTTACACGGCTAGATCGGCTCGTTCACAACCGGCATCAAACGACACTGTTGGTAGTCAACAGCATCAAGAGTCATCTATATACCAAAATGTGTGGCAATGACCTGCCAGCATCGGCTTATGCTCACCGCTTTGGTGCAGTTGCCATCATGAGCCCATCTCCTACAAACTCGCCCTCGTCTTCGGCGTCATCTTCACCCAGCTCGTCTCCAAGGATGGCCTCCGACCAGATCACTTCTCTGGCTGGAAGTATCCAGTTCTTCAACGAAAGTGACCACGACTGCCGCATTGCTACTCATGTGCACTTTTCACCGTCCGGTGTGGTCCCCATCTGCCCTCTACTCCTGAGTATTGGCAGCTCCGGCAGTTTCGGTAGCATCACCTTGACACCTGAGTCATTGATAGAGACACGGTCTGTCCGACTAGCGAAGCCTCTCCATCTACATGTCGGTGATGACAAGGAAGGAAATCAGGGGATCATCGGGCACAAAATCACAATTCACTATGGGGGAGGCACAAGCGGCCAGGCGACAGCTCTGGCGGAAGGCATTGTCGGGTACAACTGTCTTCCCAAGACTGCGTCGATGTAGCGTTGTGGTATATTCTTCATTTTTGTGTCCTTGGATTTCCTGCAGCGTTCCATATTCATCAGATCGCCTTGAATTTATCTCTATCAAGTTATCATTATTGCCCCAAATACAGTTGCCGTGGTATCATTTATCGTGAAAAAGAAAGGAAAAAGGGTAAAGAAAGCATGCCAGAGGATGAGGAAGACATTGCAATCAACCGACGCTCAAGCATCCACCATCATGGCTGCAATCACCAGGGCCTCTATGCGGCCGGCATACAGCTTCATTACATGGCACACTGGGTCGCCCCATATCATGCCGCGGAGTTGCTCGTCTGAGGTGTACTGTGCCACAACACCCTCGCTCAGCCACTCTTCTACAGTCTTTTTCCCGGCAGCTCCAGGTTTCGGATGACCCGATCGCAGCACGACAACCCGGCCGGCATTGCTGAGCGTCGACGCAGGAACGTCCCATACTGGCTTGGGCCACTGGGGCTTTTCCTTGTCTCCCGCATCCGCACCCGCACCAGAAGGGACTGCGCCTGAAAATAAATCAATCAAGCTCTTCACATAGGCCTTGTCAGCCCTGACTACTGGGTCGCCTTCATTGACAAAGCTGTAAAACATGCTTTTTCTGAGATCGCGTCGGTCTTCGGGCTTCTTGAGCGGCAGTAGCGACACCGGCGGTGTTCCAAAGGTAATGCAGTGCACCCTTCGGAAGCAGCTTGTCAGCATATTCAACTCAGACGCTGCCTCTGTCGATGTGGCTAGCATGTGAGAGTACAACAGAGACGCAACTGCGCCACCGGCCGAGTGTCCCGTAATCAACAGCGAGTATGATGCACGGCCCGGATCTTCTTCGAGTAGCTGGCGCAGCCGCAGAGCAACTGGGCGAACCATCTTCCGGGCTGCAGAAAGAAAGCCAGAATGGCACATATTGCCGGGGTCATCCAGGAAGCCCTCTGGTGAGGCCGGGGCTGTGTTGAGGTTCACAGTCCAGTCCATAAAGTTGGCCGTGCCGCGGATAGCAAACACAAGGGTATTGACATCATCCATGGGCACCGACTTGATGACCATGGCTTTAGTGCCAGCGCGCCAGTCTGCATCGATGTGCGTGCGCCTCTCGGCACAGGCCTGAGGCTGGTGGTAAGCACGGTCCGAGTACTTTGCCGCCAAACTTAACAGTCGGTACGTTGCAGTGTACCTGATGGTTGGTTAGGATGAATAGTTTAAAAGAAATTGATAGACGACGTCACTTACAGTCGCATTGGTGGCAAATCATATGGCAGCCTCGAGTTTGCATAGAGGTCGACCTTGGCAATGTAGTTCCCTGAGCGAATTGAAGCCAGCAAACTTGGTGTCTGTGTTTTCTTGCTCTTGCTGTGTTTTTTGGATGTCTTTGGAAGAGCGTGCATGGACGCGGTAGGGTCAAAGTACGGCTTTATTGCCGGGTCTGGGGCTGAGGTCGTCAGGACCCCTTGCGCGCCTGCATTTGGCGGGAATGAAAACAACTCCGCCTCGAGGCTGTCGAAGCGATCGTTGTCGATTGAAGTGAGGATGTTGTTGAACTTGGAGTAGAGCTGATCGTATAGTACGGCACTCTGGTTCACGACCGTCGGCCCAGGCAGGTGAGGGACGTGACCAGGCGCGTGGCCGTCGTCGAAAAAATGCGGCAGATTCATCGGGAGAAGGTCTGTTGCGAGGTTGGCCATGGATCCAAGACGAAGTTTGCTGACCGCAGCAGGAAGTCCAGAGCCCAGTTTTCCCTGGTTTGGTGCGTGCTGGCCTTGCTGGTTAGGGGATGTGAGGTAGTACTGGTTGACCACGATATTGGGTGGTGGGTAGTAGTAATGGCCAGCATTTGGCTGTGGCTGCGAGTGAGTATAGCAACCGTTGGGGCCGCTCTCGGTCGATGGTGGGCCGGGGTAGTTGAGCTGGTTCGGATAGGGCCTATGGCAGAATGAGTCGGCACCGTATGGCTGTACTTGCATCGGCGGAGGCGGCGGCTGGACATGGCCCGGCGTGGGCGTGCCGTCCAGCAGCTCCGTCGCCTTTTTCTTGGACGAGGCGAACCAGCCCATAGTGTGCTCCGAGATGTCAATGATACCAATGTAAGGTGAAGCAGTCTTCTCGAGCTGGAAAAAGTAGGAAGAGCGCTAATTCGGCGTGGTGTTGAAAAGGGAGTAGATGGCTCCAACGATGATCTATTTTGTTCGCGAACTGGCAAAGAGAGAAACCACAGGACGGAGCCGCCTTGCGAGGCGAAATGGCAAGTGACAAAGTAAAGTGAAGATGCAGAAATCAAGCAAGCAGCGTCGAGAAAGCAGAACCAGGCAAAGAAATCAGACAAGCTTATTTACTCGTACACAGCCAGCGGTGCGTTCCAGGCTATCTGCACGTAGTCTGCCTCGAAATCGGAACCAGTGAGCCTCCTTCAAGTTTGCATATGCACTGGTCCGGTCGTTGATTCGGCCAGGCACATGCTTTATGGGATGGTTTGCCAAGGCCACAGACCCTCCTCCCCGAAAGCATGCGACTTCCTGTCCGTCTCCGCATCTCGTCACAGAATGAGTGTACTGTCTAGTCCTCTTTCTGTCATCGGCCAAGTCGATAGGAGTCGATAGCCTCTCTCTGATGCATGATTCGTTCCCTGCTGACCACTCAGAACGCTTGCTTCGCCACTGATGCCACCCCTGTCATATTTTAGGTTTCCGGCTGTTGGTGATTTCCTTTTCGTTTTTGTGTCTTTTTTTCTCGTCTTTTTTCTTTCCTGTTTTTGTTCTTTCTCTTCCTTTTGTTTGGTTTTCCTCGTGTGAGGTGTGTGTTTTTTCTTTTAATAAATTGTCTCCTTGTGCAAGTCCGTCGTGATTTATAGTCAAAGATGCTACATCATTTACAACCTGAATCGCTCATCATACTCGTATATAAGCCTCCTTTTTCGTGTGTTTAACCTTTCGTTTCTCCTACCACTACTTGCTGCATACAACTTATGTACATAGTATGTTAGAGCGGCTGTCCAGCAATGTTCTCCGACAACTGGCCGGACAAAAGCAATGCTTATTTATTATCATAGAAACAGGGGGTTGTAGAGGGGCCGGCCTCCTTAAGAGCGGGGCAGCAACAGTACAGTACAAGTTTTACATAGTACTATGTAGTGCGTCCTAAATTGATAAGGTCACTGTTTTGTGTTTCCGAGTTTCATCTCCCGTCTTCTCTATTTCCTTCCATGCATTCTTCCGAATGCTTTGTGGCGGACTGATTATAACACCTAGATATAGCATGCTTACATAAACTACCACGTGCGAGGCTGTTCATGCAACACGCTATTGTCGGTCGCACTTGCCGTGTCTGCCAGTTAGCACTGAGTATTCAGATCAGGAAGGAGCCCTGCCTCAGCAACCGTGGTCACATGGTCTAGATGACATCGCATCTTCCGCCTCAAATGTGCTGATATACTCGCAGTGACGTACGCTGTAGACAGCCTCACAACCGCCTCGCCAGACTACCAACTGCCCAGACGCACCGACAGGCCCCTCGCCTAGCTGGTCTGCTTTAGTGGGTTTTAAGCTGCAGTTTGGGGTTATTTGCCAGCCAGCACGCCTCGGGTGAGTCACGATCAGCTCAAGTTGAGTTTGAGCTTTGTCGTGAACAAAAGCCAATAGCTAAGAAAGGGCATGCGTTCGCTAGACGGCCTACACAGCAAGACGCAAAGCATCTTACATGTGCGCATAGCCGTCGCCCGTTGGGAGTTGGACTGGACAGGGACGGCCTGGCCTGGCCTTGGTCCACCCATTGTCTGCCTCAAGTCAGAAAGGGCCGGAACCCATTTCACTAACAACGACCCGTAGCTTGATACAGACTAGGGGCCCATACCACTTTTGCCGCCAGATCTGCAACACCAAACATCCTGCAAGCTCATTCATGCAAAGACGGTTATTATTCAACATTCGGGACGAAAAGGGGCACGAGCACGGGCACGACAGCACGGAAAGAAGGTGTTTCCAAGGGGCCAGCACGACGCAGATACTATCATCTCCTTTGACGACCACAAACAACGATCTTGATCCCGACTACCACCGCTCATTACTCACCGCAAAACACACAACACAACACACAACACACAACACGCAACACGCAAACCGACTCGACCCCCCCTTGCCATGAGAAGCTAGCAACAGCATCGACTCTACCTCTCGAGATGACCTGAACGCCACCATGGATTTTGTACGTGCAGCACAGGCGAGGAGGGGTGCCCAAACAACCGAGCAATGACACGACGTCAAAACATCAACCAGACTAACTCCTATTCCAGTGGTCGCGACTACTAAGCCATACGCCGCTCTCGGCTGGGCCCTCGAGAAAGGACATTGCAAAGGACCCTTTGCGCCGGCGGCACCGTTTCGAGAAGGAATACGGCCAGCTCCTGGTAAGTATCGCATGGCGACAGCCAGACATCCTTCCGCTAGGAACACGGACTAACTCTGCGCAGCAAACATGGCGCAACTCCTCCAACCTCATCCGCGACACCGGCGCCGCCGACACCATCGAGCTTCGCATCCAGGAGCTCACCGACATCCTCATTGACGAGTCCCGCCGCCCATTACCACACACCTGCCTGGCCTTTGCTGCCGAGAAGCAGATTTACATCCCCATTAGCAAGATTGCCGCCACTTCCTATACCCTGTACATCATTAAGGAGGCCGTGTACTTCTTCGGCGTCTTGGTCGAGAGCGAAGATGACGCCTTTGTCGAGAACGAGATCTTTGCCACGAGCCTCACGAACCTCTTCTACCGCATTACCGGCGCAAACAGCATCCACCTCGACGCCGAAACCGAAACCAAAGTGGTCGAGCTCGCCTTCAATGTGACCACCAAGATCAGGCTGCGGCCAGACATCCTGCCAGCATGGTTCAAATCTCGACAGCCGCAGCCGCAGCAGCAAGACCAGGACACTCCCCGGGAGAAGGAGTCTGAAAGCCACGAGCGCTTCAAGGGAAAGACCCAGCGCAATGACTTCCCCCTGTTTTACATTCTCATGGACTACATCCATTCCGAAGGCAAGCTTGGCGATTTTGCACGTACTGGCCTTCTCTATATTATCGAGTCAGCATCATCGGCGTCGTCGGCGTCGCTCGAACAGTGGATTGTGGAGAGTGATCTTAGCACACTCATGGCCACCGGCTTGGGTGCACTTTACAGCCAGCTGAGCCGCAAGCTCGTCATCGACCATCCGGCTAACAACCTGCCCCCGATTCTCGCACTCTCGGACTACGAACATCCTCAGTCCACATTCGAGGCTGTCAACTCGTGCTCGCCCGAGTTTCAGGTCCAACTTGACACATTCCTCTCCCATCTACTCTTCTGGCAAGACGTCTTGAATCACTGCCGGTCTGTTGAGGTCAAGTCTACACTCCTGGAGCACTTCCAAGTCATCTTTCTCCAGCAGCTTCTGTACCCTTCTCTCCTCGAGTCATCGGATATTGATGGCGGCTCATCCGTCGCTGTTTTGACATACCTGCGTCGTATCCTCGAGTCGCTCGACCACCCCGACATGATCAACCTCATCCTCCACTATCTCCTCGCTCTTCCCGACCCCAACAAGGCAGAGGCTAAGCCCGCATCCAAAAACGCCGTTAGTGCTGCCCGTAAGCGCAAGTCCATGGATCTGGCCACAATGATGGCGGCCAAGCCGGAAATTGCCGCCACGCCATTCTTGTTCAACCTGGTCGACCTCGTCTTGGCCTGCTTAAAGTCACACAGCCAGCAGACCACCTATGTCACACTTCAACTCATTTCGGTTATCCTGCGGCGCCATCATCGGTATGCTGTAACAACGCTACTGCGCACGGGACCTGTGTCTGGCTCGAGCACGCATCGAACTATTGGTGCACACCAGCAGGATGTTGAGTTCTTCATGTCGACTGCGGGCGTCATCGGAGGCCAGGATAACTTTGACGAAGTCTATGATAACATCTTGCGCGATGTGGTTGTGCGTCTCGAAAGCCACCCATGCTCACTCAAGCTCATTGCTCCAAAAATATCAACAAACAACCACGAGTTGCCAGCTATCCCGGATAGCTTGCCCGGTGCGCCTCGCGATGTGCCTCTGCACACGATCCGGCCCGGCGACCCTCTGTTAGAAACTATCTTGGACCGGCTGGAGACATTCTTTATCAATCCAATCGACTCCAACCTGTCCATCACCGAGGCAATCCTGGATCTCGCCACGTGTGGCTTTATCTCACTAGAGGGCTGGGTTCTACGCCACCCCGACGGCTACTCCTACGACACCAAGGCCCTGTCTTCGTCGTCTGTCGATGGTACCAACACTGAAAGCGAAGAGCCAGAGCTGTCGCAAATGCAGCAGTGCCAGAGACGGCCCAAATGGGACGGTCTCCCACGGCTTATCACCGTGCTGCAGACACTGGCGGACCAGGTTTCTGCCTACCGCCAAAGCATCCCTCGGTTCGACGATCTCTTGCAGCAACGCCGGGAGGCGTTCCAGACAGCCGACTCGCCGCCTCCTGTCCTTCCTGTGCGAAACAAGAGCGTCGCCCCAGGGAATGCTCCTAGTACTCCAGCTCACGACCAAGCGAATGCGGATGTTGCAAAAAATGGGTCGCCGCCTCGCCCTTCAGCCTTTGAGGCGTTCACACAAAGACTCATGTCTGAGTTCAACACGCCAATCAAGTCTGGTAGTCCACGAGGCCGGAAAGAGTCGAGCAGAGGCCCCTTTGGCACGCCGATATTCGGCACACCGTTTGGCGGAACTAATCCCAACAACAATGGTCATGGTGCAAATATAAGCGTCATGTCTGGTGGGTATGGGTTCGCTACTCCGACATCCACAAAGGCAGGCTCGAGTGCGCCACCTGTTCCACCCAAGGAGTTCCCCATGAATATCGACAGCAACGGAACGGCGTCGCGAGGAGGAAGTGTCTCTGCTTCGCGGTCATATTCCCCTAGCAGTCAAAGGAGAGATCCTTCGGTGTCCTCCCACGATGGCCGTGACAGTCTTGTTGCTAGCCAGATGGCCGCTTTCCAAGCCGTTGACCGCCAAATCCTAGCGCGCCATGTCGGGATTCCCGTGCCTCAAGGCCCAGAAGCGGCTACAATCAAGCCCATTCCTATCGACTTCAACAAGGCGACAAACACGACCGTGTTGGAAACACAGCTTGGTGTAGAAGGAGAGATGATAGCGGCAGGCCCAGCGGACGATGCACAGTCGCCATCGTCAGACGAAGCAGGAGCACAGGTACAGCAGAGTGAAGGCGCACTGCTCTCCGAGAACAGCGACACCGCGGGCTCTACCGTTGAAGCGGCCGAAGAACCGCAATTCAAGGCTACAGTCACAGTGTCCCATATCCTGACCAACGCCATAATTCTGCAGTCCTTCCTGTTTGAGATTGCAGCACTGCTGCAGGCGAGGGCCGGCATGTTTGACGAGGTACGCTTTGCGTAGTCTCATGTTTTAAGCATTCTATAGCATTATTTCCCTTTGTTTTCAAAATAGATACCATGCATTTCATTTCAAACTGGTCATAATGTCACATGCAGTCACGTATGTCGATGCCTAAGTACGCCGTACACACTGTTTCATATCACATCAAAGCAGAAATACGAGGTTGTAGGTTTGGTAATAGAAAAAACCATCAAGCTGTGTTATCCCAAGAGTAAGAAAAAATGAAAACAAAAACAGGCAAGAAAGACAATAAGAATGTAAAACAGGAATATGAAAACGGCAACAATGGAAGAAAACATAAACATGAAGAGAAGATAAGAATGAAAACAGGAGGAAGAAAAAACAGACAGAAAAAGAAACAGAAAGAAAAAAAAGTATCACCAGCTCATAATATTACAGACATACCCGACCATAAACACAGTATCCAAGCGTCGTACCACCAACCCAGCCAAGCCGGCGTCTTCCCTGTGCCAGAGAACAGAGAGCAGTCAGAGGACAGCCGGGTACAGATAGCCAGAGAGAACGAAAAGACGCCGTGTGTGGCTCCCTTATCCCATTGGTTATTGCATCAGATTTGTATCCATCAGTAGCCCAGCATCTCTTGTTCATCCGTCCCAGCATCCAGACCAGTTTCTCCATCTACAAATTGCTTTGATGTGATACACACACAGAGAAAACAGCTTGCTGGTGGCAAGTCCGTTCCAGAATCGGGATCCCAACGTCGAAAGGAGTCGGGGCAGGCTAAGCAGGGGCCGTGCAGTCGTCATATCGTGTCCGTCTTGTAATCGTGAGCGAGTTCGTGAGAGTATGAAAAATCGGGCGTCGGTCGTTCCCCCACCGAAACAAAGAAAACCCATTGGCCGATCACGTTAAGAACTCCAAAATAAAAATAAATAAAAAACCATGCATCCTGCCCTAAGCTCGCCCATAAATGACTGTATGCGGGTTGGATCTTGCAGTCGCTGGGTGTGTCGTGGTCGTTTGGAAACAGGACACCAATGCTAGAGTCCAGTGCCAGTGCCAGCGCCAGTACTGATACAGCATCTTTGCTCTGGCTGTATCCAAATATTTTCCACATGCATACCTCAGCACACCTCAAGAGCCAAACAGCAATGAGCCACTGCCGCCATATGAGCCGCAGCAGCCCATATCCCAGATCCTTTAAAACACCGGTTTCCGAAACGCTGAAACAATAAACGAGAGAGTGGAAAGAAATAACCTAGGCACCAAATCGGAGGAAGAGAGAAGCAGAGTGACAAAGACGAGCTGTGGGGAGGAGAGACGAGGAAGACACGTTTCGAAAGACACAGCCAACAGAACGTGTTTGCAAGGTCTTTCTTATCTCAATTTATGCCACTGTTCGTGCACTCCCGGTGTATCGAACGCGCTGATTATGCCGATGGGCCACCGCCCTTCTTATCCTTCCGGGGCTTGATGACAAAGTCACCCATGATTTGAAGATGATCAGCTGGGAAGTGGTAGCTGGGGAATCCAGGAACACGCTTGAGGTAGTCGGAATCGGGAGGGCCCAGCAGCTCAACAACCTCTAGCGAGTTGGTCGAGTACCAAATGTAGTCAATGACGTTAACAAAGCCCGGGGTATAATTGGTAAACGGAAGCTCGTCGGGGGTGCCGGTCAGGTGCTGGTACGCGGACTTGAGGCTGAAGGGGTGCTCGATGCCGTCGCGAGTGAAGTTGCCGTATTGGTACTTTGCGATTTCAGGGTGGTCTGGGGGCAGGCGGCCCATGCGGAGAAGCTCCGTGACACCGCTCTCTGCAGTCGAGTTGTAATCACCACATACAAAAAGGGGAATGTCAGTGTTGCTGCGGTACTCCTGCGAAGGCGCACACTCTGCAGGCTTGGTATCCTTTTCGGCACCTGGAATCTCGATCATCCTCTTCTCCTTGTCCTTTAAGGCTGCTGTGCGAGCATACTTCTCGGCTTGCTTGGTGACAAAGTCCATGATGAGGGCAGTCTGCACAATCTTGACATCGGCGAGAGAGCCCTCCCAAGCAAGATGGGCGTTGACAACAATAACACGCGCACCAGTTTTACGGCTCTCGAAGAAGCCAACAATAGCAATGTTGTCCTTGGGCATGACACGGTTGAAGATATCATCCTGGGACTTCATGTCTGGGCGGTTGATGGCCACGGCAGTAAAGTCGATGAGCTGCTTGTCGATGAGAATGAACTTGCTGCCCTTGTAAAAGATTGCACAACCATCAACAGCGTTCGCATCCTTCTCCGACATTGTGCGTGCCTTTGAGCGGGGAAAGTGAATGGACTTGTAGTCGTCGTGGGCGAGTTCTGGGCCGAAGGTCTCCCGAAGAGCGTCGGCAGTAATCTCCTGCAAACACAAGAAATCTGCATCACGGTGCCGAATTTCCTCGATGATCTTCTCCTTGCGGTAGTCCCAGGCCAGCGCGGCAGTCGGTGTGTATCCGTAGGTTTGTACATTGGCGTATCTCTCGCCCAGGATGTTCCAGGAGAACACCTTGACGCGCTCCAGAGAGGGCGCGACGTCTTCTTGGATGGTCACAAGCTTACGGTCGCTGGGGGGCGGGGGGACTGTTGATTGGTTGTTAGTTTGGCGTGGCAAGGGCAAAGGCAAAAGCAAAATAATGATTTATTGCATTCCAAAACAACTTACTGGGTGTCTGTTCTTTCAAGAGATTGATCAGCGCCTTTGAGCCCTTCTCCATAATCTCCTTCTTGAGCTCGGGCTCGAGCGGGTTGCCTTCAATACCTAGCACCTCGAGCATATGCAAGGAGCCAATTTCGCTGGGGAGTGTGCGAATGTTGTTGTTAAAAAGCATGAGTTTCTTGAGGAAAGTGCACATGCCAAGCTCTGGGGGCAGGTCGCTGATCTGGTTGTGAGAAGCCTCGAGAATGCGGAGCTGGCGCAGGCTGCCAATGGCGGTAGGCAGCACAGTCAGCTTGTTTGATGAGACGTAGAGCTCCTGGAGAAACTCGTACGAGAAGAGCTGAGTGGAGAGTGAACGCAAACCCTGGCCACTCAGATCAAGGTTGTGCCAATCTTGCTGGCGGTTTGGCTTTTCCACTGACCAAGGTCTCCGAATGTCTTCTGTCTCTCCGTCGGCCAGTGTGGAGTTGTTCATGACAGGCGAAGGGCCACCAATGCCTTTGTTCTCGCTTGCCTTGAGTCTGGCGAAGTAGTTGGCCTGACCATTGTCAACCATGGCATGGTTGGCAGCGTCAGCCTCTTTGTGTAGGCGGGTCTGCTCAGCCCAATGCTCGTTCATGGGAGTGATTTGCTGGGCAGCACGCAGCGAGTTGGCCTGGCCATTCTGCAAGCCATTTGTAAAATGGTTGGCGGGCAGCACACCACCAGTATAAGCCGAGTGGTGGCCTAGACCCTGGTTGTTTGAGTTATGGGCACCCTGGTCGGAGCCTTGGAGGACATGGTGATGTTGAGGGATGGCCTGATGCTGGTGGGAATTAGGTTGCTGGAAGCTATACAGCATAGCCGGCATACCGCGCGAGACAGGGTTGCCATTGATCCGGGAAGCATGGCCCTGTTGATGAGGTTGGTTGTACATGCCGAGAGCGGACGTGGATGAGCCTCGAGAGGCCGGGTCGGGAGACTTGGACGACGATAAGGGCTCAGTGAGAAACTGGCCGAGGAGGGTATTCAGGTGTGTTTCGGACTGCGGCGGCGGGGCGGCGCTGACACTAGCGAGGTGTTGGTTTGGGAGAAAGTAGAGGTTTCCAGCCGGCTGCAAATAACGGTAACCATCGGCCATCTAGTTGTCATCGATGGCAGGTGAGAAACGCAAAGCTACAGGAGCTTTTGGGAGATAAGAGTGTCGTTTCCAGCTAGTTAAAGACGGCAGATGTGTTGGCGGTGGCCGAAGTAGGAGGAGGAAGAGAGTATAAAAGGTGTCGTTTGCGGCAAGGGTAGCTCTGGTAGCTATGGCGGTAGTCGTTTGCGTTGGTTGTGTGCGTGCTTGTGTTTGTTATTTTCGATGGGAGAGTCGGGGGTGCTGCAAAGGGTCCTGAGGCCGGTTCCGCTGGCATCGATGCGTTAGAGGAGGAAGAGGGGGGGGGCGTTAATCGAGGGACACGAGGACACAAGACGCGATACACGGCGAGTGTGTGTGAGCGAGGAGCTCAGATGGCCATGAACGACACGCACAAGGTAATCGAGCACAGAGGTCC
This sequence comes from Ophiostoma cf. undulatum, assembly GCA_022392935.1. NCBI lineage: Eukaryota > Fungi > Ascomycota > Sordariomycetes > Ophiostomatales > Ophiostomataceae > Ophiostoma > Ophiostoma cf. undulatum. The sequence continues at coordinate 512,017 of JAKRGL010000038.1, forward strand.
ACGGTGCAGACAATACGTGCTGATGCCCCGGGACGAGTAGTCAGGGAGGGAGGGAAGACGTCGGAAGAAGGCCAGGGCGGTTCTTCTGAAGTCTTCTTATCCAAGGTCTCGTGCAGCTAGGCACAACCAAGGCAGCTTTGGTCTTGAGAAGATTTATTTTATAGTGGAGGGGTGTTGTTTATTTGATGTTTCGATAGAAGGTCTAGAGGTCTAGACAGAGATAAGGCTATGGTCAGCACACCAGATTTGATAGTGATAGGAGCAAGGCCAGCAAGACCAGCAGGGCCAGTAAAGGCCAGCAACAAGGGGGGGCACAAGGGATGGGAAAGACAAAAAAACACAAAAACGCCGATGGGGTTGACAGTGCAGTGGACGCGGTGAGCAAAGGGAGGGAGGCTGAAGGAAGTAGGCAGAAAAGAAGAGGAAAGCGAAGGCTCGCGGGGGGGGGGGGGGGGTTGACCGGCAAGGGGAGGGGGTTGGCTGGGGATGATTGGCGAGAGAAAGAGAGAAAAAGAGCACACATACCAGGACGACCTAAATGTTTTCCAGGGCCTACTAGGTGTAAATAATAGTCGATAAATACAGCGAGGGAATGATGCGGGCGACGTGGTGATGGTGATGCAGTGCAGACGACGTTGGTCGAGTTTTGCGACAGCTTGTTGTGGTGGGTGCTGAGCAAAGCGGCAGGATGGAGTCACGGGACGTGGCGAAAGCAGGGAGCGGGCTGTTGGGATCATGTGACCCATCACGGGTAGCGTAGACAAAGGAGCTACTAAGTAACCAGAGGAAGGAACAAAGAATGGCGGGCCTACCGAGTACGTAGACAGTGCGCAATGCAATATAAATGTTTATCAAACACTGTAAAGTGTAGAACACAAGGCGCCACCTCATGGCGACCTCACACCAGAGTGCTAATAATTGTAAAGAAGGCATGATGCCACAGGAGGATACAATATTGCAGCTAGCCGACGGCGGAACAACTCTGATAAGCACGATTGAGCGAGGACGTGCTATCGACGGTCTCCTACTTCGAGATAACTCGACACTCCCAATCATGGTTTGAGCCATTTCGAGTGTCATGCTATAGAGTAAACATATGTCCAAGGTGCCGTCTCTTGTGGTTATATATGCTGCTACATCTACTATGATGCCTGCGTTAATTTCATGCGTGAGGGCAGGCAAAGACGGGCCGTGCTCTTGAGACTCGTTGGATGACTACGCAGCTCAGATGATGGCGAGACAAAATAAACCCTTTCTTTGTAAAAAGCCAATGTCTCCAATGTGTTATTTTACTTCAAAATTAATATACTAGCCAGGCCTGGATTCACCCCGCAGTAAGGTCGTCATGGACAGACCAATACGATGTACGGAGTACTTCTGCATCACGCTGCCCATTCAGCCGACGGGCCGTCTCGTCTGCCAGTGCACACAGCAGGCATAACAACATCATCGAGAGGAAAACCTAGCTTCTGGTCTGCGACTCGGTCTGTTGTTGCATTGGTCTAGTGACACACTGGCACACTGCTCCTGGCGCGCTGCAAGCTATGCAGTCGATCTGGCGGTCGATGCACGTCGCCGTGACCGGTCAGGCTGGTAATGAGACCTGCATAATGCGTTACAACGGTGTGCCTATAGATTCGGCGCCACTTCCTACTAAGATACATTCAAGCCCATCGCCAAGCTAGACGTTGGCATAAATCCTAATATATCCCCACGAGTCTTATTGATGGCGGCACGAGGTCACGTTCCTAGTTGGTCGTCGTCGGTTGTGCCTTCCCCCTTTGCCAACTCTCTGCGCCTGCCCAAACAGTGATGTATATACAGAGTGATGCGCACTCCATCAGTCGCGTCTCTCGGCCGCCTAGCTTGAGCGGACTTGTCTTTGTTCACCAGTCTTTGTCAATATCGTGGGCTACGCCATAGCTTGAATCCCCACACAACAACGCGCCACTGACAACTTCCTTTCACCACCTCCACCGGCCTGTCTTCTGGTTTCCTCTACGGAGTACAAGTCCACTGTCCGGCTCGCTCGACGCCCAATCCGCGACGGCAACGTCGCTGTTTCATTGCATCAACAATCAGGCAGGCGGTCATCCACCGCTACAACGTCCAGTATAATAGCGGCCGTAGTCCGACTTGGCATTAGCTGCCCCTGTTCGAGACACACACGAGACGCTCAGGCCTCTAGGAAGCAGGGCTGTGCCTCTACGACAATCGGCCGACGTAACAACAAGAAGACACGCGGCACGGCGGAAGGTCGAAGAAGAGAACACAAAAAAAAATACACAGAGAAGTCTGGCACAATCAGAAGCAAAAGAATGCGAAAAAGACCAGTAGAGCAGGGAGCAAGCGGAACGAAAAACCAGGGCACGCACGTAGGGCACGGCGACAACAAGCACCGCTGCAGAGAACTTGACCGAAGCTCCAAACAAGGCTGCCGCTAACAAAAAGGCACCCCGTCTCCATAAATTAAAGGGGGGTGCAGAGTTTAAGTGGGCTGGTGGTGAAAGGAAGGAGTGCCATTGAGTGCCATTGAGTGCCATTGAGTGCCATTGAGCGCCTAGTAGCGCCAGTGCAGGCCGCCGAAACCAACTGAAAAGGAGCATTAAACAAGAAACAACCACGAATATGGAATATCTAGGCTATATCGCGGCCAACAACCCCCCACCCAACTGCTATTTGCGCAGGGCTCCTCCTCCTTCGTCGTCGCCGCTGCCGCCGCCGCTTCAGCAAGACCACTCTTCCAAAGCGAACTCGTCCTCCAAGACGAAGGAGAAGCGCTTGAAGAGCGAGAACAACGACCGCCAGAGGCCCAAAAACTACAGCGACGGTTCACTGGGCCGACCTTCAACCGAATTTGCATCGTCACCGACAGGACCGATATCTGCCTCGTCGGCGTCGTCTGCACCACAACATCTTCAGGAGTCTTTACAGACCTCACCAAGGCCTGTGTCTGCAAGCTACAGGGACAAAGAGCTACCACTGCTGCCACGGCCGTCATTGAGAGGCCCGGCTGGAGCAGATAACTCAGGGTCGGCAGCACATACATCCAACCGATCCTCTGGCCCCTCGTCCCCCGTTTCACTTTCTGCAGTACCGCCTAGGACAAGCCGTGCAGTGCCGGCAACATCTCCAAACCCAGGGGTCAAACGCAAGACAAACCGGATCCGCAAACTTTCTCGTCATTACATCAGGGAAGGCCAAGCACCTGGCAAAGCACCCGGTAACGAGGACGACCTATCACGCGATCCGGTTCACCGCGAGCATGACCTGGAGCCTCGCTACTTAAACAAAAACCAGAGCAAAGCAGGTCATTTTCATCGCCGGCACCACCAAGATTGTCATCAGCCCAGTTATGTATCACTGGTGCCTAAACACATATCCAACCCACATACACCATTCGAGAACACCACCATGTCTGCCATGACAGGAGCCCTGGCACTGTCCTCCAAGGGCATCGTTCCAAACGAACTGCGTATGGACGAAGGCAGTAGCAGCTCAGGGGCGCCAAACGGCTCTGGCCTGGGTGCCGAGGGCTCTTCCCAATCGCTGCTTTCGACAGGCTCGGAGCAGGCCAGGGCCAAGCCGTACATGGTCCGTAACGGTCGGACCTACCTCTCTGACCTGACTTCGCCATACTGTCTTCCAGTCGACATGCCCGAGCAGAACCGGCAGTCATTGCGCTCGCTTCTCCTCTTCCAGCTGTTCGGTGGCCCGGTGTGCTCGCCAAACTTTGCCAGCAAGCCCCCAAAGCGGGTGCTTGAGGTTGGGTGTGGCAACGCATTCTGGAGCATCATGTGCCACCAGTACTATGCACAGCAGGGCCACAAAGGCATCTCATTCACAGGCATAGACATTGCACCGATGTGCATGGGCCTGAACCGCAACAAGATTGGACGGAAGGCCGGAGAAAGTGCCACGTCTGGGACGGGCACCGAAAAGAGTACAGGCGCAGAAGCAGACACAGGCGCAGCCGAGGAAACGGAAAAAATGGACTGGCGCTTTGTACAGCAAGACATACGCCGCTACCCATGGCCCTTTGAGCCCGAAGAGTTTGACCTCATCATTCTCAAAGACATCTCACTCACCGTCCGATCCGAAAAATTTCAGCTCATCATTGACGAGTGCATCCGTCTTCTGGAGCCCGGTGGTACGTTTGAGGTCTGGGACGCAGACCATGCCGTTCGGCTCCTGCGGCCGCACTACCCCATCAAATCAGGCACAGTAGCAAATAGCAAGGACGACGAGTACGAAAGTGCTGCCAGCGCTGGTGCGTATGTGATCACGCCCAAAACGCCACTCTCGTCGCCGCAGAACCAATACATTATCGAGTACAACAGTTGGCTTCAAAAGGCGTTTGAGGCGCGGTCTATTCCGCCTGCGCCCTGTGCTCTAGCCATGGCCTTTTTCTTGCAAGAGGTCGAAACGCTAAAAAACGCGTCGATGCGCCGTCTAGCTGTGCCACTGTCAGAAATGCGCTGGGAGCGCGAAGGGGTCGGTGGGATTGTGACCAAGGACGGCAAGACATATGTCGAATCCAAGGGCAAGTCCAAGAGCATGGGGTCGGGAGGCGATGCTAGTAGTGCAGCAGCAGGCGCCGAGGTAGAGCAGCAGGGCAAGAAGAAGCTGACGGTGGCACAGACTGCACTGCGGCGGACAGCGCTGCTGACAGTGATACAGCTTATCCAGAGTCTAGAGCCCGTGCTGCGCGAAGTGAGCGGCAAGAGCCAAGACGAATGGGACGGTTGGGCCGGCAAGATGATTAACAATCTGATGAAGGAAAACGGCACGTTTTGGGGCGAGTGTCTTGAGGTGGGAGCATGGTGGGCAGAGAAGCGGTAGAGGATATGCCTCTTGTCCCTTGTCTCTGGTCTGTTGACTCTTGTTGTCGAACGATGTCGAATGTTGTCTATTGTTGTTTTTTGCTGTGTGCTCTTACATCGTACATCTTGTCTTTTGTCTGCTGGTATTGTCTCTTGTCTTGTCTCTTGTCTTGTCTCTTGTCTTGTCTCTTGTCTTGTCTCTTGTCTTGTCTCTTGTCTTGTCTCTTGTCTTGTCTCCTGTCTTGTTTCCTGTCTCTTTTATATTATACATGTCCTACTTTTTTGCTTGTCTCGTCATTTGTCGTCGTTTGTCTATCTTGCTGGCACTTATACCCTTCAGCCGGCTACCCTGACCTGGCTTCTTTATATCATACATAGACACATCATAGCCTGGATGGCTAGATCATAAATGTCCGCTTCCCATTGTCCATGTGATTGTGTCTTAAGCTATGCACCGTCGTATCTCTTGCGCAGTGTGCGGTACCGCTTTAGGTAGTATCTGCTGTTGTCAGTCACTTGTCAAGTACGATAAATCTCGGTGCACTTACAACGCCTCGATTTCTATCATTAGTTAGCCAGGCAAATTTAACACTCCAAGGGCGACATCATTTCGCTACATACCTTTTTGAACAAATTGGGCTCGTTCTATTCCTTTCTTGATGGCCTCGTCGTCTGTCAGTCCGACATTGGCAGAAAACGCAGCGTGCAGTCGGCGTCGGAAGTAGTCCTGGCCTTGGGGATAGTCTTTTCCGAGATTGAGTAGTTCTGTATCGTTGTCAGTTTAGGAGATACAATACCACGTACCCAGCTATCTCTCGCAAATCTCTCGCAAACAGCCTCACCCTTATAGATGTTGATGACCTGCCTGCGCAGCTCGGGGTTGACCGGCGGCGGCATAGCTATACAGTGTACAGCGCAGCAGGCTAGGCTGCAACAAGTCTGCAGCTATGTAATGACTATATTCAGTGTGTTGCTCACCCTGGCAATTTGTGTACAGGCCTCGGTTATAAGACCTCTAGAGATATGGAGGACCCGAGGCTAGAGAGACGCACAATAATCTAGGTAGTCGCTGCTTAGTCATATTTCTTGGTCATACCGTGTAAATAGTCTTCTCCACATTATCCTGGTGCTCACACGCGTGGTCCTGATATTTTTACTATATGCACCAGAGCGGCCCGCCAATATGGGGAGCCCTTCAGGCGGACGCCGCACGCGGCCAAAGGCAGACAAACAAGACGATACTCTGGAGCCGATGCGAGCGAGCTTGGTTGATAGATGCTCTAGGTGTGTTCAAATGTACTTTTATTACTGCTGTCAAGAACTGTATTAACTGGCGGCATTTGAGACGGTAAAGGTCACTATCAAGCTGAAACCCCATCATTGAAAGCACGTCATCACAGTCATCTAGGCGTTGAGACCGAGCTCCCATCTGTATAAGCTGTCTTGAACAGCCATTGATTGCTCTGAATCTCAAAATGAGTCTCAAAATGCATAAATGCAGCTCTCTTTTCTCACGGACGTCTTCTCACCGCGCCAGCCACGTGGCAGCGGCCCAGGCAACATTGGCAGCGGCATTTATCAGCCCGACAGCCCGGTCAATGAGCTCTGCTATGACACCACTGTCTCTGCCTCCGGTCCCCTCACCTCGGTGGCTTTCCGATATCCGTTTGCGCGTTGGTAAATGCATCATGTTTGGCTGTTCGTCGTCACAAGTGGCCGATGCAGGTATTGTGTTGCGTGCACTGTCCACCGAGTGGCGGCAGCTCGTGGCTGGCAGCGAGGGCTATCTCACCGGTGGGCGCCGCGGCCTCGAGGACCAAAAGGTTGTCTGGGGAGAGATGGACTCTTTTGTAAGTCGTGCTCTTGACATGTAAAGTGCGTCACATGAGAGATATTCATGCTAACCAGCGTCAAGGCGCATGTAAACAATGTTGTCTACACTCGCTATGCAGAATCGTCGCGAGTGAACTGGGTGACACACTTTGCCACACATGTCGATCCACGCCGTGGCAAACAGTGGCTTGAGCTTATGCAGCCCAAGACTGTTGGCTTGATCCTGAAAAGCATCACGACAGAGTTCAAGTTTGTAGGTTTATTGCCGGGCATGCCTTTGCATAGCACATCTACATATTGCTATATATTATTCTACTAACAGTCACGTAGCCCATGACATATCCCGACTCAATCTCGGTGTACCACCGACTACGGGTGTCACCCGAGTCGAGTCCCAAGGCAACTTCGCTGTTGCTTGATGGCATGGTGCTGTCACACAACCACCGGCGCATTGCAGCTCGGTTTTACGAAGACGTATCATTCTACGACTATAGAGTACCAGGCAAGACACAGATGCCGGACTTTGTGCGCGAAGTGCTGACGCAAGTATGGAAACAACAGGAGGCCGAGACTCTCCGTGCCCGCACCCGGATATGGGAGCTGACGGCGGCGGTAGAGCAGCTGGAGAAGGCGACCTGGGACCGAGCAGATGCGGTCGAGGACAACGGAAGTGCCAATGGAAGATGATAGCCATTTGAGATTGAGTTGAGTGTGGAGTTGGACCGCAGTTGGGTGGCTTGCCTCGTGCATCTCTTTTGCTTTGGCTGGCAGGAATGATCTGCAGAGGGGAAATGCAGAAGCACGTACTCCGTACTATGTAAATACGGAAACGAGGAAACGAGGAAACGAGGAAACGAGGGAATAGAACTGCGAGATTTCTTCACGCGGAAACGCCGGGGTATTAAGGACGCAAAGTACATATGTTCAAGGGAGTAATGATACATGTTGGAGAGCTGCAACTTTTGTGCATTTCAGACTATCATAGGGGTAGTCGGGTCCTGCCTCGGTGGTTTCGGAATCTAAGCGGCATTTCAGTATACTATGTATATAGGATCTGCTCATGTGACGGTAACGAGATGTGATATATCCTGAAAAGCCATTAATCCCTCTGGCACGGAACTAGGCATGATATCCTAGCATCCCTTTCTACTCTAAATACAGTAGTGGAATTCATTTTGTAACTACATGCAACAAACAATATGAGCATCCACAGACAACAGCGAAGCAGGGGAAATACATAGCAGCAAGTAAGCAGTATTACGGCATCTTAGGTCGCCGTCTGATAGGGGATGTGAGAGTACGAGACTGTACGTACAATTACTCCGATCGATAAGAAAGCTTATTCTCCGACACGGCAGATTAAGGTGGTGGCGTGACACTACGAGAGATAAGTCTCTTCTAGTACTCCGTACATTGTCTTGCCAGTCTGGTTCTTGAGAGTACATAGTACGATCATAGCCACAGCTTGTCTCTTGAAATACAGTACCTTGCAAAATCGAGACAGGCAGACAGACAGGAGACAGGCGGCATGTGATGGAATGCGGTAATTACAGGGAACGGACAAAGAAAGCGAACACAGCGAATGGGCGAAGGCGTGAACAGCCAAGTGCCGAGAAGGATCGACCCTACCTTGCCTTTTGTAGTTGGTGTGGAGGGTGGATGCGAGCGAGGAGCAGAGTCACTTTTACTATGTACTATATTATATGTAAGATAATTGCAGAGTAACTCTATGTGCAGTGCGGCTTTGGATGACTTTATCGTCCAGAGGGTTGGGTACCGAGAACACCAAGTTGTAAATACCTGGAATATTAAGAAATCTTTCGACATATCTCGCAGCTTTATATTCGCATATAGGCGGACTTGTCGTTTTCTGCTGGTTTTCACCCACTGCACGTGTAAACTAGCTGCGGCGATGTTGATTAACCCTAATATCAGTATTTAGTATATTTAGAGCCAGCTGCCAGGGTATACACTCTTCCACAGTCCCTGTGTTGTATTGAGTCAGTGCGCCTTTGACACTGATGAAGCTTTTCGCGTCTGAAATGTCGCGATAACAGATGCTGCTATTTTGCATCACGGCACGCGCAACAGCCGCCACGCTCGTTGCCCGACTGGCTGACCAACACACCCGACAACACCTACACTCACCTAGAGTAATCATCAATACTCCTGTCATTTCTCTCCTCACCGCTGCTCCCACACTCTGTCGATCACCAATTTCAAGCCGTGCGACATGCGTGACTGCAACCAACCCCCCCCCCCCGTCTATTATCATCTCGCTTTTCGGCCGTGTTTATCGTGTCGCATGCCTCTTGCCTCTTTCCTGCCAATTAATTCAGTTATTTACATATCTGCAAACTCGTACATTATGCATCCCTAGGTACTGTTGTATTTACTCTTCGTGATGGATTGCGTCGTCGTGCATTCCTGCTTCCTGCCGAATTGGGCCTGTACTTCTTGTAGTGCGTTTATCGCCATTCACCTTGGTCTCTTCTCACAGTGTCGTTCATCCCAACACTGTGGCTACGGCCGCCTACATTTGATTCCTAGCAATCTTACCACCCTGTGGCCGTGGTCTATTCTCCGCCTGTCTCTCCCAATCATTACTCAGCATTCACTGCATATCGACTGCATGGCCAGTATTTCCGGTAATACAAGCTGGCAAGCTCTGCTATGCCGACAGAGTGCAGAGTACCATGTATTTTAATATCTTAGCATTGCTTCAGCTGATTCGGCTCCGTAAATATCACTAAATATACTCTGTATTGAGTAGCATCGCCCTACCACAGTGAATCGCCCCACACTCCCCTCATCTCCGTTCTTGCCTTCCCCAATCCCCTCTGTCCCTCTTTGTGGCTCTGTTTCCTGTGTCCTGCCTGTATCATGTACTCCGTGTTCTCCACTAGCTCGGGCGACCCGCACACTGTGTCTTAGCTAGAGCCAGGCCCTTAGTGCCCCTTCCGTCCTTTCAGCAGTAGTCAGCACTCACAGTGCGCCTTCTCCAGGCTGCCCCATCACCAAACCCAAAATTCTGCCGCCTTGAATTTTTCCCGTCACTCTTTCCTTCTCTTCCTGTCCAGTGCATCGCTCCTTCCCTCCCGCGCTCGCACCTTCTTATCTTGCTTTTTGTTGGTTCTCTCTTGCTTTTTTTTTTTCGGGCATCCCAGCATCAACACGGCACCCCCCTCGTCATTCCTTCTCCGCCTCACGACATCTTCGCCTCTTTGTCATTGCCCGCTTCTCTTTTCTTCTTGACGCTGCCACGGCCAAGTAAAGCACTTCTTGGCTTGACAACCCCGGCCGTGTTTACATTCATTCGTTATTTTGTTACAGCCCTCGACCGAACCAGGCCCGCATCTCGAAAGGTCCGCATCACCACCCTGTTTTCGGCTTCACGTTTTGCCACCTTCGCCGTCATACCGTATCTCCACGGAACCAACCGCGTCGTCGCAACGTCCACCACCTCCAGCGACCAAGCAACAACACCCATCGATCTCATCCGAAGACTGTGTGAACTGGCACCGTTCTCTCTCTCCACTCAGCTGGCTCAGAACGTCTCTTCTGGGTCGGTCTCTCCTGTATGCCTCGTGCCTCGCCCTCGGCCAAACGACAGCCGGGTGCGGCCTCCAACCAGCGCGAGACCAATCGCATCGACAACGGCCTGGGTAGCAATGGGAAACGCGTGGCCAAAAATCACCACAAGTCGTCTGCCAACGGCTCGCCGTCTCCTGGCGGCGATGCTGTAGCCCGTCCATCGACCTCTGCCGGCGTCCCTGCCTCTTCCACGCAGTCCTCTTCTGCCACCACAAACCCTCCGTCCTCGTCTCCCTCCCATCTTCTTGCCGCTGTTGCTGCTGCTGCTAATGGCTGCACGCGCGAAGGCGACATCATGGCTTCCCCTTCCAACACCTCTGTCTACTCCAGCCACCAGCAGCGCCACCGCAACTCCGATCCCACCTGCTCTTCGTCTGGTATGGCATCTTCCGGCTCTGGCCGTCGTCTGAATGTCGCCTCGCAGGCAGCTGATCGCCATCATCTAGCAAACTCGGCCGTCATCGACAATTTCGCCTCAACCTTCCCCTCGACTACCGACGCGGCTGCCGTATCTCATAACCATACATTCTCGCCCTCCTACAACTCTGCTTCTCCCGGCCCTTCTGCAGCCCTTGCAGTCTCCTTTGATGATTCGCACCGCCGTATAGATGTCAACGCCGCCAAAAACTTAAATGTCCACCGCGACACCGGCCCGTTGGATCTGGCCGTTTCCATCCTGCGAGCATGCCCTCTCTACGACACAATTGCCATCCTTATCATCCTCATGCAGCTCTCGCCCGTCGTCCTCTCCATCACCTACGTCCTCTTCACTCTGCTGACCTTTGTACCCCCTGTCACAACCAGCTCGGGCCTCAGCCTCACGGAAATGTTCGAAGGCGGTCTTGGCACTCCGGCTTTTGCAACAACTGTCTGTATGGATGTGTGTGTCTTGCTAGTCTGGCTGTTTCTCTGGCGCCCATTACAACACCTCATTCTTGACTTTGCCCAGATTGTTATCGCCCTCACGCTCGGTGGCGGCTGTAACGGCAATAGCTCCCGCCAGGGCTCTGCCAACAGCATCCTCGTCTGCATCAGCATTATTACCTTTTCTCATATCAGCCCGATCTTAAGCTTTGAGAGGATCCCCCATCTGGGTCCTTTGTTTGCCGCTGACCATTCACCAGTCTTTGCAGACCATCACTCTGCACTGTATACATATTCGAGATTCTTTACCCGCCGCTCTGGGGGTGTGTCGTGGCTACGCAACACCTTTGCCATCCATATCCTCACACAAGGCATAGTTCGATATGTCAGAGAGTGGTATCTTCGAAGAGAAAAACGCAACTCGTCATCACACAGTGTCATCGACCCAGAGGCTGGCAAGGGCACCTATATGGTAGAAACGCCCATGGAGGCAAACTTTCCCGGCAACGCAGGAGATATTGACAGCGCCCACTCGGGCAACGCAGGCCTGTCTTCGGGTAGCGATCCTAGCAGCAGCCACCATGCAATTGGCTCTGTGGCCAACGGATTGGCCACCAGCAATACCGGCAGCGGCAATGCAGGAAATGGCTCAAGTCCCAATTTTGGCTCTTCAGATGCTGATGTAAGCTCTGCTGTTGCCATCACGGGGTCTGCACATACGGCAGCAAATACCAATACCCGGAACGTTGCAATGCGAAAGAAAAAGAAACAAAGTGCTCTTGTTCGTCTACGACAACCCTTATGGGCCGCCCTCGCAAGCACCAAGATTGTCATGATCAAAGAGTATGAGCTATCACAAGCCGCATCCGAGTCGGCTGGTGCCGAGGCCACGGACGTGGACAACTTGGGCAATGCGCCATTCTATCAGCAGGCCTGCCAGATCTGGGTGTGTTATGTTGGCCATGACGAGGTCTTCTTTGGTACCAGCGAGTTTCCCAACGAGGCCCCAGATCAGAAGCAGTCCGCTGCCTCGACATCAACGCCGAGCACGTCCAACATTGACACCAGTAAGCCATTTTACGTACGTATCAACAATGCAAGGTGGCAGCCCACTCGCATCATCGACGCGGCCGCTAGTGGAGAAAACGATACAGGGCAGTCCTCTGCTGGGGCGGAAGCTGGTCCTCTGTCTGCAGCCTCTTCTTCGGCCGCCACGCCACCCACACCACTGGCTCCTGCTGCAATTCAGTTTACCCGTTGGAGTGTAGAGATATACGGCCTCACGTCCTTGTCCAGCTATGAGATTGAGTTTGTCAGCACCCGCACCTCCGAAGTCATCTTTAGCACCAGCGTCAGGACTGCAGCAGCGCCTCTAAATAACACCAGCAACACGGTGGCCACTGTCAACGCCGTTCAGCCCACGCCCGGCCCATTGCAGCCACATAAGTCGCCTGCGACAACGATTCGTTCGTCTATTGCAGCACTGGAAGATAAGGTCAATGCCGAAAAGTCTCGGCTCAAGACGCTGCGCAAGGACAACAACCGAAAGATCAACAACGCGCGGAAAGAAATCGATCGCCTGAACGCGTCTGTCCAGTCCGCCGGTGGCAATGACGAGAAGCTGAAACAGAAAATAACGCAAAACACTGTGCAGCAGCGGCAGGCCGAGCAAGCCATAAAGGAGTTGGAGGGTGATCTCAGTGAAAAGAGCGCCATTCCCGAAGACCTTCTGGCGCGGCACCGGAACAAGAAGAGCGAGTGGGAAAAGGAAAAGGCCAAGTACGATGGCGCCATGGCGTCATTTAAGAGCTCCAGGAATATAGCCGACGGCGAGATTCGCACACTGAAGGACGAGGAAGCCACGCTTGCCGCCAAGAAGAACAAGATCGCCGCCCGGATTGCCAAGGCAGAGAACGAGCGTGCCCAGATCACGGATGCGAACACGCGGGGTCTCGATGAGGCCGAGAGGCGGCGCCAGGAACATGTCAACCTCCAGAACGAAATCGAGCGAGTACAGAGAAGCCACCAAGAGCGTTTGCAGCATGTGCAGCAGGTGAACGCTGATAAGGCACTCCTTATTGGGCAGCTGCACGAGACGATGCGGGCTTTCTACTCGTCCTTCGATTCCGAACGGCCGTACGAAACACAATATGCTATGGGCGGCGCTGTGAATCCTGTGGGTGTCGTCATGCCTGTGGCAACTACGGGCATGGGCGGTCTGCCAGCTTCTGCACCTGGGCCGTACCCGTCGACGACGCCGCTCACGTCTGGCAGCACCATGTTTGTACCGGGCACGTTGCCGTGGCACCCCCCAGGCTCTGCACTCCCTTCTACGGGCCAATCGCCCGTGCCAATGCACAACACGGCAAGTATGTCTGCATTTGCACCGCCAGCGTATGCTGGCTCTGGGTTGCCGCTGCATCGGATGCGGGGCCGGTCGTCGTCGATGCTTAGTGATGTTTCGGGCTTTACCCAGTCCAGCACAGCCGACGACGATAACATCTTCATGCCGAGCGCCAACTTTACGGGCAACGCATCCCACGGTGTCAATGGCGCCTTTGCCAGCCCTCCTGTCGGTCTGGCTCCTTCTCCGGCCTATGACTCGTCACACATTGGCACTATGCGCGGCCCTCCGGGGCTTAGCCTCGCCCACCCCCGTCGGGGCTCGGGCTCGGCATCTGCCTCTGGTAGTAGTATTGGCAGTGGCACTGGCACCGGCACTGGCACTGGTAGCACCGGTAGCGGCCGTGAACCAGGCAGTCCTATGTAGATGTGTCTGCATGCGCTGTCTCTTGGGTGTGTTTTCAGCTCACTTGTGTGTTTGTTTTCTCGTGGCTTTTTCCCCCTCGCCATGCTATCGTTAACTTTTGGTTACGCGTTTTTGTAAACAGTTGGGTATGCTGGACAGCTGGACTAGTAGTTGGGTTGCCACTGTGGCTTACTTGTTGCAGCATTGTTGGTTATTGGTTGGATGCCTTTTTAGACAAACATGGCTTTTTTGTTTCTTTTACTGTTTGCCTCTTTCGCAGTACGTGATGCAGTGATACAGTGATGTAGTAGTAGCAGTTTTTTGCTATGACGTGTACTTCAGTTTATTCAGTTTATTTTGTTTTTGTTTCTGAATTTATTATATTTTGTTTTCACAAAATCTTCGATCTTAACCACGCAATCATAGACTTATAATTGCAAGAGTTTTGTGCCATAAAACCCGAAGGGCATATAACTAAATAATTCCAAACATTACGCATTTTAAATACTCGTCAAAACGACGTCCAACGAGAACAGCCTTCAAGAGACAGAGTAGACGGACTCAGACGCGACAACTAAATGATGACTAAACGACACGGCTACTAAAAGTCCCCGCAAAAAAATACAGACCGCGCACTACCGCTAGTTCTCCCAGCCTCGTCAACAAACATCATCTTGCTCGTTCGCATCCCGAACTGGCCTCGTTCTGGTGAAAACCCCCGACCGGGAGGCACTTGGGGGACTGTACCCGTGGGGGTAGTTGAATAACGTCACTTCCAGCATCAGTCACCCCTTAGGCTGCATCACCAGGGGCGGACACACTCCTTGGGAGCTTAGCCAAGCTTGAATATCCCACGGCTGTATTTTTCATTGGGCAATTTTTTATTGAAAAATCACCGGACCAGCTATTTTGATATCACACTGCATGGGAAGCCATGCCCGGACTCAAGGATTCACGGTGGGCGGTGCTTGACCCAAGAGATGCTCGAGACGGTCAATCAAGCTCCGTCCCGGCACCGTCTACACGGAGTCAGGCAGCCGACACAAGCACGAGCCAAAAGAAGAAAGGTGCATCACCGCTCACACAAAGACCACAAACAGGTGCCGGGTCTGCCGCGGCCGAGCTCTCGCGATACTCTAAGATTGTCCGGCGTATGAAATGGAAGCTACCGTTCTTGGACATGGCTTATCGCCAGGCAACAGCAGACAACGGCATCGGCAATGCCAGCAAGGCAGAGGCCGAGCTCATGTTCAAGCTTGATTTCTTCGACTACTATATGCTATGCGAGCGTGCCCTGGTGCACCTGCAAGGAGTATTCGGCATTACAATCCGGGGGGACAACAGGAGTCTTGGCCGGGCCAGATCCGGGCCGCAGACTAGAACTACAGAAAAGAATGGAAAGAACAACAACAACAACAACAGAAATTTCACCCACAGCTACCACGCAAATGTGCTCGGTGCGCTTGACATGGAGGACAACCCCCTACACGTGGTGCTGGGTGTTGGAGATGTGCGCGGGCACCTGGCGAGGGCAAAAGACCTTCGCAACCACTGGAAGAATGCAGACGACGACACCACAAAGGCGACTGCAGAAACAGGGACGCACAGCAAGAATACAGCACGCATAGCACGCATAGCACGAGATGCACGAGATGCACGAGATGCACGAGATGCACGAGATGCACGAGATGCACGAGATGCACGAGATGCACGAGATGCACAAGATGCACGAGCAGCACAAGCGGCACCGCTGTCTAGCTATGACCTGGCGGAGATTCTCACATCCATTCACCAGGGCCTCGACAAGGCCTTTTTCATTGCAAGCAAGTACGCAGCAGACTGTGCAGGAAGACAGATCGATGCCGATGCGCCAGATACAGACGCAACGGCCATGGAAGTAGAAGTGCCAGAAGACGAAGAATGGGGATTCATGGTAGATGCCATGGACTGGGAGGCTGTATAGTATTACGTCTATCTAAATGGTGCATCTTTACCGAGCGAAGAAAACACAACTTATTAGTTAATTTGTTTTATTCAACAGTCACAAGACACCAATGCCAAGCCATCAAAAAGAGGCCATCGCGTCATTACCGCACCCAACCCTCATAGCTTCCGTACTGTGTACCGGAGCTGAATAGGATCATCCAGGGGGAGAGGCAGAGAATCTGTTCCGATTCGTATAGAGACGTAGATGCGACGAGTTGTGATGATGCGGAGGTGGGATTAGAAAGCTACCGGGTCGATGAACAGTGCCCAAGAAGCGACGAGGCCGACGAGACGGAAATAGGAGTTGGCACTTTCGCGGAGGTCGCACGCCACGCCAATGTCTGGACTCGGGAGATGGCTTTTCAGGCTGTGGCGTCTGCTCTCTTTGCTTGCTCGCCTGCTCGCCTTCGCCTGATGTCCCTGTTGGTGTAGTCGGTCCTCAACGAGTGAGCGGCCTGCTGGTTGTTTTTGCAAACCTGCCTCGTGCCATCGTGCCATCCTACGACGATCCCCTTTGTGGGCTGGACTACGTACAAAGAATGAGAATACCCGGCAACAAGCAGCTCCGGTGCTGACGGGCAGTGCCGTGCTTGAGGTGCCGGCACTTGCGCGGTTTTCTAGACCATCACGATTTGGATTCATGTCCAAGGTTGCAAGCACTGGTGTGACAAATGACAAACTGTCATCGACATCGTAGCCATCCACAGAGCGGCTGCGAAAGTGCTTCCTCAGGATGCTCGGTCAGAAGCAGGCGCCCATCAGCAAGAGGTGTCCGGGGTTGCACCGGAAAATGTATATTGTAAGCTATAATCCTGCATACGTGCAGACCACCGGAAGGCCATGAAACTCTCATGTCAAACAAGTCGGACTGAGAGCATGCTTACTAAGCACACGCAGGGCAGATGTCACTACATAGGACAGGCAAGTGGAATAGACAAACAAAGCCACATGTCCACTGGTTCGATGCCCGGCACTTGCACACCGGCAATGAGATTGGCATGGCGATCAACCGGCTGTTTGCACGTCCGATTTGCAGTTGCTTAGTCATGCTTCTGGCCCATCTCTGCCTTCTATTGTTCTGTTGCATCTCTCTCGCGTATCTTTCCGAATGGTGATATTTGATAACAAATAGCATTGATTGATATACACTTTTTCGATTACATAAGCACATCCCTCCTCCTGCGCTGCGCCGGTGTCCCACTATGTATTAGCCTAGTGCCGCAACTAAAGAAACGACCGCCACCGGCCGCACCATATCATCTTGTCTGCACAAATATGTTCGACTCCAATCCCAACCTCATCCAGGATGGCCTGCGGACCGCGGAAAGCCGCATTTCCACGCCGTTGGTCCTCCTCCACGATGGCGGTGGTACCATCTTTAGCTACCACCTTCTCGACGAAATAGGCCGCAAGGTTTGGGGCGTCGCTAACCCACGCTTCAAGACTCACACACCCTGGGAGGGCGGCTTGCAGGAGATGGGTGTCGCATACGCAAAGTACGTTGCTACGGCCGTACCGTATGGGCCCGTCATCCTTGGCGGCTGGTCTCTTGGAGGACTGTTGGCCATGGAGACGGCCACTGTCATAGCCCAGTCTTACCCACGCATCGACGTGGTCGGCCTTATCCTTCTCGACAGCGTGTGTCCCATACTGCCACCGGGTGGATGGGGTGGCGCTGAGGCGCGGGTTGTTGCGCGCAAGATCGATTGGCCAACCACTACGGCACCGGCTACAAAAATATCCGTGGAATGGTGCTTCCATGAGGCGTTCCGCATGGTGAAGGAGTGGCAACCACCCACGGCAGAGCTGCCGCCCTCGGTGTTGATACGGTGCCAGGAAGCGGTGCCAGTTCCCGACGATGGGCTCTTATTTGTCGACCTGTGCCGGAGTGACCGCACTCTTGGCTGGGACAACCACAGACCGGGTTTGTTTTGCCAGGTCCTCGAAGTGTCTGGCAATCACTACACTGTCTTTGCCTTTGATCGGCTGGACGAGGTCACGGCCTTAATCAAACAAGCTTGCCATACAATCGAGAAAGCGGCCGGGGGATACTGAAGCCTCGAGCGCGGTGGTGGATGGTCATGAGGCGAGGTTGACATGGAAAGGGATTTATCGCAGGTCCGGTTCTCCATTGTTCAAGTCCGTGCCTACTTAGACATTGTTGTCGTCTATACGTTCATATGCCTTAGGCATGTTTCTGTTTATTTGTTTATTTGTTTTTATTTTTATTTTTTTATACTTAATTATATCCAATATGTTTCACTGTATCGGCAATCCCGCTTGGCCTGCTGGCCTGCATACCCTCGTATATTGCGTTCCTGTCGATATTGGTCAATATAAAAAGCATGTATGGCCATATGCACTCTGCATATGCGTCTCGAGAACAAGCGTCCCGCAATCCCCAATATTAGGTTAAGAAGATAAGATGGCGAGAAGACAAAGTCGCGAGGACAAAAGGCCGAAATACGAGGTCAGCAACGGACAGCGAACCCTTGCTTGTCTCTCGCCGGGCCAAGCTCGTTTGTACGTAAGATGGACCAAGGCAATACGAGGACGTGCTCACCGTCTACCTTATTTATATCTTGGTTGTACGTCTTCAACCTGGGTTTTGCTGCTCGCGCACCTCGTAATGAGCATCACGAGATATGTGCGTTGTCGATCACAGCGTACAACAGCCCCGTGCTTACACCATCCAGAGATACAAGACAGCCAGGAGGGAAACGGATCCAAGACGGAATGCAAGACACAGGAAACAGCGCCTGAATCTGACGTTGATAGTATACCTCGCCGTGTATAAAATAAGCATCTGCACTCTTTCCAGGTCCGAATGTTTTCTATTTTGCATCTTCTATTCTCATCACACCAGAACAATTGAAACCTCAGCGTCTCTTTACGGCTTTGATAAAATTCAATATGCTTTCAAAGACCGTCTTTCTCTCCATGGCCGCTGCTGTCAGTGCCACCAGCCGTATGTTGACAATTCTGTTAAAAATGCATATAGACTTTGGCACTGGCAATACTAACTCTTACATAGTCTCATACGACCAAGGCTATGACGATGCCAGCCGGTCTCTGGCCGTGGTGAGCTGCTCGGATGGTGTGAACGGACTCATCACACGATACGGCTGGGAGACCCAGGGCGAGATCCCCCGTTTCCCGTACATTGGCGGCTCAGAGACGATTCCGGGATGGAACTCTCCCAACGTAAGTCTTCTTATTTTACATTTTACATTTTGCATACAACTGCTGACAGCTGTACGGCAGTGCGGACTCTGCTGGGAGCTCACTTACAACAACACGAGCATCTACGTCCTGGCCATTGACCATGCAGCCAGCGGACTGAACATCGGCCTTACGGCCATGAATGCGCTGACAAACAACCAGGCCGTGGATCTCGGACGGGTGGATGTCACGGCCGTGCAGACAGTCGCAAGCAACTGTGGACTGTAGAGTCGGCCACGGTGGCTGCCAGTGGGACAATTGTGTTGTGGATTCTATAGATTCTGCGCCTTTGAATTATATGATTGAGCAGTACTGTTATATATGCACGGATTGTGCGACTTGTGATGCGTGTGCCTACGCTTGTGCCGTACATGATAGTAGACGACAACGCAGTATTGGCACTGAATAGAGCAAGCGCACGTTCATGAGCATTCACATCCACGAGCTGATACTTGACCCAGCCTTATGGGCGTCTTGATTTTGCAGCAGCAGCAGCAGCATAGGCATATCTGCCTGGCTTACCTTGGCTGTCAATTTTTATATCATACGAGGACAGCAGGGCGCAGTGCATGTATTCTGCACACTTGTACACGTCGACTGTCAGATGGCGGTTCACTCGAGTCCGCATTCTTGGTCATGTCCCGGAGCCGACGTCTTACTTGCTGCCGCAGTCAAAATAGCCCCCCTTGAGTGTCGTTCCAGAGATGACAGGTGGCTCTGAAGTGACCGGGCCCCGCTGTGATACACATCCCGAAGTGTATACTATGTAAGTGATCTTTGAGTGCATCAACACCATCGAATGTATTATAGACAGGCACGTGATTGTGAGCATAAATCCAAGTTCATTGTCTTCTTCGCCTGTCCAGCTTGCACCAACCTGCATACGATCTACCCTTTGGCTCGGCGCAATGTATATGTAGGCCGATTGATATACAACGGCTCGCATCTCGAATAGGAAGCGGGGTGACGGCTGGTTTTGAGTTTTGAACGAGATACGGCCGAGATTAGAGCCCGGCGGGGATTGATATGCATATTAAGCATATATATAGAGGCACTTAATACACATTGAGCGTAGCATGCTAGACATGACGAAGCATTGGCGCTGGATGAAGATGGAGAAGATGAAAGACGGAGCGAGATGGTCGATGCGGGAGTGGGTGCTCGGCGACCGGTGTCGTCGTTTGTAGCTGGTTTTTGCGTCTTTTTTTTTCGTTTTTATTTTGTTCTCTTCTTTCTTCTTTTCCAGGTTTTAAGATATATTATTTTTAGTCTCACACTTTTCCCTTTCTTCTATTTTCAATCCTTCTTGCTTTTGGCCGAGGAGCGCAGTTGCATTCTGGCGATCTGTTGATCTGATGTCTGATGTCTGATGGAGAGAGGATGCCGTCACCTGCCAGACGGCAATCTATGTTGGGCTGGTGTAGACTGCATGGTATTATTGCCAACAGCCAGCCAGATCCCGTCATGATACTTGATAATCATCAGCTGTCCTACCTGATGCTGGTTGCACGGATGACGGCCTGTCAGCGAGTGTAGCGTCTGGCAGAGGAGAGAGGCTGAGGTGCCTGGCTGCTATGTCATGGAGGTGGCTTGTGGTGTTGACTTGGGGATGCCGTCGAGTCTCGCCGTGTGCTCTTCATCTTTAGAGCAGCTGGCTCGGCTCAGACCATACCAGACCGGCCTAGTCGATATCAATACTACACATCGACATCACCAGTTTCAAACACCCCCTGCAGCATTGTCAACCGTCACCCAGTCCTACTCCCATCCGCCACGCCAAAACGAGCACAACAAACGGACCGTTGTCTGGCACTAACTAGACTGTCGCCGGCCTCGCTTGGAGACATTGTAGCCATCTTCAGATAGCGTCGTCGGCCGCACCCCCTCGAACGGTGCAATTTGCTGGTCAATCTCCCCTGTCCTACCACATAGGCCCATTCTTATGCCGTGTGGGTGGCTGTTTCTTGATTGCCCAGCCGTCTCTGTGTCGTCAATGCTGTTGGTGCATGTCCCAGTCCGTCCCTTTTCATGCCAGTCTTCCCCATCAGCAGCGTCTCCCGTGTCCAGCATCTCCAGATTCATATGCCATCTCCGTCATCTTCCCCAGCATCCCCAGGTTGTCCCAGGGATGTCTGGGCTGCTAGTGTCGTCGGTGCATCTCATTCTTGAATCCTGACTCTTTATGCTTTCGTAACGCGGCCTCTTTGCAATCCTCTTGCCATCTCATCCCGTCACCACCTTGCATTTCGCCCACCTCGTCCCCATTCGTGCTCTGTCTTTCCTGGGATTGAGTCCTCTCCTCTAACAGACCATCCCCGCCATCTTCAGCTTCCAGCTTCTCCGAGACTCTACCATAGTACTATTATGTATCACTACGACAGTGCCCTCTCCATACAAAACATACCACAGTCCGTACTTATCCCCAGACAGAATCGGACCGAGACGGCACAGTTGCAGCCCACTAGAGCCGTTGTAAGTTAGCATGAGCCTGGGGTAGCATGTATGCACGGAGTATGATACCAGATTCTGCTTGACCGTTTTGCAGTCCAGCCTGTCTCTCTAGTCTAGGCTGTTGGCACTGTATTTGACAGAGGCAAATCACATGCCATACTGTGCGAGGCACTCCGTCAAATTGTACCCCAGCATGCACGGTGCCTTCCTGTTGTGCCCATGTCCACTAGTGTACCGTATTTGTGCTAGCGCATCTAAAAGGCTCCGTAGCGGTACCCCGTACTCTGTTTTCGCCATGTACCTCTGAGTGCGTGAGGAAAGTCACTCCCCAGTGGTGGACCCGCAGGTACTTGTCTGCTCTCCTCGTTCTTTGTGCGATGTATTTCTGTGTCAATTGATCCCCACAGTACCCAGTACGTAATTGGTCAGAGTTACGTACATGTCCCACAATATATCTGAGGCGCGTTCTGAAGAGGTAGATATATGTACTCTAAGGGTGTGCAGACAGTGAAGGGTACACAAAAGTACAGCCGTTGAGCCCGTGCAAGTCATGCTGTGGGGACTAGAGGGTGTTCCGCGACTTCCCTTTACGTGCGCTCACTTGAGGTGCTTGCCATGATTGCACCCTTCTAATAAACCTACAACGCATGGTTTAAAAGTTGCACTCATCAATCTTTATTTCCTGTGAAGGTTTTGAAAATGAACGAAATTTTAACCTTGGTCTGTCTCTCGCCTGTAATGCTCCGTAAAATATAAGCATACGCTTACGCTATTTCACTCACCAAACCAATATCCACTATTGTCAGTCAACAATGCCCGTCGCTTTCTTGTCTCCACTCCAGCCTGCCTTGGCCAATCACTGTTCTGCCCAGACCCTTCTCCCCGCTGCGCCTGCCCGCGTTCATTTCCCTCTTTCCTAAGTCCCCTTTTCCTCGATCGCTCTTCCCTCTCTGCGTTTCCCTCCTTCCCCCGTCCATTCCCCATACTCGGTACACTGCTGTATCATTGTAATCAATCTTATATATTATGTGACTTCTGCACTGTAAACTCTGCGGAGGCCCCCTAGCAGCCACCACACACCCCCAGATTCTGTCCCCTCCCCCTGCCCGTCCTGTGTCCTTTTTCTATTTTCTTGTTCTATGTTCCTTCGGTCTCTTCTTCTTCCGCTCTTCTGCCTCCAGTCTTCCTGATTTCCTCTGATCGCTCAGCGGATTGTTGCCCATCATTCGATCCCTTCTTCTCCTACTGTGTTCCTTTTCGTCTCCCGCATTCCCCGTTTCCCCATACTCTCTTATATCCATCGTCTCCATCTCTTCTTCAGCATCTTTGCCTCCATCCTACTTTTTTTGCTCCTCTCGTCTCGTCTCTCGTCTCTTCCATCTCCTCTGTCTCTCCTCTCCTCTCTTATCTTCTCCTATTTGACTCTTCTCTCGTCGCTCGTCGCCATCTGCCTCACACCCCCCTCTCTACGCATCTCGTGTCGTCTGGAGTCTCCTGATCGACCTCGCCAGCGACATCACCAGATCAACACATCGACATATTTCACACCGCGTCGACAGCAACAACAACAACAAGAACAACAGCGACGGCAACACACTCCCACACCAACCATCACCTCCCACGCTCTGCGCCCTCACACCCACTTTGATGGCCTCAAGCGTGCCTTATGTGGCCTCACTCTTGCTCTGAACCCCATCAGACATCATCAACTCCGTTCAAAAGCTGTCAAACTCTCGACGCTTCAACTCAACTCTACCATGTCGACAGCCGTCAAGCGGGCTTGTGATGCCTGCCATCGCCGCAAGGTCAAGTGCGACGGCATCAACCCCTGCCGCAACTGCTCGTCCGCACAGCTTTCCTGCACCTACAATGCCATCCCTCAGAAAAAGGGCCCCAAGGGCTCGCGTGCCAAGGTCATCAGCGAATTGCGTGAAACTCAGCGTCAGTCTAGCCTCTCGGTACGCATCCAGAACCGCATCAACGGCGTCGCAAACCCGACCGCGGCTACCCTCGCGCCCACTCCGGGTCTTCTCACAAACGACATGATCAAGTCATGCATCGACTACTTCTTCGCAAACATGTATCCATCCATGCCCATCCTCAACCGCCAACGCCTCGAACAGGATGCCATGGCCATGGACTCCACACTTGATATTTACTGTCTGCTATCCTCACTCTGCGCCTTTATGATGCTCCAGCCCGGTATGTCGGTTCCCTCCGCTGACCCCTACGGCCAGGAGAGCATCCCGGGCGCCTCCATTATCACCGCCACTCTCCTCTTGGAGGAGACTATCCGCGTCCGCAAAGGCTACGACTACCTCACAAACCCGACTTTCTACACCATCGCCACCAGCTACTTCTTGTTCGGAATCCACTATGCCATTGATCTCAAGACAAAGGCCTGGTGCAGTCTTCGCGAGGCTACTACCATGGTCCACCTGCTCGGCTTGAACAAGGAGGAGGCCTACCAATCTGGAGACCAGGGCGAGATTGTGCGTCGCCGCCGCCTCTACTGGCTCTTGTACGCCGCAGAGCGTGCCTATGGCCTCCAGGAGGACCGCCCGTTATCTCTCAAACCTACTGTCAACCCCCCAACGCCCACTGATGACCCAAACGACCCATATGCAAGCCAGCTCGTCGTCTTCTGTCGCCAGGTCTCCGTCTTCCGCCACTTTGACAGCCAATTTGTCGACCTTTGGAACAAGACCCGCGCAGACTGCAGCTCGGGTCTCGTTGTTACTCTGCAGAAGCAGCAAAACGATGTCACCGCTGCTCTTGCCAGTGCTGATCCCCAGCTGAACGATGTTGTTCGTAATCAGCAATGGCTCCAAAACCTCGCCTGGCAGATCAATTTGGCCAAGGGCAATGGCAGCTCCTCTACCAACGATATTGCTGCCTACCAATACGAGATGATGCCCATGGCCGCTTCTTTTACAAGCCAGGGCTCTACTGAGCTTCTCAACTCTGGACTGGTATGTTTTTTCTTTTTTATTTCTTTTTTTTGAGTCTTGATTCTTGATTCTTGAGCTGTTATATATCAATGCTCTACTCAATAAAAACTAGCACGTACTAACAACCTAGATTGAGTCTCTGATCAGCATCACAAGTGATCTGACAGATGCCCTGTCTATCATGCCCTCGTCAGGAAGCCCCTTTACTGTCAGCCCACGTGACTATCTGCACCAGATTGCTGGCATCCTGGCTACTCTACGTGTTGGAGAGCACCGGTTCGCTCCACTGTTGCTTGTCAAGGTTCACGACGTGCTTCCTATTCTTGTCAACCCCATGCTGCAGTCCGCTCCCGAGTCTTCCGGATGCGAGGTTGATATCTTTGATGGTTTTGGTACTGCCGGCATGGTTTCTCAGCAGCCGTACATGCCCATGGATGAATTCAAGACCGAGCCCAGTAGCTCAATTGGCGCCGCCCCATCAATACAGGACGTACACTCGCCTTTTGTCTCGTCACCCCCAATTCTTTCTCCGGGTATGGACTTTGCTCACAGCATGGGCGGGGACTTTCCCCCTATGGCCGACATGGTTATGCAGCAGAATGTTGGAAGCAGCGCCTCGTCTGTCTCCCCGGGAAGCCAGCAGCAGCAGCAACAACACCAGCTTCAACTACGCCAGGCTCAGCAGCCACACCAATCTCCCCCTTTGCAACAAGGACAACAGCAGCATCAGCAGCATCAGCAGCACCAGCTTGGGCAGCAATTACCGCATCAGCAGCATCACAGCCAACAGCCGCAGCAAGGTATGGCGCAGCAACAGCCCTTACCCCAACACATACCCCAGCAGCAGCACTTTCAGCAGCAGCACATGCAGCAGCATTCACAGCAATCGCACCAAGCCATGAATATGCTGCAAGGCCTTGGGCAGAATCTTGGCGGATCCATGCCAATGCAGCCGCGTTCAAACGCGGGCATTGCATCTCCAACATCCATTAATGGCACTTCACAGCCATTAGACCGGTCGCACAATATCGTTGGTGCCCTGGGTAATCAGGCATTCTCTGGCTCTATGCACAATATGAACAAGAATGTCATGAGCACCAACAGCAACAACAGCAACAACAGCAACAACAGCAACAACAGCAGCAACAACAACAACAACAACATCGCCATGCGTCCTCAATCGCAGCGGTCCTCTAGCTTCGCCATGCCTGGACAACAGATCCGCACAGTCGGCGACTTCCAAGCCCTCCAGAGAGCAAATTCCGACATCAGCACTCTCAGTCCAATGGGCATGAACAGCCTAGGCGCTGAACTGGACTTTTCAGTTTTACGGTGATTACCAGGGATGGCTCATCACGAAAATGCAGCTGTTTAGGCGGGCCTGCCTTGATGAAAACTGTTTCATGTTATAATACCAATGATCTTGTGCATGTGATTTTGTGCATGTTTGCCCTTCTTTTCTGTCTATATATTCTTCACTTTTCTTTCCTTTCTCTTCACTCGTCTTACTTTTCTATGTCTTGCCCTTTATGCTCGTTTTCCTTGCACAGGTCATGTATCTGGTGGCACTATTATGGCCACACCACGGAGTTTTGCGGCTTGTTTATCGCCTTTGCTTCTTCTAGTCTCTAGCTCCTCGTTTCTTTTGTCTTGTTATTATATTACTATATGGGATGTTTTAGGGTGCAATCAATATTCGATTGCTAGCGTATCTGCTTTCATCTGTCCATTGAATTCACGTTTGTCTACGCTACGTCTAAATATATATTATATACTTCTTCTATTAATGTCGTCCCCTTTATGCATTGCGTTTGTGTTTTAAAGTCTACTATGTACATCCAAAAAAGCCTAGAGTCACACACCGGAAGATGCGTTGAACCAAAGTAAAAATAGTAATGTGGCTGTCTCTCCAAGAGAATATGATTTCGTTATTCGTTAATAGCTAGTGATAGGACACGAAAATAAAAGCAAATTTCGCATCCAGATACAATCTAACCCAGACCCAAAGCCAAATCGGAACAAAACCAGAAAATCACAAAATCAAACTGAATTCAAACTACGCGCCATACTCCAATCATCTTCATCCCAGAGGCGTTCCAGAACTCTCCCAGTTCGTCTCATGCTTTCTCAATCTTCTTAGTCGACTTGGCTGTGCCAATGTGCGTGTTGTGAACCTGCAAATTATCTCATGTTAGCCATGTTTCTGTTACTGTGCCAGTTCTTATAGCTGTCTTACCTTTGTAGCAAAACGCAAACTTGTGAGCGTCTCCTTGAGGTGAGTCTCCAGCGGGCTGACCATGACAAACATCAGTGTCTTGGAGTTCCCTCCTAGTGAATATTGCAAGAGGTGCGTGAGCTTCGAGTTGCGGTATGGGATGTGGGGAGCGCCGCGTCCAAGGGCCTCAATGACGTCGCCCAAACAGGCCAAACTTTTGTTTATGTTCTGTGTCTCCTTTTTGCGGTCGCCCTCTGCTCCGCTATGCTTCAGGCGCTCTGATCCTGCCAAGTCTACCAGGTTCAGAGTGCCTTCACACCGCTCTCCCGTCGCAGTGTTGTGGCCGACGAGCTTCAGAATGAAAATGGAGTGGGATCTGGACGACCGCTCATTCGCCTTGGTGGCTGCCACAGACCGGTTACTCTGGGCTAGGCGCAGCATGGCTTCCACTTCATCTGACGAGTCTAGCGGCACTGATTTGCAGCCCACAACGGTTGTTGTTTTGCGGGCTTCGTCGTGCCGGATCTCAAGCTTCTTCTTCAGGTCCGCGCCAGGGCTACTCGAGGTGCCACCCAAAAGATCATTCAACTCCTCATTATACACCTCGACAAAGCTTCCGGCCATCGTGTAGGACCACGACTTCTCTTCTAGGCGCTTGATGTTGTCATAAATCATGTGTGTGGCGCGCGGGATCATGCCGTCGGCCGACGACATGGTGTACGTCTTGCCGGATCCGGTCTGACCGTAGCAAAAGATGCACACATTGTATCCATCTAGAGCACTCTGCACAAGCTGCGATATCTCGTCAAAGACCTCAGCATTTTGGACTGCAGGTGCAAAGACGCGGTCAAACTCAAACGGCATAGTTTTGCGGCTGATTGTGCCCAAGCTGCTCTTCTCTTCAGGGCCCACGACATCAATCTGGGTTGATGACGTCTTTGCATCAGGAAACTCAATATTCGCTTCGTCGCTCTCCACGCCCTCCATTGGCGGACGCACTCGGCACATGACGCGGATGTTGCCTTTGAGCTCCTGGTACTTATTGAACAGGATCCGCCGTTCTGTCTCTTCTTTGATGAGCTTCTGGCGCGCATCTTCAGCGATCTTCAGCGCCTCCTGCATCCGATCTTCCATGGAGGCAAAGTGGTCCGATTGCTGCTTGCAGTCCGACTTGAGGAAGTCTACCTGCCCTTGCAGCATGCGCACACGATTTTCCAGCTCCATGTTGATCGAAGTTGTCTCTGCCATTCGCTTTTGCAGAGCCGCCTTCAACGACAGCTCACAGTCGAGCTCGCCCTGCACCTCGGCAACAGTGGCACGTGATTGCTGGATTTCTTTGTCTTTCTTTTGCAGTTCGGTGTTCAGGTCTTGCTGCTCGGAGCCAAGCTTGGTGTTTAGCTCTTGAATTTCCCGGCTGAATCGGCCTCTTTCTTCTTGTTGCTCGACTCTATAGTGACGTTCCATGGCTTCAAGTGCCTCGCGGTGGTCACGCTGTGCTCGGGCTTGGTCATCCTGGAATTCCCTGCGCAGATCATCCAGCTCGAGAATGTGTTTGCGAGCCAAGTCTTCGATCTCGTATGCATGTTGTCTGCGATCAGTTTCGGTGGCCAGTTTTGCAAATTGTAGCTCGGATCGAAGAGTCTCAAGCTCGGCTTGAGAGGAGGCATGCTTTTCCTCAAGTTGGTCACGCTGCCGCTGCAGTTCGTTCGCTAGTAGGTGGCTGTGGTTAGTGACGTAGTTCCCACGACTGTGAAAATGTAAGCTCGAAGCAGTTTGGCTCACCTCGTGCTTTGCTGATTTCTACTAGCTCTGTGAGAGAGCTCCGCTCGGCAACCGACTGGTCAAAAACGGTTTTCATAGTCGAGAATTGTGATTCAATGCCTTGTAGACGTTCATCGACATCCAACACTAGAAACCCACGAGAGTTAGAATCCTTAGTCATGAATAGAGGTTTGGCTTTTCCAGGCGAGGTCATGTTTGAAATCCCTGCTGTCTTAGCAGCAGACAGGGTGAGATTCATCTTTGCAAACTCGGCTGCCAGCAGCTGGCATGTTTTGCTGGGAGTGTGTGTGGCATTTTTTGCAGGCATGCCATCAAAAGAAGATGGGGGTGCTGTGCTAGCTGAGCTATGCGGTCTGCTGAGTGCACCTGTGGCACTGCTACAGGTGCTGCTACCGCTGTACTTCCGCTGCCGAGATGATGTATTTCTGCTGTAGGGACTGATGACCCTCACAGCTGGTGGTGCTAGTGGCTCGTTTGCACTTGCTCGGTTTCCATGGTGGAGATGACGACTCTTGGGTGAGCCACTCAGTTGAGTCCATAAAGTATCGTCATTCCTGCCAAGACTGTGGTTGCTCATCTGCAGAACAGCGAAACTCGTCTCTGACTGGATGGGTGCAACATCAGATGACTGTCGGCTCTGTACAATGGCCTTGCCATGCGACAGCCTCGAGTGAGATCGTTGGGAGGTGGAATAATTGTATGAGGGCAACAGGACTGTACCATTTTGTTGCTGCTTTGCGGCGGTGGACACATCTTCATCGACGTCGTCTTGGGCATAGCGGCCCATTGCAGTGGCTGGTCGTGGCCGGAAGGAGGCAGGTACTTTGCGGCGCGCTGCTCCCACGGACTGCTTGAATGGATGCGTACCTGCAGTACTGGAGGAGAGGCTTTGAGCATAGCGTCCTTGTGAAGTTCCTGGGCGTGTCGCTGTATTTGCTGTGCGAGTTGGGCTGGTGAGAGACGAGGCTGGCTTGGATACTTTTCCATTATGTTGCTGTTGTTGGAGGCCCTGGCGTTAGTAAGACTTTCGAGACAAATAACCAGGATTCTAAAATCTTTAGAAGATGGCGTACCTTTGCAGCCAGGGCCACCATGGATGCGGGTTTGAGGCAAGTGGTAAGGCCAGCGGTGGCAGTCGGGATGCCAGCGACGGAGCGTTTGCCGTTGTACTCTGCTGCTCGTTCAACGAGTGTCTGTCGTTTTGTCTCTGGCTGCGGCTCTGCATTGTGCCCAACGGCCAGTTAGCGATGAACAATTATACCGGGTGGACAGGGCCACTCACGAATATCTGCGGCAGGCCGCTTGATGCCCGTGGGCGCGGGGATGCGCATCTGCGAGCGCGAGTTGTGCTGTGACTCGTTCATTTCTTGGAGAATCGGAGGAGCAACAGATCGAGGATGCGGGATGCGGGAGTTTCGGGGTCCCTTAGCAGCGTCAGTAATAATTCCGGTTCTGGCAGCACCAAGAAGAAGAGAAGAGCGGTGGGCTTGTGCTTCTCTTACTGCGTTTTCAAGGCCATCCATGCCGGGGATAGGAGCGCCGGCCAATGCCAGCCTAGACTGGGAATGGACGAGGCGGGAGTAACTGCCAGAGAGAGCGCAGGTATGAGCAGTGTGACGATATGTGTCGATATGGGGATGTGTAGTGCAGTGTCAAGTGCGTACGGTGTGGTGTCGTGATGTCGTGATGTCGTGAGGCTGTGAGATGCGAAAAGATGGCAGAGACAGCAAAGAGGCTGGCGATTCTATGTCGAATGGTGGTGTGAAACTGTAGCAAGGGAGACTATGACATCCAAGTTGAATGAGAGAAGCAACAATCGACAGATACCAACAGACAAGCCGCGTGGGTCTGGTCGTTTCTCCAGAGCCCAGGGCTGATGAGTGTGGATGTTTACTCCGCAGGTGTTTACTGTCTGCCCTATTTGGGATAGCGCACGAAATACCGTAGCGTCCGGTGTGCTGGTAAATTGGGTGTTATTGTTGGTCTATTGGACACATTAAAGCGGGCCACGACATGCTTTTGTTTACTTGTCGTTGCGGGCGCAACGATTGGCATTGTGGATCACTCTGCACCAGCCACAATTACGCCACATGCAACCCTCGTTCACATGCTAATGGACAGCTCGTCCTGGAGCATCACGAGATTCCAATAGTGGCATCCATTGCACATCTTTTTGGTCGGCCACGCAAACTGGGTACGAGCATTTTTGTATAACTGCTACCACTCTCTGCGATC
The DNA here is from genome assembly GCA_022392935.1 of Ophiostoma cf. undulatum. Lineage (NCBI taxonomy): Eukaryota > Fungi > Ascomycota > Sordariomycetes > Ophiostomatales > Ophiostomataceae > Ophiostoma > Ophiostoma cf. undulatum. The sequence continues at coordinate 542,722 of JAKRGL010000038.1, forward strand.
GAAAAGCTGCTATTTACCCCTTTGTACCTCTTTGCACCGCCGCCCATGGAAAAGTTCTCCCAGTTCCGGGACAGAGGTATTTGAAGCTCCAGCAGACCAACTACAGAAACAACGAGCATGATCAACGATGCACTGTTCACTATTCTGGCCAACGTCAGCAGCCTGCTAACAATTCTCTCGTCTCTCCCTAGGCTCCGGTGTCTCTCCGTTTCTTCCCGTCACGACCCCATCGACGACCCTCTCGGCTGTGCCCCGCGTCTTTGTCTTTCTCCTGAGATTCGTTCCGTTCGTGGCCTATGCCGCCGTTTACTTTCTGTTCCTGCAATTTCTTCCCCTTCCTGCTGCTGTGCGAAAGATTTTGCTATGGACCTTGATGGGCATACCTGGCATTTGGTGGGTGGATCTGCAAATTGACGGCGTCAAGCGAGGCCATCTCTCCCAGCAGCCGGCATCACGAGTGCCTCACCCAGGCTCCGTCATTGCAGCAAGCTTTACATCGCCCGTCGATTCCATCTACTTGGCTGCTGTGTTCGACCCCATCTTTACAGTGTCTTACCCGGGCACTCGCAAGGTGCGGCGCATCTCCCTTTTCCAGGCCGTCACCCAGGCTCTGGCTCCTGTCCAGCTGGGCCTGCCTAGTGACGATGTAGGTGTGACGGACATTGGTGCTCTTGTCAAGGCGCACCCTGACCGTATCATTGTTGTGTTTCCGGAGTGCGGCACAACCAACGGAAAAGGCGTCCTGCCTTTCAGCCCTTCCTTGCTGGCCACGCCGTCGTCTGCCAGCATCTTTCCCGTCAGCCTGCGGTACACGCCACCGGATATCACCACACCGGTGCCTGGGGCATGGGCATCACTCCTCTGGAAGCTACTCAGCCGGCCAACCCACTGTATCCGAGTGCGTATCGCTGAGGGTGTCTCCACCACAGAGAGCAGCGCCAGTCAAACAGGGACTATTCTGACTTCTGAGGAGCAAGGCGTGCTCGACCGCATTGCCGACTCGCTTGCAAGGCTGGGACGGAACAAGAGGGTTGGCCTGACTTTGGCTGATAAGACTGCATTTTTAAAGGCTTGGGGGAAGCCGAAGAAGAGCCAGTAAACTCTGATGGTTGGCAATAAGTACCAGTCGACAAGGTAGCCGGTCCTTTGGTAGGATAGCATACATTTCAGCGTTTTAAGTTTCATGTAACAATAAAGTAAAATGGCAAACTCAGTATCAATCATTGGTCAACAGTTTTTAACCATGACCATTATGAAATCGACACTGTTTAGATATATATGTATGTATATGTATACCGGTGATATATAATGCAATTAAATTCAATGATCGGGAAATCTTCTATCATATGTTGTCCCTCCATAAATCACAAATACAGGAGTCCGTCTGGTCAAGATACCAAGAACTATTCTTAACTCCACTGCCAAAAAAAGACAAACAAGAAAACAAGAAAGGAGACCTATTCCCCTTTTAACCGGCAAACCCTGCCCAATCCCCTTATTTGTTCCGTATTAACCCTCAGCCCATGAATACATAGATGGCGGGTTTTGTTTTGTGTTGTTTTGATTTGATTTGATTTGGTTTGATTTGATTTGTTTCCTTCATCTCCTCTCCTTTTCTGGGTTGTTTTCCCTTCACCCTGCGTTTTCACCGACAGCTCATGCTGGTGGCTTGTCAGTCACACAGCCGAGACTGGCATTGCTGACCAGGGTAGCATACTTGCGCAGAGTACCACGAAGGGCACTTGGAGGGGGTGCCTTCCACAGCTTGCGTCTCTTTTCCATCTCCTCCTCCGAGACATCGAGATCGACGACTCTCTCCGAAGCGTCAATGACAATGCGGTCGCCGTCCTCTACAAGACCAATGGGGCCACCCTCCATGGCCTCTGGGACGATGTGACCGATCAAGAAACCGTGGCTGCCACCGGAGAAACGGCCGTCAGTCAGCAGAGCAACATCGTTACCCAGGCCGGCACCCATGATAGCAGAGCTGGGCTTCAGCATCTCAGGCATGCCGGGGCCACCCTTGGGGCCCTCGTAACGAATAATGACAACGGTCTTCTCGCCCTTCTTCAGGTCGCCACGCTCCAGGGCGGCAATAAAGTCGTCCTCGGCGTCATAGCATTTGGCCGTACCAACAAAGCGGAGACCCTCCTTGCCGGTGATCTTGCCGACGGAGCCACCGGGTGCCAGAGAGCCGCGCAGGATCTGCAAGTGGCCAGTGGGCTTGATGGGGTTGCTGAGGGGACGGATAATAGGCTGGTCCTCGGGGAAGTCGGGGAAGGCAGCAATGTTCTCCTTCATTGTCTTGCCGGTAACGGTCATGCCGCTGCCATCAATGATACCCTCCCTGACAAGGAACTTGAGCAGGGCGGGGGTACCGCCAATCTTGAACAGATCCTCAAAGACGTACTTGCCACTGGGCTTTAGGTCAGCCAGGAAAGGGGTGCGGTCAGAGACGGCCTGGAAGTCGTCAATGGTAAGGTTGATTCCGACAGAGTCAGCAATGGCGATCAGGTGCAGCACGGCGTTGGTGCTGCCACCGAGGATGGTGACGAGAATCATGGCGTTCTCAAAGGCCTGGCGGGTCATGATATCGGTAGGGCGGATATCCTCCTTGAGCAGGTTGCGGATAGCAGGGCCGACGAGCTCGCACTCGGCAAGCTTGAGGGGGTGCTCAGCAGGGTAACTGCTGCTGCCAGGGAGGGTCATGCCCAGGGTCTCAATGGCGCTGGCCATGGTGTTGGCAGTGTACATGCCACCGCAGGCACCGCCACCAGGGCATGCATTGCGGATGACGTCGAAACGCTCCTCCTCGGTGATGGTACCGGAGATGTACTCGCCGTAGGCCTGGAAAGCACTGACAATGTCGAGGGACTGGCCATTCTTGCCGCAGCCGGGCTTGATGGTGCCACCGTAGACCATAATACTGGGACGGTTGACACGGCCCATGGCGATGAGGACACCGGGCATGTTCTTGTCACAGCCAGGGATAGAGATGTTGGCGTCGTACCACTGGCCGCTCATGACAGTCTCGATACTGTCGGCAATAATCTCACGACTCTGCAGGGAGAAACGCATGCCCTTGGTACCCATGCTGATGCCATCGGAGACACCAATGGTGTTGAAACGGAAGGGCACGAGGTTTGCCTTGGCGACGGACTTCTTGATGAGGCCAGACAGGTCCATGAGGTGCATGTTGCAGGGGTTACCCTCGTACCAGACGGAGGAGATACCGACCTGGGCCTTGTTCATATCCTCCTCGGACATGCCCGTGGCGTAGAGCATAGCTTGAGAGGCGCCCTGGGACTTTGGCTGTGTGATGGAGGCCGAGACCTTGTTGAGTTTCTTTTCAGAGTCGGCACGGACGGCGGGGGTCTGCGAGAAGCGACGGCATTGTGTAGTTGCGGACCATGGCTTCGAGGCCAATGCGCGCCGAGGGGCAGCTCTGCTAGCCTTGAGGGCGGAGGAGAACATTATGGAGAGGGGGGAGGGGGGTTGTAGCTCGAGACGTGTGAGATGTTGGAAGGCGTTGGAGATATCTAGAAGCAAGCTCGGAAACACAAAGCCAACAAAAAGAAACACGGCCGAGGGAGGCGGAGGCGTGAAGAAGTAAAGAGAGAAAAGATGGAGATGGGGAAGTGAAAGCGGCGATAAGATAAGACAGCCTGTGCCAAATGCAAACGGAGCCACAACACAATGACGGGCTACTAATGTGTTGACTGGACGCTTGAGCACTGAATTGGAAAGAATACCGGCTTCGACTCGATTCTCTATTTTCTATCTAGGAAAGACAAAACGCAGCTTAAGTATGCCAGTGCGGGGAGCAAACATGAGTGCCCGGATGTTTGTCGCTTTTTTCTCCTCCTTTCTGCCCTGGATTGGGTTGTGCGTCATGGCAGCCACCAGCAAATTTTTGTTAGATCGGTAGTCGCGCCGGGGACAGAGGTGCCTCTCCGGACGCCCTAATTAGGAGCCTTGTGATTGGGCCGCCTTATGTCATCGCACTGTGCCTGCTGGTCGTGTACTGTTTTTATACTGTACCCAGTGTGCAGCTAGCAATACAAGTAACGGATAGTTCAACGGACTATTCGGACTATTCAACACAAGCCTAACGGCCACTGGACAGCTCTGCACTAGCACTTTTCTTTACTTGACATGCATATTACTACTCCGTACATATCTACTTGCTTGCTTTGTCATCCGGGCCGGTTCCTCCCTCTCCATTGGTGCTCTTCTCCCCCTTCTCCCCCTTGTCCTCGGCTTCACCCGCTGGCCGTTTGTACAGCACTTGGTCGATAATGCCGTGCGCCTTGGACTCTTCGGCCGTCAGGTAGTTGTCCCGGTCCATCATGTCATGGACCTCTTGCGCCCCGTACTTTTCGTACCCAAACGACTTGTTCAGATGGCTGCGCACAATCTCTGACAGCCGCTCGCGCAGCCGCTGGATCTGGTTGGCATAGATCATAATGTCTGACGCCTGTCCTCGCGTGCCGCCTAGTGGCTGGTGCACCATGATGGAGCTGTTTGGCAGGGCATACCGCTTGCCCGGTTCGCCACCAATAAGCAGCACTGCCGCCATGGATGCTGCTTCGCCGACACACACGGTTGATACTGGCGACTTGATATATGTCATGGTGTCGTAGATTGCCAGACCAGAATTGACCTCGCCGCCGCCCGAATTGATATACATTGTAATTGGCTTTTCTGGCGCGTCAGACTCGAGCCAGAGGAGCTGTGCCACAATCGCCGCTGATACCGTGCTGTCGATGGTCCCGTTCAAGCAGATGATTCGCTCCTGCAAAAGCTTGGAAAAAATATCAGCTGTGTACAAGGATCGTATTGCGTCACAGGTTAGTATATATCAATCTCGGTACTAGACAGAAGATAATAGAAAACAGCAGAAAACAATAAAGTAGTCCAACATACACGTTCGCCAGCCGCCGTTCTTCAATGTCAGTATTGCACATTTTTCAGGTGTATTGTATACTCCACCGCGAATACACAAGTGTTCTTCCGGCTGGGGGGGGGGGGGGGGTCAACAGCACATACCGTGACTTCTGTGATGTACGGCATCGGTATCGATGCACTCGGAGCCGGACCCGGCGCAAAGCCAGGAAAGCCAGGAAAGCCGGAAAACTGCGCCCTTTGTACAGACTGCATTGCCCTGGTGCGTTGTCGGAGCGCTGCTCCTCGGAGTAGCCGGAAACTGCTCATTTTGCTGTTCATTGTGTGCTGGTGGCGGGATCTGTCGTCTCAAGATGACATGGATCGGTGCGATAAACTGCGATAAATAGATACAGAGTAGATGAGATAAGATGGCAGCTTGGGATAGCTCTTTCGTACCTGGCCCCGTGTGGGGCTTTCTGAGTCAAGCTAAAGCAGTATTAGGTCAGCCTTGTGCTCCACTATATCACTATGAATACTCTGTAAACTGTAATTCACCACTAGAGCAACGCATGTGGGGCCTTAAAAAGCATCGACTCAGAGTATCTTCGATTACTACCAGCTCTGCAAGCCTCATCCGTGACTCTACCAGCACAATGGCCTCTCTATTTCCACAAGGCAACTTTGCGTATCTCCGGCATACGTACTCTTCAGGCCTTGCGATTGTGCGAGTGCCCCATGGCCTCATCCATTCTTGCCTACCCGGCCACGGCTACAATAAGAGAAGGGCTCTGTCAACACAAAATGCACCCGCCAAAACATCAGATATTGGCATATCAAAGGCCTTGGAAAACAATATCAACCCCATTTCTCCTCAGTCAATCTCTCAAGACGCCGCTCAAACTGTCTCTTCAACCGCCTCCCGGGCCACCTCTCAGAGCGAGAGCGGACAACTGGCCCATCCTGCTGATGCCGTCCTGAGCTCCTTGCCAGTATCTCCTCTCATCGATGACTCGTTTATGGAGGCTCGCTCGAGATGGAGTAAGCCAAAACCAAAACGGGCCCCCTTCAAACCCAATTCTTTTCGGAGAAGAATAGCCGAAAACCCTTTCGGTAAGGACGCTACCTCATGGTCACCTCCATCAAAGACACATCGGACTGATGCCTTCTCCAGCCCAGATCCTGGCCACCCCTGATAGGTTCTGCCCTGTTACAAAAGTCCATATCCCACGCGGGTGTCTGCAGAGCTTTAGGCTTGTTTCTCGTCCCGGCACTGGCGCGCCCTGGTGGGTGCCTACCGACCTGCTGCCCACGACACCATCTGCTTCTCCGTCTAGCCCCGATGGCAAAGCCCAACTGCCGGCGTCCACTTCACTTGGTCAGGGCCCGACTTCCTATACCCTGCCGCGCATCGATCTGTTGCGTGCCTTTGTGAGCCCCTCGGGGAAGTATCGCAACGGGCACAAATCCTTCTTGCGAACATCCAGCAAGACTGGCTTGCAGAGACTGCTTAACTCGGCAATCTGGAGAGAGGACATGGATGTCCACATTCATGATCTGATGCGGCGTCGCATATACAAAGAGCTTGTGTATCTTGCAGGATTGTGCGAGTCTGACGACCGACACTATCTTGTTCCGGTCACAGACTCCGCTGAGCTCTCAACCCTGTATCAGAAGGGATGCATACTTTATCTTCCTGGCGACGTAGGCCCAGAAACCCCGGGCCAAGAATGGTTCCAGCTGGACTTTCCTGTCTACTCTTTACGGCATCTGCTCGGCCCTGCACTCTCTGCAAAACTCAGGTCGGAGCTCTCTATATTCCAGACATCTTCAACAACACTGCTGAGAGGACTTCGGACAGTAGATCTCCAGAAGCAGCTGTGGAAGTTGCATGGCTACAACGAATAGTACTTGCGAGTTTATGTATCTGTTATGGGGACGAAGACCATCCGCAAAACCCCCCAAGACACCACGGTCTGGTAAATGCAAGCTATACGGCATATCTGAAGGCGAGCTTTGTTAACCTTGGTTTCCGACGAAAGTCCGTAATAACTGCATGAGTTAGGTTATACAGTAAGGCTTCAATTTTATTAGTATTAATACACATGACGAGTTTATTAGACTAATCAGCCGATATTTAACCAAATAACGCATTCAGAAACCATATTTGTTTCCAAATTTGTTTAACATTCAAATTGATTAAAGTTCAGTCAATGTTAATGTTTACAACGAAGTCAAATATGCAAAAAGATTGCTGAACTAGCACTTTTTATTTCTTTATTTAAGCATTCATAGTAGACACTTTTCATTAAGCGGTGGCATGCAAACCTAATGCAGCTCGACAAGATAAAACCGCAAATGCAAATATAAACCGCCCTTTTTTTTCTGGTATCGTATCTTATGTACTGTACAGGGTTGGTTAATAACTAATTAATATACTAATAGTAAACTAATGATAATTAATGTCAATAAATAATCAATTAATATTAAGTAATTTTAGCAGGCCACCCGATTAATTAGTATTAATTATTTTTCACCCCTGGCACCAGTACAGTGCTAAACGAGGTAAATTTATTTGATGACGTACATCGCGTTTTACAGTGTGTTTTCTTTCAAAACTTTGGAGCATTCTGTCGGTTCAGTCCGCTTTTTCGGTGCGGACCGCTTCTCGTGATCACTGTAATTCGCTCTTTGTTTGCTTTGACAGCCCTTTGACACCGAACAAGCCGTATGTGATGCACAGGCGTGTCCTTGGTGTTCGTTGGTCTTGATTGTTATGTAGGAGGCTAAAAGAGGTGCAAAAAGTGAGGCCTAAAAAGGGCCAAAAGTAGGTCGAAAAAGCAAATACAGAAAAGTGGACCACAGAGGCCCGTGCATACATATTGGTTTCCAGTGGCTTCGTGCCGACACATTCTAAATATTCCGAATCTTCCGAATATTCTAAATTTCCTACTATTATAGAGCTCTGGAGGGGTTTATTTGTCGCTTCGTTTATTCCCTCGTCAATATCAATATCAATTAGTTCTTCAATAGTTTATATTCCTTTCCCAACCTTGTTGATTCGGTCTATTTAAAGAGCCGTAGTCTCAGGGGAAATAATTGATACGAGAGTTGGGAAAATAAATAAATAATATTAATTGATTTTACCATGCCACCCAATTAATTAATCAATATTAATTATTCAAGCAATTAATATATTAATAAATTATTTTCAATTATTTTTCCCAATCCTGGTAGAGAATATAAAGACTAAAAATAATTATAATGCATCTTAATATTACGTAGCAGAAATTGGGAAGATAATTGATTTTAATAGGCCACCCAAATAGTTAATTATTATTGATTACTCCGTTACTTAATTAATACTAATTATTCCTAATTATTATATTAGCTAATTAATATTAATTACTCTACTAGTTAACTAGTACTTCTAACCTTAATAGTATTAATTACTTTATCTTTTACTAGACGTCACACGCGCACTTTAGCCGCCATAGCCACGCTGCGGCGGCGCAGAGACGCGCAATACATCGTACCAGCAAACATAAAACAATACTAACAACAATACTAACAAGCCAGGCAAGCCACAACGCCTGCCTAGCCACATCCATCCACGCTGCTAGTACACAGCGTAGATCTAAGTATGGGATCATACGATCAGATGAGCAGCAGCCCACGCACGTTTATATTCGAACACCTAGCGACAACGCAACTACCGCCCATCGAGGCCGCAGAAGATGAAGTTTTTCCCCTCTGGCTTTAGAGTTTTTTACTATCTTTATTATAGATGTACTTTACACTGTAATACGCGGTTTATAAGTGTAATAAATAAATCTTTTACTAAATATTATAATTATATTAATGATTATAGTCGTTAACCGGTAATAATAATTAATTTCAATGTATTAACTTGATAAATTACTTCTTGAAATAAATATAAAAATATTAAGTAGTATTTATAAATTTAGTTGTGAGTTAGTTATCTTATTCGATAGTAATACGTTATAGTTATTAAAAATAAATGATTTATATTATTTTAACGCTTAACAACCTTTAAATATTAATATACTATAATTCGCTATAGCTCGGACAAAATTATTTAAACTCGACATAAATAGCCTAGTATTATTTTTAAAACAAAACTTAATTTCATATAGATGTATTAATAGAGTATATCTTACTTACCTTCATTAGATTAAGTATTTTTAAATCTTTACGTCTGTACGTTAATTAACTATATTAAACCTTTATAAAATATAAAATATAGGTTCTTTCAAAGGGGTGCTAACCTAAGAGAATCTAAACGTATTAATTATCATTAGTAGACTAATTAGTATGTTAATTAATTATTTTCCTAACGTAGTACGTATTTATATAGTCGAAGGAAGAGATTATTAAGTCGAGACTAGATGCGGATAAATTCCGATTAATTAAGCTTTAAAATAAACCGTCTTGTGTAGTTTATTTTAATTAACTATAATCTTAGCCTCATTATTTATTTATTTTATTATATTTGTATACCTTATTTGTAGTGTTAAGTATATCTTCTATCGAGATAGTAAACCCGTGCCACCTACCTGCTTAGGCCGAAAACTTTGTCTGCTGCTGCCTCTGTTCGTCGGGCTGATATAGGCTATGGTAGAGGCTTTTTGGCCCTGAGTTTTGTACTAATGTTAATATGACGGAGGTGATAGTATGCCCTTTTAGCTTCATTATTAATGCTACGTATACTAATAACTCTACCCCCTTTAATTATTGATTATATTATATGATGTTGGCTTTACTATAACACATCGGTGCTCGGTGTGGTGGCTATTATGAATATAACGGACTTTTTTGTTTTTGTTCCGTAGACGTTTAATTTTCTTTAGCCTACTTTTAGGGTTAAGAAGATAATTAATTAAGATATCAGTTAGTATATTAATATTAATTAATACTAAGAAAGAATAATGAATAATAATTTTAATTTTAATTATAATAATAAAAAATCAATTAGTTAATTAATATACATAGTAAATTATTTTCTTAATTTGTACCTTTACTATAGTTAAAGCAATATAAATATTTAACTTATACTACTTAAGCATTTATTTATTTATTTATTACACTTATAAACTGTTTATTACAGTATAAAGTACATGTATAGTTTGAGACAGTAAAAATAAATTCTTAAGTCAGAGGGAAAAACTCTGTCCGCTGTGGTCTCTCAGGGCGGTAGCTGCGTTGGCGCTAGGTGTGCTAACGTGCGTGGGCTGCTAACTCATCTGTTCGTATGATTCCTATAAGCCACGCAGCGTACTAGCTGCGTGACTGGTTGTACCTAGATAAGCTCTGTGGCTTATCTGGTTGTTGATTCCGTTTGTTGATATTGTTGTTGGTGATGTGATTGTTGTTAGTTTAGTTGTGGTTTGTTGTCGCAGTGCCGACGCGGTATAGCCGCGGCGGCCTGCTTGCTCCTGTCCTTGTTGGCGTAAGGCTCCGGATTAGAATGGCACGGTATTTATTTATTAGTATTTATAAAATTAGATAAATATTAATCAAGTATATTATTAAGTTTTTTTATTTATATAGCTATATAAAAATATATAAAACTTTACGACGTATTAACGACGAAAGCTAAGCTACAAAGTAAATTTACGATACCGTTATTAATAAAAAAAAAGCTATTGATATTACTAGAGGTAAGTATAAAGTTAAATAATAGTAAATTTTTATTAATTTTTATCAAGATTAAAAAATATAACCAATATTAATTGATTACTTAACTACTAGAATAATTAATGATTTAAAGTTCGCAATATAGTGTTTATTTAATATAAATTAAATATGATTAATATTAATTAATAATTATTTTCCCCCTTAAAAGTATAACAAAGGCCGTAACGGTACTACTACTAACGGGAGAAATAAATATTAAATATCATAGACTTTATTTTAGTAATGTAAAAAAGACGACAGCTAAAGAAAGTAGTGTAGGGTTAAGAAAAAATAAGACTATTTTTAAAGTAAAACTTAGTTATAAAAACCCACAATATTAATAGAATCCGTTTAAAACAAAACAATAATAGTTAATATTAAAACCAAAACTAACGTAAGTGATAAAACTGTCCTCTACTGTAGCAAAAGTTATTTTTTTTAGTTAATCTTCAGTTCCTCTCTTATAAGTCGTAATTAAGGACTAGACCTAGATATAATAGATTCATAAAGTATGTTTATAAAACCAAAAAATACGTAACTAAGTTTTATACATTTTAATGTTTACAGCTCCGTCTATGTAGTTGTAATTGATAGTTTTATGTACAGCCTGTAGAGGATTTGGTTGCTTATAATTAAATATGTTTATTATCTTTACTTACGAACAAAATCCCTAACGCAGCTACCTCTATAAGAGGCCGTAGCGGACAAAGCTTTTCTTTTCTGACTTAGAGTTTTTTACTATGCCGATCGTAAAAGTACTTCACACTGCAATAAACGGATTGGTTATGTGTAATAAATACATAATCTTTACTTTATATATAAATATATTTTAAATTTAGTACCTACATCCGTCTTACTATTATAGTTCAGAAACACTAACTAAAACAAACATAAAAGTGCCCGCTTTAAGGAAAACATTCATATTAATAAATAAGGCTTTTACTTTTTTAAATTTCTACCTAATTATTACTCAGAATTAACTTTACTACTACTCGTAGTTAAAGAAATAATTAATATACGAATTAATTATACTAATATGCAATAGTACAAAGGAATAAATAAATAATATAATTAATTATCGGTATAGTTACATTATAAGTGTAATAATATGTATGACTAAGCGGAGGGGACTCCACGTACTTACCCCTATTACCTCTCACGGTGGATACATCCCACGATAGATAGACTTTTCACCTTAAGCATCACTAAGAGATCCGAATTCATACCACCTTTGTAGAGAGGCGGTCTGAGTATAGATCAAAGGTGTAAGCAGACTATCCAATACATAACGTTTTGCACCGACATTAATAATAATAAACGGCTACCTACTTAATGAACTAACAAGTTTACTTAAAACAATTAAGTAAATTTAATGGGCTTCTCGATTTATAAATTAGTTAATAACTTAATATACAACCGTTAAGCTAAGTGATATAAAAATTAATTATATAAGTAATTGTCTAAGTAATACAGTGACTATAAATAAGTTTAACTATAGCTTCTGATTTTCTATACTATAATAAAGCTTTATTAAAATAATATACGTAGTTAAAACATGTATCGTAGTATTTCTAGAAAATATACAGTATATTTAAAATCGACAAAAAAACAGGCTTAAATTATTAAATATTTCGTATACCGTACGGTAACGGCCTTTAACCGCCACGGTATACTTTTAATTAACGTATAGAAGTATACTTTCGGAATATTATTCTATTTAATCGCCGCTTGTCTATTTAATTTAGCAAGCAAGTAATTAATTGTATGGAAGGTACTTTAATCCGCTGTTATTTTCCCCAATATTTTGTTTCAACGTTTTCCAGCCATTTTTAATTGGGTTACAATATGGTGAAAAGGGGGGGGGGGATACCAGGCGATTTCGATGCCGTTTTATCCGCGATTTCGTATAGCTATGACTATAAGTACGTACAGCATAGACAGATATGTTATGTTAAGTAAATATACTTCTCAGCGATACTATTATTAACAGGATTTTTAAAGGGCATCGTCAAGTATAACGGCACCGGTAAGTTTTCCGCACGCCGAGTTCGGGTCTTTAAAAAAGGAAGAAGTTCGGAACGACCGTCTTACAAAATCCCGTCGATAAACATTTCATATGTAGCGTGTTAATTTTGGGTTTATTTAAATAGTTTAATGACATAGTCGTTAACTTTATATCGTTGATATTAATAAAACGATTGTAATTATTAAAATTAACTTACCGGCTTATACTTTACACTTATAAACCGCGTATTATATACAAAATAAAGTACATGTATAGTTTAAGACAGTAAAAACTCTAAGCCAGAGTAAAAAACTCTGTCCGTTACGGCCTCTCCGGGCGGTATCGAACTGTTATTAATTACGGTTAAATAACACTACTAAAACTCAATCCGCATTGTTAGCTTGTAATGGTTAAAAATATCTTTCATTAAATTAAAACTGAAGGAAATATATTAAGAAGTGAAAAGTTTGTTTAACTTGTAAAAATAAAGTTGGTAGAAGCATAAATGATGATATAAGGGCTCGGAAATTAATTAATACCAACTTGGGCCAATGTATTAGCTTGGTATTTTGTATTAATTGATGTTAATATGATTGAATTTAATGTTTCACAGTGTTTAACCACATGGGCAGAGTGGGGAGAAATAGTTATACAGTTAATCAACTTCTTGAAATTTTAATATAATATACTATTTGGGAGGCATTCTGAATAAAAATAATTTAATTGAAAAGTCTTTCAGCATTCGCTGCCATTAGTATACTAACTAGTAAATTAATTATTTTCTGAAGCCGTTTTCTCAGAAGTACACTTTTTTGTCCGTGTTTAAGCGAAATATTGAACGTAGTGCTACTGGGACGTGTCAATGCCAGGGTTGTGAAAAGTAATTAATAGAAAATAATTAATTAATTTATTCCCTCGGTCGTATATTAATTAATTAATTAATTTGGTGGCCTGTTTAAAATTATTATTATTAAAATACCGCGCTAAAAGTATCCGGATAAAAGCTAGCCACCTAATTTTTAGTCTACGATATAAAGAGATATATCTAATATAACAACGAATACCGATTTTTCTTATGATTTTATAGTAAAATAAAGTATATTAAATAAAAGATAAGTACTTAAAGCTAATATTTTATATACTAGCCGCGCGCTTTACGTACCGCCTCCAACCGCATCGGTACTAAATCGATTAAGGCATCGATTTTATTCTATAGTATCGCCCACTAGCACTCCCGTATTATAGACTCGAAATAAGCTATATTTGGCTTGTTTTTACGTAAATCCCAGATATTTGGATAGTTTTTGCGTATTTTCTGCTTTAAAAGAGCCTAAACATGCTCGATTAGATTTAAATCTAGACTATGGGCGGGCCAGGTAGGTAGCAACTCGATTTGATTTTCTATAAACTAATCTATCGTCTCTTCGGTTTTATATATAGTAGTATTATCTTATTAGAAGTATCGTATACTATCGTAGGATAGTAGAAAACCTTCCTTTAATGTTTTACGATAACTTTAAGTAGTATAACCGTTTTTTTTTTGTTAACGTTAAGGTTTCTTTTTATTAAAATTAGTTCGGTACGGCCTTTTTTTTAAATGCTAGCTTAAAATATTAACGAGATCGTAGGTTTATTATAATGTTTTAAATTAACGTAGTTAAGAAGGTATTTTTACGCCAATTTTTAAAATATTATTATATTTAAAAAATGTACGGCGTTTTAATAGTTACTTTTATCGAAAAAAAAGTATAGCGAGATTAATAAAAAAATAAAACTTAATATTATTAACTTTTAAAATACTATACTTATATTAATTTTACTTTTTTAATTTTTTAATTAAGTATAAATTAAAGCCGTTTTTTCGTATTTATAGTAGAAAGTAAAATTCTTTACATTACTTTTTAACGGCGGATGTTATACTCTTTAAAGCAACGGCGTACCGTAATAATCGATACTTTAAAAGGCAAACTTTATATAAACTCTTTAAATAAAATCCGTAGTTAACGTTTAGTTTTTTAAAAAAAGAACCGTTTATCCCGCTTCGTAAAAACTATAAAACGTCTTCTTTTAAACAAATTATTAAAGGTATAGTACTCGATGTATCGTTTAACGGCGACGCTCACGGTGTTCCGACTAACGCTAAAGAGGCGCGCTACCTCCGACTGCGTTTTACCGCCCGCAACAAACGCAACAATAACCGCCCGTACCGTAAGAGATAACTGGCCTTTAGCCGGTCGATCGGCCGTTAAAAAGGCACTGATTTCGTTTAAATCGAGTATAACATCGTTGTTTTATTTAATTTCAAAGAAGTAGTGATAATAAAAAAAAGGATAGATTTTAAAAACGCGACGCGACGTGTCCTAGTTTAATTAAGACCCCACTATAATAATTATTTCTTAGCATTAATTAATATTAATTAATTCTTTTTCTAACCCTACTATAAAATATATCCTATCAACCACGGAATTCCTATATACATCCAAAAACTAAAGCAATAGTTATTATAAAATTCTACCCTTAACTTGAACTTACTTAATTAGTTAGTTATATTTTATCGTTAAACGTACCGTAAGGTGCGCGACCTCCCTAAATATTCAACGGGGTATAGCCGCTAGCCGACTACTATATACTATAACTATATGACTGTATACTTTAAGAGGGGTGATAGACGCTATATAGCTGGTCTCAGCTTTATCTAGGCCGGTTCCCTGCCGAGCTTGTTTTACTATTAGATGGCTAGCTACTAGTCGTTTGTCTTTTATATAATTTACAAGACTTGTTTTATATCTAATATTTAATAAGTGTTTTTAATTTATTTTAAGTTTATACGGCATTTATTTATATTATATCTTAAACGTTAAAGTAATACGTTTTGTCTAAAAATTAAAGCAACTTTTTTAGTAAATGAAAAAGGTGTTAAAAAATAAACGCGCTATTTTAACGTATTTAAAAAGATTAACGGTTATTTTTTTTTTATTATATCGGCGTTTTACTTCTTATAATAATACCGTAGTAAATACAATTAAATATAGGTTTATCCCTATATTTATATTGTATGATCGCCGTTATGTTTTAGTAAAACCGTAATACTATGTATAGTCGCCGTAGCCATATATTATTATTATAAGTAAAAATAATAAATAACGTTCCTTAAGGTAAAGTTTATTTTTATAGTTTTTTAATGGGGTAATTAATTTAAGTTTTATCCGCGACATTAAAACGAAAACTTTTTTACGTAACCGTTTTATTAACTATTATTAAACCCGCGGAATTCAGGCTAAAATAGACTTAACTCCGCTATAACTTCTTAGTATATATATAGGCTTCGCGATCTACGGGGCCGAACTCGGCTCTTTATTTTATAAGGCCATCCGCGCTTTCGTTAACGCTAATATTTTTAATTTATTTATTTATTTATTTATTTATTTATTACACTTATGAACCGCTTATTACAGTATAAAGTACGTCTATAGTAAAGATAGTTACGTATTACTACTATCTTAGTTTTTTATCGATTTAAAAGTTTATAAATTTAGCCGACTCGACCGGTATTATAATATTACCGTTAAAACGTATCGGCGTAATATTTACGGTATAGCTACGGGTAAAGTATATTAACTCGCTCTTTTTTAAAGCGAACTTTATACCGTATCTCTTAGCCTATCGTTCGTACGTGCTTTAGGCTATAAGGCAATGGGTGATAAGAAGCCTAGTTAAGGAAATCATAGAAGACGGACAGCGTCTAGAATCGTAGGGCAGCAAGGTAGGTATTAAATTAGTAAAGGTCTAAAGCGTACCTCCTATTATCTTTAATAACGAAGGCACGCTTCCTACTTTATAGACATTCCCCTCGGAGTCCTCCCAGGCTCTCTATCCTTCATCATACAAATGTCATAACTAATAGCCAGAAGGGAGAACAAAGGGAGTCCGTAGTACTAAGCTAGTAAGGCCGAGGTCATGACTAATAATACTAGGATATACGCGGACTCCGTCCTTATAAGTCCTCGCGCTGCCTCGCGCTTTGCACGCCCTGGGTCCCGTGACTATTTTGCCGGAGTCCCGTGACTTCCGACTAGTTTAAACGTATGGGTAAGGCACGGGATCCTCGTAAGATCCCGTACTTAGTAAGTAAGGATTGTCGGCGTAATAATTATCCCCCTCTTTTAGTCGTTCGTCTCGAACCGGCTAGAAATAAAATTGGGGTCTTTAATAAAAACTACTATAAAAGAAAACCTATAATAAGAGTAAAACCTTTAAAGGGAAAAGAGCTACTCTTATTATAAAGCTTAAAGGCTTTTAAAAATAAAACGCTATATAGGTTATTATTAAAACTTATTAAGATCCCGGTAGGTTTATAGCTTTAAGTGGCTTATAGATCTTACCCGGAACTAAAAGTACTTATTAGTCGAAACTATAAAATAGTAAACCCGTATAAGTCCTTTAACATTTCTTAAAACGGCAGTATCGTTAGTTTTAAGGGTCGCTTTTTCTTTTCATACTACGCATCTCCTCTAAAATATACAGCTAACTCGTAATGTTTATCGTATAAACGGCGGAGTCGCTAAATGTTTGTTTTATTTTATTTACTAATTACGGTTAAAAAGCCGCTAAACAGTAACTCGTAGTTTAAGTAAAAAAGAGAGGAATTTCCTTCGTTTTTTTTCCTCGTTTTTATCCCGTATTATTATTAATATCAACATTAACGTTAACTATAGCACTTCTTTAATGTCTTTTTTTAATAAAAGTTCCGCCGTTAAATCTAGTAAATCTTTTTTTATTAATAAAAAACGTTTAACTATAATATACCGGCACCGCCGTACTATATTACGCTCCGCGTTAACTCTTTATACTAGTCTTAAAAAAGCTTTTCGCCGGGTGTTTCCCCGAAGCTTTTTTACGGCGGGTTCGCCCGCGAAAACGTTAAAACTAAAGTCCGTTATAAAGACACCTACCTCTACTTTTATTACTCTGCCCGTCCGCTCCGCCGCTATTATTACGCTGCCTCCGCTTTTTTTAGTTAACTTTAACAATAATTTAAAGGATCCTTTTATTACTAATTTACTTAACGACTCCGTAGCTAGTCCGTCGACTCCGCGTTAATATAAACGTAAACGTATTACGGTAAGTCTCGCTAGCTTATCTTTTTCATCCGGCTCCTTTAGTCGTAAATAAACGTTTATTTTACTTACCTATTCTTTACGTAAAGTTTCCTAAGCTACTACCCGGGTAACGGCCCTTTTAATAAACGACGAGAACGAGGATAAAGACGACGATAGCTATAACGACCCCGTTAACCTCCGTAGTAATAATATAAATAACGACTACCTCGATGATTATATAAACGACGTCGGTAATAACGAAGACGTTAGTAACGACGAAAGCGTTAACGGATTCTTATAAAACGAGACTTTAAACGAGGACCCCCCCTAGGCCTCCGTAGCTACTGTCTAAGTTGCCGCAAACACTCTCTTAGTACGTCTAAGTGACTTTCCGACCGCCCTTTACACTAATACCCGTTTATATATAATTCCTAAAAAAAATCCGAACTTTTTTTATATTCCCCGCCGGTAAACGGCCTGGCTTTACTAAGCGTACTTTAAGGCGTAAATATACCGTAATGTTTACGTTCGTAAAGTATTAGATTTCCGGTACGCGACTATATCGTTCCTTAACTCTTTAAAATATAGCTTTACTATTTATATAAAGTTAAGTTATCGCTTAGTAAGTTCCCCTTACACTCCCCTTTTTTTTAACGGATATTAACTTTATTAGCTTTTTGTTATATTAATAGGGGACCTTAAGGTTTACTTTCGCTTTATACGTTAAGGGGAAGAGGTTTATTTTATTTTATATCCCGAGTCCGAGCGGAGCCGTTGCGGGCTCCGTTAGATTATACTAAACGTAAGCCTTAGCTTTTTTCGAGTAATTAAAAAGTATTATAAAGCGTATAAGATTAATAAAAGTTTTAACTCGCCCGAATAACGGTTTTATTATACTATAGTTTAGCAGTAGCGCTTTACGCTACGCTTCGGCGGGGTGCCCGTTAACATCCCCGCCCTGCCCCGTTAAAAGCCCGGCGACCTTTTTTATAGCCGGATTTAAGCTTTATTAACCGAGTTTACTACGGGCGTAAAGGCCTACTTAACTAACGAAGACTAAGAAAGACTCGCGTATTTATTTATATAATCTACTTTAATTTTACTAAAGATTTAACTTCTATATTTTTATTATTTTTTATATAATTAACTACTTCGGCCTTTTAGCCTTTAATAATGTCTTTTCGTAGTTTTTAATTACTTTATTAACGTTAATATCTCCCGTAAGAATCTATTAGTTATACTTCAGTAGCTACCTTGCCTACTTTACTAAGTAGTAAACTTTTAAAAAAAATTTTTTTTTTCCTACGACCTCCTTTACTTCGTAAAGTTCGGGATTTTTATTTAAGGTAGGTATCGGTATAGACTTTAACGACGTTTTTTTTTAAGGCTTTAGCCGCGATATTAAGAATATATTATATAACTTTCGGTATTAGTTTAGTAGTATTAGCCTATAGGCTTGCTTTTTTATTTTTTATAGAATTTTAAATGGCTTTATGAATCGTAGCGTAAGCTTACGGGGGTAAGACTTTAACTTAATATTCGTTATTAATAGTAAGACTTTATCGCCTATTTAAAATTTTATAAGTGTCTTCGATATATTTATATATTTTTTTTAAGTTAACTAAGCCTTAACTATTCGTTTTTTAGCTATATCGTAAACTTATTTTAACTTCTCCGTTTTATAACGTGCTACTAATACCCCCTTTTTAAAAGTATTATCCGTAGTATTTATATTAAAGTCGGGTTAGTATTTTATTAATATTTTATAAAGAATACTACCGGTAGACTCGTTTTTCGCATTATTATATATAAACTCGGCAGTACGTAGTAAAGATAGCTATATATTAAACACATCCTTTATAAAATAACGTAAGTATTATTTTAAGGTTTAGTTAATTCTTTCCGTTTATTTATCCGTTTATAGATGGAAAGCCGTAAAGAGTCGTTTTTTAATCTATATATGTATATATAATTCCTTTTAATAAACACTCGTAAAGACGGAACCTTTATCCGATACGATTCTTTTTAAAGGCCTATACTTTAACTAAATTTCGTTTTTTAATAAAGACGTTAGTACGGCGGCGTTTATCGTAGTTTAAATAAAAAAAAATAAAGATATTTTAATTAGTTTATTAACTATAACTAAAATTACGTTTACCTCTTAGCCCCGGTAATATATTAAAGGTAGTCCCGTTATAAAATTTATTATAATCTCTTACTATAGTTCTACCGGTACGGGTAAAAACTATAAGTCTCCGTATAGTTTATGTCTTTATAGCTTAGCTATTTAATAAATATAATAAAACTAGATATAATCTTTAATATATAAGTAGATACCGTTTTAGAAAAATCTCGTTTAAATTAACGCCACAGTCCGTTTCGTCCCGAAATACCCTACAACTAGACTATCATGATATAAACGTAGGATTTTACGTTAAAGTAACGTATCGCGGGGAATTTATATACGATCTTAACGACGGATTAGTCTACCCGTATCGAGTAACTAACCTTTACGCGATTTTAGCGTATCTTTTTTATTTTTAGAAAAGTCCGGATCTTTTACTTACGTAGCTCGAATTCTTTCGGCTATAGTAAGGTTTTCGGCTTATTCCGTAAAGTAATCGTTTTGCACGGTTAGTACGGCGACTTTATAGTCCCGTTGTTAGTCTACGAATTCTCTTTAATATTATTTATTTCCGGGCTTAGTAAGGGTCTCGCTAGACTCTTAGCGATTTTTTTATAAACTCCGTACCCCGCTTATTATTAAACTTTAAAGCGGTTTTAGTAAGATAACTAATAGAGAGATCTTTAACGTTTATATTTTCTTTAGCAACGTATAAATCTTTTAATTCGTAACCGTATCCTTTTAAAGGTTTATTTTTTTTTATAATACGTTGAGGTGATTTATTATATTAACTTTACCCTCGAAGTCGGGCCTCCGTAAAAGCCCGTTTACTAGATTAGTTGTTCTTAACCGATATTTAATTACGAAGTTAAATAAACTAAAGAATATATACTATTTAGTTTATTTATGATTTAACGTTTTCGTAGTTATAAAAAAACGAAGGTTAGTATAATCCAAGAAAACCTTTACTTAGTACTCTATACCCTTTAGGTAGTAGCGCCACTATTTAAAAGATTTTACGATAGTAAACATCTCTTAATCTAATATCCCTTAACGAATCTCGCTATTTTAAAACTTACGTAACTAGAAAGTAACTAAATACTATTTACCCTTTTAGTATTAAGATAGAATACTACTTATAGCAAACCTTAAGGCATCCGTCTTTACTTTAATAAATAAAGTCGGGTCGAAATAAATTAATATAAATACGGTAAGGAAAGCGCTTTTTAATTCTTTAAACGCCGACATCTTTATAACACCTATCCGAGCTTTTCCTAGCTTTTTACCTTTTACTATACCGATTAACTAGTTATTTAACGGCTTGTTAATGTCGGTAAACCGACGAATAAACCTACGATAAAAATTATAAAATTTAAAAAATACTTAAATATTATAGTACGTAACTAGTACTAACTACTTTTAAACCGCTTTAACTTTATTAAGGTTTATCGTAACTCCGTCGCGAAATAAAATATATTTTAAAAACTTTACCTCGCGTTAAAAAAATTAACACTTCTTCGGGCTCGTATATAGCTCCGTTTTCTATAAACGCTTTAGTACTTCTTTAACGTATCGTATATACTTTTCTTTAGTTTTAAAGTAAATTAAGACATTATTAATATAAAAGATATATAACACGTTTAAAAGTCCGTAAAGTACCCGGTTAATATATTTTTAAAAAATAACCGGTACGTTAGTTAATCTAAAAAGAAACACTAAGTACTCGAAATGTCCGTATCGAGTACGGAATACCGTCTTTTATTCGTCTCTTTCTTTAATCCGTATCCAATAATAAATATCTTTAATATCTATTTTACTAAACTATTAAACACCCGAAACTTTATTAATAATCTCGTAAATAAACGGGAGTACGTAGCGATTCTTTACGGTAATCTTATTTAATTCGCGGTAGTCGACGTATAGTCGTAACGAGCCGTCGGCTTTAGGTACAAATAACACCGGGGCTCCCGCTAAACTTTACGAATCCCGAATTTAACTTTTATTCTTAGCATCGTTTAAGTATTCCCTTAAGACTTTAAGTTCCTTAAAGGAGAGTAAGTAAATTATACCGTAAAAAGGTTAAGTGTTCGGTAAAAGGTCGATATTATAGTTTGAGCTTTTAAATTAAGGTCGCTCTTCGCGCCCCGTAAAAAATATATTTTTATAGTTTATAAACTTTAAAGGAGGTTTATAATTAACGGTTTTTAAGGACTCCTCCTCTTTATTTAGTAAGTTTACCTTTAACGTTATAATAACGTATACCTTAAAGGATCTTTAAGCTAATTTAAAAAACTTTTTAGCCGAGAGTTTAGTAATGTCTTTTAGCCGATCCCGGAAATTTTAAAACCGTGTTCCCGGGTTTAATACTATATAGTGCTTAGTTAACGTTAATATTTTTAGTAGTAATAAGTAATTCTCGGGTAACCGATTAACTCTTAGGTAATGCCGTAAGGTATAACGCGAAACGCCGTTAATATTTATTAAGGTTATTAAAACTTTTTAAACATTATAAAATAATATCGTACCTTTATTAACCGTATAAATAATTAACGCTAAGTAGTAAAACTTTAATAACTTTAATTAAATTATTAGTTTTTATAATATTAAGTCGACCTCGGTATTCGAGTCGAGATCGGCGATTATTTTTATACCGGATCTTTTATAGACTCGTACGGTAGTAAATAATAATTTCTGCGTAAAAAGTATAAACGGACTAAAAGGGGAACGTTTATTTAACTCGTTTCCTTTTTTTCCGTTTTTACTATAGTGTTTTATACTATCGTTATTTTACCTTTTTTATTTTATAAGTAATCCTTAAATATATAGCTTAGTTTATAACATTAATAGTAATTACTTTTATCTTTATCCTTTTAAGATAAAAGTAAGTAGTCCTTCCGGGAAAAGTTCCTTTAAAAGTTCCCCTAAGATCTTCTACGAGTGTTTCGGCTACTTTTACGGCCTCCCCTTTAAAAGTTTTTTTACCGTTTATTGTTTTCGTAATTCCCGTTAAAGTTTAAGTTACGCTTAAAAGTTACCTTATCCTTTTAAACGCGACTTTAAGTAGACTTACTAGTCCGTTAAACTTTATCGGCGCGGGTTACTATTTCGGTTCGGCTAAAGCTCGATAAAATACCTCCTATAGCTAAGCTATTTTATAACTCCTCGTTTAATCTAAGGAGGAATATATTAATTATAGTCTTAAAGGGAAGCTTTTTTAGTTTTACTTTTAACGATTTAAAGTATATATTAAACTTTATAAAAGATTATTTAAACATTTACTTCGCTTTACGATATTTAATAAAAGCTACTTAAAAAGTGTCGCCGGCTTTTAAATTAAGTATTTCTAGCTATATCGTAAAAATAAACTAAAAATCCGAGGTTAATTTTTATTCTACGAGCGGAAGTCCGGTTATATATTCCTTTTAACGCGGGGGAAATAATAACTTTATATTACTAAAGGCTATAAAAATCTTACGGCGGTTATTAATATATAAGTTCGGAGCTACGTTAAATACCCGTTTTATAGCTTTTTTTTATTTATCCCTTTTTTAAAATATATCGGAAGATTTATAAATATTTAATAAGTCGATCTTTAAATTTTAGATATACGATAAATTTTTTATAGTTTTTAAAGCTTAAGTTAAAAATTTTCGGAATAGCTTTATAAAAAATCTTATTATTTTAAACTTAAGAGAGACGTTTATAACGGCCGGTGTCGCGGCTACTAGTTCTTAAGAACGGATCCTTTAAACACTAGAGGTTAGTATCTCTAAGGGGTTACCCGTAACTTCTTCGTTTAGGTCTTTAATTTTTATATCTTTTACTATTATTTTTAAGCTAGAAATTACCGGGATTACTACTAAAGTGTTCGAAATCCCCGTAACGGGGATCGTAGCTAAATTTCTTTTAAAGTCTTTAAAGAGTAGCGTCGAATCGTTTAAACTTTAATTATTATCGTTTCCTAGTAGAGTATTACTAGTTAAAAATATAGCCGAGGGTTCTCCGTTTTTAGAAAGGTTATTACGTATACTTACGGCCGTACGGGTACGACGTAGTCTTATTTTCCGATTTCCTTAAGGAAGTTAAAGGGACGTTTTAAAATTATAAAGCAATAAGTAATAAAAAGCTTAGTTAAAAAAATTATAAAAGACGGACAACGTTTAAAATCGTAAGGCAGTAAGGTAAGTATTAAATTAGTAAAGGTTTAAAGCGTACCTCCTATTATCTTTAATAACGAAGGCACGCTTCTTACTTTATAAACATTCCTTTCGGAGTCCTCCTAAGCTCTCTATCCTTCATCATACAAATGTCATAACTAATAGCCAAAAGGGAGAACAAAGGGAGTCCGTAGTACTAAGCTAGTAGGGCCGAGGTCATGACTAATAACACTAAGATATACGCGGACTCCGTCCTTATAAGTCCTCGCGCTGCCTCGCGCCTTGCACGCCCTGGGTCCCGTGACTATCCTGCCGGAGTCCCGTGACTTCCGACTAGTCCAAACGTATGGGTAGGGCACGGGATCCCCGTGGGATCCCGTACTTGGTGAGCAGGGATTGTCGGCGTGACATAGGCTAACACTAGGTTGCTACAGTTTCTTTAGATACTGTCGCTAACGGTTACTATATTCGTATCGTCGGCGAAGCCGATAGTAGTTATATTCGTATACGCCGCGAAGTCGCTATAAAGTATAATAATATAAAAAACAAAAAGAATTAAAGAAAAGGCTAACCTTTACGGGACGCCCGCTATAATAAAGATATAGTTTAATACTTTACCTTTATAAATATATAATTTAATCATTTAAACACCGTATAGTTAAACTTAATAAATATTTAATATATTACCTTCCGTATCCGGAACCAACAAAATATTATCATCCCTAGCCCCTTACGCCACACACACACACCAACAAACATAATAACAATACCAACGACAAACCAAACGGCAAGGGCAAGCCACAACGCTTACCCCGCCACAGCTATCCACGCAGCTAGTACGCAGCGTGGATCTAAGTATGGGATCATACGAACAGATGGGCTGCAGCCTACACACGTTTACATTCGAACACCTAGCGCCAACGCAGCTACCACCCAACGAGGCCGCAGCAGATAGAGTTTTTCCCCTCTGACCCTAGAGTTTTTTACTAAAGTTAAAAATAAAATAGTAACTTAAATATTCGTTTTTATAAAACTTATAACGTTAACGTAAAAATATAGTATATATACCGTACGGAAGCTTTACTTCGTATATAATAAAACGGTTATAAAATATAAAATACCGGTTTAAAACGACTTTTTTTTTAAAGAACCGCCCTTAAAATAATAATAAAAAGCTATAAGTCTACGCCGCTACGTTTTCTTTAAACTCGAGGCGAAAGTTTTACTAATTTATATTTTTATTCGTAAAAAGACAGCCGACTTTTATAAAGTTAATAAAATCTACTAGCTATACCTAAAACAACTTTAATACGATATAATCGCACGCATTTAAACAATCCTTTATTCGGCGCGGCCGCTACGCGACTGTACCGAGCCTATTACGATTACCGAAAAGTTTTTATAAATAAATATATAATATAAAAATAAAAACGTAACAAAAGTTAAAATTATTGAATAAACCCGCGATATCGCGAAGAACTTAAAAGTATACCGTAACTTATACGTTTAAATAAATAACCTTAACTATAAATTACTACTAAAAAGTATTAAAAAATAACGAAATATAAAAGTAATATTTTAATATAAATATATATAAAATATATTAAACTTTAAGGCTACTTCTTTAACCGTAACGTACCCGATATAACTACCCCGCGATATAACTACGGTTAATAAAAAAATATTTATTATATTTTAGTTTAATACTTAAATATAAAACCGTAACGAACTATAAAACTAATAAATTATAATTATTTAATATTATCGTTTTTTTTTACTATTTTTATTATCTTTATCCTCTTTATTATTAACGGAAAAGCTAACGTCGTTTATCTCGATATCGTTATCCTCGTTAATAGCCGTAACGCGGCCGCGGCGAGTACGCGTCGACGTATTTATAGTATTAACGATACGGCCGAAAGTAGTAAGGATACGGTTAATATTAATAATATTACGTATAAACTCGCGACAAATATAAAATAAAACGTGTAACGTAATTTAATTATTATTAGTTAACCGTTATAAACTTGTATCGTTATAATATTATTTTATAATTAAAGTTTTTTATTTAAAAATAAATATATTTAAAATCTACGTATTTATAATACTTAACGTTTTTACCGCCCCGCTATGGCCTCCCGAGTTAAGTATAATAATTTAATATACGGCCGCTATAAAAAATATACGTTTTAAGTTTTATTTAAACGTTTATTATATATATTTTTATAGCCCGGATATAACGAAGATAATAAAAAATAAAAGTACGGAGTATACCGCGTTATACGTACGGCTTCGCGGCGGCGACGTTATTAATAATAATAATAAAATAAAAACTATCGATAAAAATAATAACGGTAATAAGTTTATTAACGACAAAGCGAAAATTATTTAAAGTTATAACGAAAACGTTATTATTGACGATAATAACGTTAAAACTACTAAACGTTTTAATAAAAATAAATAAATATAATATCGAAAAAATAAAGTAAAAGAAAATAAATAACGATAACGAAAAAAAAGAAAAAAAAAGAAAAGTTAACGGTAAAAACGATTAAAAAAAACTTATAATAAAAACAAAACGCGATTATTATATTTAATAAATATACCGGTCGTACTTACCGTTTATAATAGTCGCGCTTTCCGTATCCGAAATTAATAAAATATTATTATCTTTAGCCTTTTACGCTATATATATACTTAAACCGCCGTGTAAAAGGAAACGGAATAACCGTAAAGATAGTATCTTAGTGAAGAAAGATATAATAAATAGAGGTCTACGACCGTACTAAGAACAGTATACGACGGATAGTAGACAGAAGAGAGTAATTGCAAAAAGTATAAGGTAGAATAGTACGAAAACTTTTACTTACCGAATTTATTTTATCCGGTAAGCAGGAAGCTATATTATTTATATAACTCCTTTTTATTAATCGGAGACTAGTCGTCGACGTATCCCGTTTTTAACCGTAGCGTAAAAAGATTTCTTTTACTAGCTAACAATTAACTTACGATCTCTAAGACTCGTTGTCTTTATTTAATCTCGCTTTAGCGGGTTAACGCCGGATAGAGTCCGACGTATAAGCGATACTTAGTCGTTTTTTAGTCGGTAATTAACTAATTAAATAGTCGTTTTAAAGGCTAGCCTTAGCTTATGTTTATAGCTTTATTTATTTACGTTTTTTTTTTATACGTCGCGACTATACCGCGGCGGCGTTAAAACTTTTATTACTTAGTATTAATAATTATAATAATAATATAAACAATAAATTAAACGGTAAAAGTAAGCTATAACGTTTACTTTATTATAATTATTTACGTAGTTAGTACGTAACGTAGATTTTAAGTATAAAATTATACGAATAAATAAATAGTAGTTTATATACGTTTAAAATACTTAACGTTAACGTAGCTACCGCTTAACGAAGCCGTAATAAATAAAGTTATTTTTTTTTAACTTTAAAGTTTTTTATTATTTTTATTATAAACGTATTTTATACTATAATAAACGGTTTATAAATATAATAAATAAATAAATAAATAGTATTTTTTATACTATAATAAACGGTTTATAAATATAATAAATAAATAAATAAATAGTATTTTATAAATTTAATTAATTAATTAATATATTTAAGTAAATTTTTTATTAATATTAACTATTTATAATAAGTATAAAAAAAAACGTAAATAAGTAAGGCTATAAACATAAACTAAGGCTACCCTTAAAGATAACTATTTAATTAGTTAATCGCCGACTAAAAAACGACTAAACATCGCCGACGTATCGGACTTTGTCCGGCGTTAACCCGTTAAAGCGAGATCGAATAAAAACGACGAGTCTTAGAAATCGTAAGTTAATTGCTAGCTAGTAAAAGAAATCTTTTTACGCTACGGCTAGAGACGGGATGCGTCGACGACTAGTCTCCGACTGATAGAAAGGAGAGTGTATAAATAATATAGCTTTTTACTTACCGGATAAGATAAGTTCGGTAAGTAAAAGTCTTCGTACTGTTCTACCTTATACCTTTTGCAATCACTTTCTTCTATCTACTATCCGTCGTATACTGTTCTTAGTACGGTCGTAAACTCTTTGTTTATTATATTCTTCTTTACTAAGATAATATCCTTACGGTTACTCCGTTTCCCCTTATAATAAGCTACCTAAATAATTAATTAATTTTTTTTAAAACTTTATTAAAAGGTGTAACGTTAAGATATAAAAAAAACGAGGGCCGTTAATTTTTTTCGGCACGCCGAAACGACGCGTTTATTATTAATAACTTTTTTATATATATTACTTTAATACTTAGGATATAATATAAGCAAGTTCCGTATAAACTTAAAAATAATTAAAATTATTTTTTAGTTTAAAGTTTTTTATAACGTTATTTTAAAATTAAATAAGATTTTCTTTCTTTTTTTTAAAATAAATACGGGTTACTACTTATATTTTTATAAGTTTAGTTTATATAAGTTAAAATTTTTTTATTAGATATTAAATATAAAAGGAGTTTTATAAATTATATACAAAATAATTAACTAGTAGCTAGCTATATAAGGCGGAATATAGTAAAACGATTAGGTAAAAACCCGGGTTAGTTAATAGTTAAGACTAGGCGTATAACGTCTAGTACTCTTCTTTAACGTAGATAGTTATAGTTATAGTATATAGCAGCCGGCTAACGGCTATACCGCGTTAAATATATTTAGGGAGGTGGCTTACCTTACGGTGTACTTAACGATAAAATATTACCTACTAACTAACTAGTATTAAGAAATAAATAAATAATTAGGTATTTTAGTTTAGTATTACTTTTAAGTATAAATAAATTTTATAAGTATATCTATAGAGTAGATACTACGGTAACTATACGTATTTCCGATTATAGAACTAAAATAAATTTGTATTAATGGTATAATTAATAAATATAATTTGGTTTTTTATTTAAAGGGCAAACTTATTAGTATAGCTTTTTATATAAATTAATGAATAAACAAATAAATATGTAACTTCCTCGACTTAGTTAAGTATATATTTAAAATGTTTCGGGTAAGTGATCGCTAAAAACTAAGTATAGAGTAATCAACTAACGTTATATTGTCTTAACCTGGCGGATATATATCGCTTAAATAAGTCCCGTTAGTTACGAAACGTCGATGTCTTTTTATAACATAGAATAAAACATTTCTTACTTAAATTAATCACTCTTAAACTTTACTTTTGACTTTAATTTTAGTGTTTAATTTAACTAACTTTAAACGACTTTAAATTAAATTTATATTCGTATACCTATATAGTATACTATAGTAAATTTATATTAAGCTATATATATTGTTTTTGATTTAATAGTAGAATATTATTTAAAACTTTTATACATTATAGTACTAACCTGATAGTATCGAGTCTATAAGTTTAAGGGTAATAAACATAAACATTATAAATTAAGTTAAAAAAAACTTAATAGAAATGTTAAATTTACTTAAAAGGTACTTGCTATAACGTAAAACGCTACTTTTTATTCTTTTTAGTATTAAAATAAATATTATTTATAGTCTACTTAAATAATTAATATTAATATTAAATCTTTAATCGTATATTAATTAATTAAATAACTAAGTATTAAGTTAAAATTTATAAGTACTAACAATTATTTCTTCGTATTAATTAATTAAGTAATTAATTTATTACACTTATAAACCGTTTATTATAATATAAAATTCGTTATAATAAAAATAGTAAAAAACTTTAAAGCTAAAAGGGAAAAACTTTATCTACTACGGCCTCGTTAAGCAGTAGCTACGTTAACGTTAAGTGTTCGAATATAAACGTATATAAGCTACTGTATATCTATTCGTATAATCCTATACTTAAATCTACGCTACGTACTAGCGACGTAGATAATTATAGCGGTGTAAACGTTATAGCTTACCTCTACCGTTTAGTTTATTATTAGTATTATTATTATAATTATTAGTGTTAAGTAATAAAGGTTTTAGCGCCGCCGCGGCTACGCCGCGGCGGCGTATATATGTATATAACGTAGGGGGCTAAAGATAATAATATTTTATTAGTTCCGAATACGGAAGGCGCGACCGTTATAAACGGTAAGTACCATCGGTATATTTATTAAGGATAATAGTCGTGTTTTTTTTCGTTATAAGAATTTGGTTTATTTTATTTATTTACTTTTTTACTTTTTTAATCGTTTTCGCCGTTAACTTTTATTTTTTTTGTTTTTTTATTACTTCGTTATTTCTTTTTCGATATCGTTACTTTCGTTATTATACTTTATTTAATTTTATTATTATTATTATATTTAATTTTTTTTTCGTTAAAACTTTTAATAATTTTAACGTTACTATTATTAATAATAACGTTTTCGCCGCTAATAAATTTATTATTATAAATACGTAAATTTTAAATATAATTACTTTTAAATAAGTAGCTTTAATTATAAAATAGTACGTTAACGACGCGATATCGTAACGGCTAACTAACGATAACTAAATTACGCCGCGCGCTTTAAAGTAAAAACTTTCGTTTAAGCTTACCGTAATTAGTTTATTAAAACTCTTTTTATTATAAATATGCCGTTTAGCTTACTTATTAATAAGTTTTAATTATTAATATCGTCGATAAAAATACGCCGCGGCCTCGTAGTAACGGCGTTAACGCCGACGCTACGTAGTTATATAAGGATTTATTTTTAAACTATTATCGTTAGTAGCTAAACGTTTTATTTTTTATTTATCGTAAGTTCGCGCGTAATATTATTAATATTAACCGTATCGTTACTATACTTAGTCGTATCGTTACTAATATAACGTTGGCGCGTACTTACCGCAGCCGCACCGCGGCCGTTAACGAAAATAACGATATCGAGATAAACGACGTTAATTACTTTATTAATAACAAAAAAAAATAAAAAAAAAATAAAGATAGTAAAAGAAATAATAATAAGTAGTTATAAATTATTAATTTTATAATCGTTATAAGTTTATAAAATAATAATAACGTAAGCTATACTCTAATTAATTAAAGTAAATAGTTTTATTATCGAAACATGGTTTTTTATATATTTTTTTATATAATAGTTATACTAACTTATACTAAAATAACTAATCGCCTTTTTATATTTATCGTAATATTTATAAAACATCGCTAAAATCTTTTAAAGCCACATTAAAGTCGCGGCGGCTACGTATCAGTTAAGCGATACGGCTATAAAAGATTTAACGTTACGGTTTTATATTTAAACATTAAACTAAGATATAATAAACATCTTTTTACTAACCGTAATTACACCGCGGGGTAGTCGCATCGGGTACGTTACGGCTAAAGAAGTAGCCTCGGAGCCCGATATATCCCGTACGTATTTATATTAAAACACTACTCTTGTGTTTCGCTATTCTTTAATGTTTTTCTAATAGTGACTTATAGTAGGGGTTGTTTATTTTAACGTATAAGTTGCGGTACACCTTCGGGTTCTCAGCGATATCGCGGGTCCATTTAATAATCTTAGCTTTTGTTACGTCTTTATCTTTATGCTATGTGTTTGTCCACAAGAACTTTTCGGTGATCCTACCGGGTGACGGATTATTTAGATACGAATGTTAAGAAATAATTATTAATAATTAATACTTTTAATAGGCTACTTAATTATTTAATTAATTAATATACGACCGAGAAATCAAGTAATATTAATTATATTTTTTAATTATAGTTGAAACTAAATCAGCTGCTAAAAGTGCAATCAACTAATATATCTCGATGTATACGCTGATTATCAGCCAGCTACTAATTTTTATAGTATTAAATATATTATATTATACTTACTATACTCTATTATATAGTATTTTATATTTCTTAAGAAACAAGATTACCTAGTAGATTTAGTTTTATAACCTAATTTAAATCAATTTTCTAAAACTAATTGATAAAGGATAGACGTACTATACTTATATTATATATTATTTGTCTTCAAAGTTTTAGCCACTAAAACCAATAACTTACTACCAGGGTTACAAAAATAATGAATTCATATAAAGTATCAGTTCACCCAGGTTTGTCTGGTGGTTCACCTCCGCCCCGTTATTAGATAAGTCAAAATTACACCAGCCGAGAAGTGACTTTAGCTATAGTGTATATATAAGCATAATAAAAAGTAGCTATACGGCCCATTACTGTCGCTATTTTAAGGTATTAAGCAGGGTATATCTAAAGTTCTTACAACGCATTTCTACACTACTAAAGGCCAGGGTTAAGAAAATAATTAATTAGTATACTAATTAATATACTAATGATAATTAATACTAAAAAATAATTAATTAATACTAATTAATGCTAAGAAATAATTAATTAAAATTATAAAATTAATTAATAGTAATTAATAATTTAAATTTAATGTTAAATTTAATATATAATTCCTTAAAAATTTTTGTTAATAATATAGTTTATAATATATTATTAATTATTACTTTAACTTATAAATTTACCCTCGACTAAATTATTAATCAATTTGCCACTCTAGCCTACCCTCGACTAGGTTTTCATATATTTTAACGTATTTACTACACCGACGTAATACCGAACAGATTTTTTAAATAATAGCTACTTAATAAATTTATTTATGTTTATTATTTTATATAAATTAAAAACTTTAATTACTAATACTAAAGTAACTTAAACGTATATATAAACTACCAGCCCGTTTACTTTTACTTTTACACTTACTTTTTAATTAAACTAGTTCAAAAGCTATTCACTTATTAATTCATTTACTAACTATACCTAAAACAGCTTTAACAAGATATAATCACGCGCATTTAAACAATCCGTCACCCGGCGCGGCCGCTACGCGACCGCACCGAACCCACGACGATCACCGACAGGTTTTTATAAGTAAACATATAGTATAAAGACAAAAACGCAATAAAAGCCGAGATTATAGAATAAACCCGCGATATCGTAGAGAACCTAAAGGTATACCGCAACTTATACGTTAAAACTAATAACCCCGACTATAAGTTACTACTACAAAAACATTAAGGAATTACGAAATATAAAAATAGTGTTTTAATATAAACACGTACGGGATATATCGGGCTTCGAAGTTACTTTTTTAGCCGTAACGTACTCAACGCGATAACCTCGCGATATAACTACGGTTAATAAAAAAACGTTTATTATATTTTAATTTAATATTTATATATAAAAACGTACCGTTAAATCTTTTATAACCGTATCGCTCGGTTGTTACGTAGCCGTCGCGACTTTAACGCGGCTTTAAAAAACTTTAACAATATTTTATAAATATTACGTTAAATTTTAAAGGGCGACTAGTTACTTTAGTATAAATTAATATAGTTATTATAAAAAAAATAAAAGATTACGTTTCGATAATACGACTATTTATTTCGATTAATTAAAGTATAGTTTTATAAAAAGAAAACGTAGATAAGTAAGGCTATAGGTATAAGCTAAGGTTAGCTTTAAAATTAACTATTTAATTAGTTAATCGCCGACTAAAAAACGACTAAATATCGTTAATACGTCGGACACTATCCGACGTTAACCCGTTAAAGCGAGATCGAATAAAGACGACGAGTCTTCGAAATCGTAGGTTAATTACTAGTTAAAACCTAACGAAAAAAATATTTTTACGTTACGGCTAGAGGCGGATACATCGACGACTAGTCGTCAACTAATAAAACGAGAGTTATATAAAAAACGTGGTTTCTTGCTTACCGGATAAGATAAGTTCGGTAAGCAAAAGTCTTTATACTATTTTACTTTATACCTTTTATAATCACTCTCTTATATCTACTATCCGTCGTATACTATTCTTAGTACGGTCGTAAACTTTTATTTATTATATCCTTCTTTACTAAAATAACATCCTTACAGCCACTCCGTTTTTCTTTACATAAATAGGTAGCAGCCTACACACGTTTACATTCAAACATTTAACGCTAACGCAGCTACCGCTTAAAGAGGCCGCAGTAAATAAAGTTTTTCCCCTCTAACCTTAAAGTTTTTTATTATCTTTATTATAAACGTACTTTATATATACTATAATAAACGGTTTATAAATATAATAAATAAATAAATAAATAAATAAATAAATAAATAAATAAATAAATAAATAAATAAATAAATAAATAAATAAATAAATAAATAAATAAATAAATAA